>CM046874.1:298017373-298486887 GCA_025667525.1 Glebionis coronaria
TAAAAGGTCACGACGGAGGTAACTAATCTTGGTCTTCATGACTCTGTCTTGATGATACAGAAATTTTTTTGGTTTATCAACGTAAGATGGACTCCTCTGGATCTGACCGAGTGGATAAGAAATGACATGTAACGATACATGAAATGATATGATAAGAAGTGACATACTTACTGGTGTAAGCACACTCCGAACATTGATGAACGAGACATATTTTGAGACGTAGTACGTGAACAATTGTGAACGTGATACGTGAGGATATGGTGCATGAAATTTGAGGATATGAAGCGAATGAGAATATGTGCAGCATATTATGAACGTGATATGAGAACGTAGCGTGAACATGATATGGGAATATATCGTGAACGTGCAATGACTGAGAAGATAACGATGAACGCTATGGGATGAGACTTGACATATGACGTAATACATCTTTCTGGGGATGGAAAGTCATACTAAGCTTGAGTCTGGTCTCCCAAGTTTCCTGTAATTCTTTCTAGAACGAGAAAGTGAAACGTACATCGTAAGATAGGATACGATCATGAACGTAAATGATGTCATGAACTTGGAAGTGAAAGGCCAATCATAAAAAAAAGAAAAGGAATATCACCGTGAACAAAGTCGTGAACGCTAACGTAAGATGTAACTAGCGAGCTGAGATAGTCATACGGGCGTGAACGTAAATTGTAACCGCGAATGTGACCTTTATCAGATTTGATAGCTGGAAGAGCGTCGTGTAATCGTACGATCATCGGCTTGAAGATATCTGGTATTCTGCTACTGCTTACTCCTTCCAGATGGAAGAAAATATGTAAGCCGGATTAAATGGTCGAACGATGATCCAACAATTTCTAAAGGCTGAAATGTTTACAATCATGTTGGCGTTCTATCTTAACTTGCTGATAAGTCAGGCATTTAGATATGAACGTAACTGCATCTTTTTTCATGCCTCTCCCCCAAAATGTGGTTAAGATCATGATACATCTTGGTAGAATCTGGATACATAGCAATTGGAAAGCTATGAGTTTGGTTAAAAATTAGACTTCTCTTAGCGTAGGATTTTCTGGAACACATAAGTTAGTGTAGGATTTACTCCTTACGCGTAGGATTAGTCATGGTAAAATTTACCGTGAGAACAAGGCGATTCAGCGTGCCACTGTGATCAATAAAATACATATAGAAAATATTTTAGTGTGAGTTTCTCCCGTTGTAAATCTTGTAACATAGAGTGAAGATAGTCTTCGTGTTTTTCTCAAGACTTAAAGAAAGTCAGAATGTTAGCAATGAACATAATGACGAACTTGTCCAGAGTTCATGAAATTCAACTTATCGAGTCCATAATTACTGCTGGGCACTCGTGAGATCGAAAGACACGGATATGAATCTATAATGACCAAAACGTGTGTGAAGAAAAGTCACGGAAGTGTCCTGCTCTTTCATTCGCAGCTGATGGTAGCCTGGTCGGAAAGACCAATGATACTTAGAAGGAAAAATATAGTTATGAATGGTGGTATGATTGGTAGTTCCTTCTGGTAATATATCTGGGAACTAAAGAATTCGACTGATGATGAATAAAAGGAACTTCAGAAGTCGTGTCATGATTGATAGCTAGGAAACCATCGAAGCCAATAACACATGCTTGAAAGGCAGAAGAAAAAAAATTCACCATTTTTCCTGGTGGAAAACCCTGATGAATGTATTTAGAAATCTAAACGTCGTTGAATATAATCTGATACGGATAACGATCCATTGTAGAAATAAAAGATCTTGTCGCCAAACTGAAATGAAAGCCTCTATGTACATGATGATACAACGGTGTCTTAGATGGACATTAATATCCGAATCATGAATCGAGAAATGAAAGTGTCATGCCAGCACATGAAGTAAACGTGGCAGATTTCACTGAATATGTTTCGTTTGTCTCAAACGGAACGAACACTGCGTGACCAACTATTTACAATAAGTCAGAGATGGTACTAAAATTATAGTGGCTTGATTTTTACATGGTACAACAGATTAAGTATACCCTTGGAAAGGTACCTTGAGTCACTGAGGCTGAGTTCAGAAATTATGCATGATTCGTGTGTCTTGACTCATGTGCTGGGATATATATGTGTGACTGATAGGTGTGTAAACACCCATCCTTTTACCACTTAATTCGGGCTAAAACGAGACCAAAACACGTATTTAATATCATTTGTTTGGAATTATGCGTGGTTTTTGTGTTTATTGTGTTTTCAGAGCCAACCGGATGAATACTGAAGAAAACATGGGATTGCACGGGTTTTACTGAAGAAAAAGACTCAAGATAAAGTCTATTATCCAAGAGATGCAAAAGATTTGAAGTCACTGGGCCTATTCGAAGATTTATCGATGAAAAGGACCAAAGATGGAAGATTTATATAAGTCGAAGAAACTCAAGTCTATTAAACGAAGAAATTAAAAGACGAGTTGAATTTAATCGACGACAAATCCCGAATCAGAATCGAAAACGGAAACTTTTCTGAAAAGACGAAAAGACAAGAAGAACGGGAGAGAGCCCACTCACCAACCAAAAGAAACACCTATAAATAGGGAACCCCTCACACACATAGTTAGCTAGCCTGGAGTTTTTTCTTCTCCCCCATTTCTTTCTCTCTGTTCCGTTTCATCACCATCACCACTAGGGTGATTGGTGATTTTAATCTTTGTTTTCTAAATCTTGTTATTTTAATTCTTGTTTGATCTTGTTAAAACATTAATCATTCAATACAAAGTCTTGTTTAATCTTTCCATTTAATCTTGTTCATCTTCATCTTTATCTTCAAGTTCTTAAGTTTATTATTTTTCTTGATTTGATCTTCAAAAGTTGTTGGGATTTGTGTTTTTGTTGATGGGATTAGTAGTTTATGATTAGTGGATGCTTTGTGATTGATTTATTTTAGTTTTTGGTGAAAAACTTGGTGATTTTTGGATCAAAACCGTGTTCCTTGTTCTTCGTTGTCTGCTACTGTTCTGGGTTTCCAGAACTTCCGAATCAAGCAAATAGTTCCGAATGAAGCATTAAACTTCCGAACGAAGCAAATGTTCCGAATGAGTTTGTCTATTTAAAGTTCCGAATGAGTTTGTCTATCAAAAGTTCCGAATGAGTTGACTTTGAAAAGTTCCGAACCAACCCTTCATCCGGAAGTCTCAAAACTTCCGAACCAATCCTTCATCCGGAAACTTCCGAACCAAAGCAGAAAAGTTCCGAACCAATCCTTCATCCGGAAACTTTCGAACCAAAGCAGAAAGTTCCGAACCGACTTATTTTCCCAAACTTCCGGATCAGTAAGTTCCGGATGAGTGTAAACTTCCGAACCAAGGTTAAAGTTCCGAATCAATTTTCCTTTTAGGTTACTGTTTGTCTGCTTTAACTGTTTCTTTATGTTTATTGAACTTTAATTTCAATTTTAATTTTAATCTTAATTTTAATCTTAAGTTTAATACAAGTCTTTGTTAATCATAATTAAAGTAATTGTCTTTGATTTAAATTTTCATTTCCACTTTTTATTAGACTAGAAAACCAAACCCTTTTATTTAGTAACCAAGAACAATCATTCCACTTAAGACCAAGATCAATTCGAGAGGATATCGAGAGTAAAATTGAACCTAGCAAAAACCTAGTATCAAATGGCGCCGCTGCCGGCTCTTCTCGTTAAGATCAAAAGTTTTTTGTGAGAACTTGGATTTTGGGATCCGTTCCCCGTGAACGTTACCTTTTCAAGAAAATTTTCAAAAACAACTAAAAAATATAAAATTTTCAAAAATACAAAAAAATTAAAAACCATAAAAACCAAAAATATTTGTGCTTTGCTTTTCTTTGTTCGTTCTTTTGCAGGTGTATGCGCACTCGATCCACGTCATATCAAGAGCCCGAGCCTCTCGATCACTTAGACATGGCCGGTGTACCACCTCCAAACAATAATAACAACAACAACATGAATAATAACAACAACAATGAGCACCTTCCGGATAATCGCCCGATGATTGAATTGCTGCAAGCTCATGTCGATGGCAACACGGATCCAATTGTTATACCACCAATTGCCGCCAACAATTTCGAGCTAAAATCAGGCTTTATCCAGATGGTCTCCGCTCAACCATTCTTGGGACGTACCATTGATGATCCACACGACCACATCAAGAGATTTCTACAACTCACTAACACGGTCAAGTTCAATGGAGTTCCACAAGAGGTTATAAGGTTACAACTTTTTCCCTTTTCTTTAGAGGGACAAGCCCGGCATTGGCTTGCTAAGGAACCGCCACAGAGTATTCTCTCGTGGACGGATTTGGAAACAAAGTTTATAAACTACTTTTTTCCACCCTCTCGTACTACCGCTTTGCGGAATGAGATCATAAATTTTGAACAAAAGTACGATGAGTCATTCAGTGAATCTTGGGATCGCTTTAAAGATCTTTTAAGAAAATGCCCACAACATGGTTTTACCAAAGTACATCAAATCAATACTTTTTACAATGGTTTAAGCATGAGTGACCAAGATTCACTGAACTGTGCCTCAGGGGGTAATTTATTGGCTAAGACTTCCAATGCTGCTTGGGATATCATTGAGAACAAATCTCGTGTGCAAACCAAGAGTGTTAGGACCAATGTTGCTAGTGCTAGCACTAATGACAGCGACAAGCGACTTGACAAAATCACCACGCTTCTTGAATCGCTTGTCACCCACACCGTCAGCAACAACAACAGCAACAACGCCAAAAACGCTCAAGTGAACGCTGTCAGCCAACCTTGTGAGATATGCGGTGGTCCTCACTCTTACACAACTTGTACCGCCACCCAAGATTACCCTGCTGAGAATGTGAATGCGGCATATGGCACCTACCAACAACCTGCTTATCAAGCTAGACCTCAAGGTGACCGTAACTTGCTTAGCTACCGATCCAACAACTACCTTTCACCACCTGGTTTTCCTCCAACCAACCCAAACCAACAACAAAACCTTAACCGTCCTCCTCAACAACAACAACAACCTCGACAACCATACATCCCACCTCACAAGCAGCAACAACCACCTCAACGTAACAATCAAGTCTACCAACAACCTGCTTACCAACCACCTGCATACAATGCTCCTCCCAACCAAGCCACCACTGCATTACACCAAGAGGTTGCAACCTACATGAGAACCAATGATGTGATAGTGGGAAATTTCCAAGAGGAAGTGCGCAATTTGAAGGCAGACTTGGTCAAGCAAGGAAACGATTTGAGAGCCGATATGAGAAATACGTTGGATAGCCAAACAAATGACCTGAGGAACATGATGGCTAGTTTCTTCCAAAGTAATCAACCCTCTTCTTCGGGTACTCTTCCGAGTAACACCGTTGCGAACCCAAGAGGGGAGATGAAAGCAATCACTACTCGAAGTGGTAAAGGTACCAAGGAACCCGAGCTTCCTATACCTCCACCGGTGGTTGTGACTAAGGAGAACGAGTCGCCTGCTCCTATTCCTCCTCCTTCTCCTTCCCCAATTTCTCCACCTCTTCTTTCTACCCCTCCTCCACCCGTGCTTGTGAGTGATCCTATTCCCCTAAAGTCTTCATCTTCTTCCAATATACCTTATCCATCTAGGTTGAGGAAAGAGAAGCAAACGAGCAAGGATGATATTCAAGCTTCGAACTTCCTAAAAATGTTCAAAAAACTGAATTTCAATATCTCCTTCGCTGAGGCTCTCGCTCACATGCCCAAGTATGCCAAAATGTTTAAAGATCTTCTAAGCGACAAGGAAAAGCTCCTCGATCTCGCCAACACCCAACTTAATGAGAACTGCTCTGCAGTGCTCTTAAGGAAATTGCCAATCAAGCTTGGTGATCCGGGTCGTTTTCTTATCCCTTGCAATTTCCCGGGAGTAGAGAATTGCATGGCCCTAGCCGATCTAGGTGCCAGTATTAATCTCATGCCTCTAAGTGTTTGGAATCAATTATCTCTCCCAGAGCTAGTCCCCACCAAAATGACTTTGGAATTAGCTAACCGTACGGTTGCTTATCCAGTGGGGATAGCCGAAGACGTCATTGTAGGAGTCGACAAATTCACCTTCCCTGCTGATTTTGTTGTCGTCGACTACGAGATGGACCCCCGTGTGCCACTCATTGTTGGTCGTCCATTCTTGAGGACCGGTCGCACTCTCATTGATGTTGAAGCCGGTGAGCTTATCATGAGAGTGGGTGACGATAAAGTAGTCTTCAACATGGGAAAGCTTTCTAAACAGCCTTATTCTTACGAGAGTGTTAATTGTATTGACGTTCTTGATGAGGCTTGTGAAGAACACTTCAAGGATGCTTGTAAAAACATTCCTACCTCTCTTCCCAATATTGAGACCGTTTCCTCTATCGACTCATCACTATCTCTATTTGGAGAAAGTGATTTCCTTTGGAAAGATTTGGAAGCCACCTTGGAAGATGTGAAGCAAGACAATGACGATTCTACTGCCACTTGGGATGACGATCTCAGTTTCATTGCAAACCTCCTCAGAGAAGACAATCCTTCCCCTCCATCTCCCACTGTTATTGCTATCGAGACTCCGACTTCGAATACGCCTCCCGTCGACAATCCTCCGGATTTGGAACTTAAGGAGTTGCCACCCCATCTTGAGTATGTATTCCTCGAAGAAGAGAAGAAGTCGCCAGTCATCATTGCTAAGGATTTGAAGGATGAAGAGAAAGCCCGACTTGTCGCCGTGTTGAAAGATCATAAGAAGGCTATTGCTTGGAAGATTTCCGATATTCGTGGAATTGATCCTCACTTCTGCACACACAAAATTCTCATGGAGGACGACTTCAAGCCCACTATTCAAAGCCAACGAAGGGTGAATCCAAAAATCCATGAAGTCATCAAAACAGAGGTTCTCAAACTTCTTGATGCGGGTATGATTTACCCAATTTCGGATTCACCATGGGTTAGTCCAATCCATTGTGTGCCCAAGAAGGGCGGAATAACCGTTGTTCCCAATGAACACAACGAGTTGATTCCCACTCGTCTCGTTACTGGGTGGAGAGTTTGTATAGACTACCGCAAACTCAATGATGCCACGAGAAAGGATCATTTCCCTCTACCTTTTATGGACCAAATGCTTGAACGATTAGCCGGTAATGAATATTACTGCTTTCTTGATGGTTTCTCGGGTTATTTCCAAATACCCATCGATCCCCAAGATCAAGAGAAGACTACATTCACTTGTCCCTATGGCACTTTCGCTTACAAAAGAATGCCTTTTGGCTTATGTAATGCGCCCGGGACTTTCCAAAGGTGCATGTTAGCTATCTTCCATGACATGGTTGAACAAACCATGGAAGTCTTCATGGATGATTTCTCGGTCTTCGGGGATTCCTTCTCTGCTTGCCTTGCCAATTTAGAACGTATGCTAAAGCGGTGCGAAGACACTCGCCTTGTTCTAAATTGGGAAAAATGTCATTTTATGGTAAAAGAAGGCGTCGTGCTTGGACATAAGATCTCGAAAGCCGGTCTTGAAGTAGACCGTGTTAAAGTCGATGTTATCGCAAAGTTGCCTCCACCTTCAACCGTGAAGGGTGTGAGAAGTTTCTTGGGTCATGCGGGCTTCTACCGTCGATTTATCAAAGATTTTTCTCAAATCGCTCGCCCGATGACCCACCTCTTGGAAAAAGATACTCCTTTTATCTTTTCCAAAGAGTGCCTTGAAGCCTTTAACTCGCTTAAGGATAAGCTAACTAAGGCACCCGTCTTGGTTACCCCTAATTGGGAGCTTCCTTTTGAGTTGATGTGCGATGCTAGTGATTTTGCTATTGGAGCGGTTCTTGGACAAAGAGTGAACAAACACTTCCAACCGATCCATTACGCTAGCAAGACAATGACAGGGGCACAATTACATTATACGACAACCGAAAAAGAGCTTTTAGCTGTTGTCTATGCTTTTGAAAAATTTTGCCCCTATCTTGTCCTTTCTACCACCATTGTGTATACCGATCATTCCGCGCTGAAGTACTTGTTGACAAAGCAAGATTCCAAACCAAGACTTCTTCGCTGGGTTTTGTTGCTCCAAGAATTTAAAATCGAAATTCGCGATAAAAAAGGAGCAGAAAACCTAGTTGCGGACCATCTTAGCAGACTTGAGGATCCTTACCAAGGGGATCATCCGACCAAAGAAATCAATGATTCTTTTCCCTTGGAGACCTTAATGTCTATAAACTCGAAGCCGAATGAAACCCCGTGGTTTGCGGACTTTGCAAACTACTTGGCGGGTGGAATTCTCAAGGAAGGGTTGACGTCCCAGCAAAAGAAAAAGTTCTTCACCGACATCAAGACTTACTTTTGGGACGACCCTTACCTATTCAAACAATGTGCCGACCTGATTATTCGCCGATGTGTTGATGGACCGACAGCGTCTGAAATCCTTAATGCTTGCCACAAAGGACCCACCGGTGGTCACTTTGGTCCCAACTACACCGCTAAAAAAGTGTTTGATTCTGGATTTTATTGGCCCTCCATATACCGTGACGCTCACGATATGGTCAAACGATGTGATGTTTGCCAAAAGCAAGGCAAAATCACACATAAAGACGAGATGCCTCAGAATTTCATTCAAGAGTGTGAAATTTTTGATGTTTGGGGTATCGACTTTATGGGGCCATTCCCTTCGTCTAAAGGAAACAAATACATCTTTGTAGCCGTTGACTACGTTTCAAAGTGGGTTGAAGCCAAAGCTTTGCCTACTAATGACGCAAGGGTGGTTTGTAACTTTTTGAAGGCTCTATTCGCTAGATTCGGTGTGCCTCGCGCCATTATTAGTGATCGTGGGACTCATTTCTGCAATGACCAATATGCTCGAGTCATGGCTAAGTACGGTGTAAATCATCGTCTTTCCACAGCCTACCACCCACAAACTAATGGCCAGGCTGAAATATCAAACCGAGGGCTGAAGCGAATTCTTGAAAGGACTGTGGGAGAGCATCGTGCCTCATGGGCTGATAAACTTGATGATGCTTTGTGGGCTTTCCGTACTGCTTACAAGACCCCGATCGGCTGTACGCCTTATCGTCTTGTGTACGGGAAAGCGTGCCACCTCCCCATTGAGTTGGAGCACAAGGCTTATTGGGCCTTGAAGTGGGCTAATTTTGATATAAACAAAGCCGGTGACCTACGCAAGATCCAACTTAATGAGCTGAATGAACTCCGTAATGAGGCTTATGAAAATTCTTTAATCTATAAGGAAAGGACTAAGCTCATTCACGACTCCAAGATTAAAAACCGAGAGTTCCATGTTGGAGACAAAGTCTTACTTTTTAACTCTCGGTTGAAAATCTTCTCGAGAAAGCTCAAATCTCGTTGGTCCGGCCCATTCACCATTGCCCAAATTTTTCCATATGGTACTCTCGAGCTCGCTCAACCTGATGGACCAAATTTTAAGGTGAATGGCCAACGAGTGAAGTTGTACTTTGGTGAGGACACCTCTAAGGAGGTGATTCCATCCCTCACCACGTTCCACATGAACTAATTTTGGGTCGAGTCAGGCTCGTGACTCGGTTATCAAATACAAGCGCTCCTCGGGAGGCAGCCCCAGTATCTATCCTTTTATGTTTTAATCCCCTAAGTGTAGGAGGACTTCTATATGCGTTTGTCTGTGTATGGTGTGATTACAGGGATAAGTGCACTCTTGGAAACTTTGAAGAACCGTGCTCCCGTGTTATCCGAAATCCGGTTCTATCTCTCAACTATCGTGATTCAATTTTCTTCATACTCACATTTGAAATTGATCACTTTAGTCGTCTCTTCCTTAACTTGAGTTAACCAACGTGCACAATGTCATAAGTGTAGGGGAAACTTTTCCCACATGCTTAAACATTGAGGACAATGTTTATCTTAAGTGTAGGGGGGACTTCTATCGAAGTTTTAAGTGGACTTTTCCATGAAAATGCCTTCAATTAACCGGAAAATCATATTTTTCAACATTTTTCAAATTTTTTATTAACTTTGGCCATTTAGTTGTAATTTTTAAATTTTTATCGTTGCTTTCATATGTATATATTCCGCAATAAAGTCAAAAATATTAATAAAGTGGTGTAGCTAGTTTAGAAGTCTTTGACATATTAGGCCCGTTGCGTTTATTTTGACTCAACCCGAATAGACTTATCCAAGTTTATTCTAGCTAGTATCCTTAACCATGTAGACCTTAATTGGTTTATTAGGCTAAGTATCCACGAGTCTCATTACTTGAGATTTTAAATTGTGGAGGACGAGAAATGATAGAGTCAATTATAAGTCGGTATTCTTGCACAAGCTCACTTGGTGTAATTATTTGCCTATTCTCCCATCACTTGCTAATAATTTATCTGCAATAAGTAAGGTCGTACGATTTGAAAAGTTACTTAGCTTCTAGCCCAAGATCGTTTAAAAGTTGCTCGGTAATGATAAGAGTTCATAGCCAAGGCATAACTTATGAAGCGGGGCGCGAAGATTGGCGAGTCCGAAAAGGCCCTAACAAGGCATGAGGATTCAATTTTATTGCTGAAGATCCAAAGTGATGTGAAAAGCATTATTCCTAAAGTCAATATGAAGGATCAAGACTCACGACGAAAAGCAATCAACTCCCATAAAGATCATGGAGAAGTCTATCCGAAAAGACCCTAACAAGGTATGAGGATAAATAGATCCAAGTCCGAAAAGGAGGCGGATCGTTGTATCTCAAAATCCCAATTAGAGATTGAAGAAATAATCATGAAGTCGTGGTCAACAAAGTTGGAGTGCCCCTCAAAAGTCTCCAAGTGAAGAAACTCTATTATGATGAGAAGACCATTATCTCAAGAACGTCTCTCGAAGATATGAAGTATGAAGTACATGCCAAATATCGGCCCGAGAAAGGTCTCAAATCGTGAACCAAGTTATGCCAAGATATGAACTTTTTGATATCCCGAGAAGCAGTTTTAAGAGATTTTGTCCTTTAGCTAACTATTGATCAAATCGTCCTACTTTGCTTTCTGCCCTAATAAACTATCGAAATAAGTCCAAAAATGCATCTTCATGATCATTCTAAGACAAAAATAAAATATAAGAGATACACCTAGGAATAAGGGAGTTTAAGCATTTAATTAAGCCATGTGTGTAAGTGTTTGAATTGCTAACTTATAATAACAATGATCTCGTTTTTAAGCTTAGTTTGGGGAACGTGAAACTTGAGGGTGATAAATCTTCGCAGCACCAAAGCCCTAATGTAAGTCACCGATTTCTTTGCAAGTTATTTCCATGTAGCTATTTTCAATAGAAAATGGTTTTCTATCCCTTTGTTACCTTTGAAGTTTTATTTCTTTAATTTTTGTTTAATAGAATTTAAATAAGGCCAAGGTTGATTGATTATGAGAAAAATGTAAAATTGCTTTATCACTAAGCATTGCATGAGGGCATGGCAATGGTTAAGTGTAGGGGATTTGATAGGTGTGTAAACACCCATCCTTTTACCACTTAATTCGGGATAAAACGAGACCAAAACACGTATTTAATATCATTTGTTTGGAATTATGTGTGGTTTTTGTGTTTATTGTGTTTTCAGAGCCAACCGGATGAATACTGAAGAAAACATGGGATTGCACGGGTTTTACTGAAGAAAAAGACTCAAGATAAAGTCTATTGTCCAAGAGATGCAAAAGATTTGAAGTCACTGGGCCTATTCGAAGATTTATCGAAGAAAAGGACCAAAGATGGAAGATTTATATAAGTCGAAGAAACTCAAGTCTTTTAAACGAAGAAATTAAAAGACGAGTTGAATTTAATCGACGACAAATCCCGAATCAGAATCAAAAACGGAAACTTTTCTGAAAAGACGAAAAGACAAGAAGAACGGGAGAGAGCCCACTCACCAACCAAAAGAAACACCTATAAATAGGGAACCCCTCACACACATAGTTAGCTAGCCTGGAGTTTTTTCTTCTCCCCCATTTCTTTCTCTCTCTTCCGTTTCATCACCATCACCACTAGGGTGATTGGTGATTTTAATCTTTGTTTTCTAAATCTTGTTATTTTAATTCTTGTTTGATCTTGTTAAAACATTAATCATTCAATACAAAGTCTTGTTTAATCTTTCCATTTAATCTTGTTCATCTTCATCTTTATCTTCAAGTTCTTAAGTTTTTTATTTTTCTTGATTTGATCTTCAAAAGTTGTTGGGATTTGTGTTTTTGTTGATGGGATTAGTAGTTTATGATTAGTGGATGCTTTGTGATTGATTTATTTTAGTTTTTGGTGAAAAACTTGGTGATTTTTGGATCAAAACCGTGTTCCTTGTTCTTCGTTGTCTGCTACTGTTCTGGGTTTCCAGAACTTCCGAATCAAGCAAATAGTTCCGAATGAAGCATTAAACTTCCGAACGAAGCAAATGTTCCGAATGAGTTTGTCTATTTAAAGTTCCGAATGAGTTTGTCTATCAAAAGTTCCGAATGAGTTGACTTTGAAAAGTTCCGAACCAACCCTTCATCCGGAAGTCTCAAAACTCCTTCATCCGGAAACTTCCGAACCAAAGCAGAAAAGTTCCGAACCAATCCTTCATCCGGAAACTTCCGAACCAAAGCAGAAAGTTCCGAACCGACTTATTTTCCCAAACTTCCGGATCAGTAAGTTCCGGATGAGTGTAAACTTCCGAACCAAGGTTAAAGTTCCGAATCAATTTTCCTTTTAGGTTACTGTTTGTCTGCTTTAACTGTTTCTTTATGTTTATTGAACTTTAATTTCAATTTTAATTTTAATCTTAATTTTAATCTTAAGTTTAATACAAGTCTTTGTTAATCATAATTAAAGTAATTGTCTTTGATTTAAATTTTCATTTCCACTTTTTATTAGACTAGAAAACCAAACCCTTTTATTTAGTAACCAAGAACAATCATTCCACTTAAGACCAAGATCAATTCGAGAGGATATCGAGAGTAAAATTGAACCTAGCAAAAACCTAGTATCAGTGACATGTGTCTTGACAGGTGCCTGGACATGTGTCTTCAGTACATATACATGAGAGGATGTGTCTTGACGGATGCCTTGACATATGAAAAGAATCATAATGAAAATGGTGGTTAAAATGCCAAAGTTGGTGGATCTGCTGGACTGCCGACTTTAGTACTTCTGGTTACGTACTTGACCGGTGTTCTGTTGTGATTGCTAGAATAGTTGTTGTCACCGTAGTGGTTACTATCGTCTTGTCTGTCAGTTCCATGATGGGTCATTCTCATGACGGTGATTCATGTAACCATTCAACTGAGTGGCCGGCGGGTACCGTTTCTCACTCATATGACTAAAAAGGCAATTGATTGACGTGTGACATATAACAAAAAGGTAGGGACATGGATTGTGATGGAAGTCATCTGGTGGTTAAGAATCTTGTCGCCTGATCGCTTTGATCTAACGCCTTTGTCTTTGTCTTGTAGAATCTCCAGGTTGTGAACAACATCAGTATCTCGTAGCGTCTACAAATGATCAGCAACATCAACATTTAGTAACATCTCCCAGTTATGCGCGACATCAGCATCTTGTAGAACATCAACAATTGGAATACGCCTTAGATGATTTAGAATCGACTAGCGAATCCTCGTGGAGTATTTGTAGATGAAATACACATGGATTGCGACACGTGTAGTGCAATGGAATACGATACATGGAGTACACGTGGAACGTGGTACATGGATTACATATGGAGTATGGTACATGGAGTACACATGGAATACTATACGTGGAGTTCACGTGAAACACACATGAGATGATCGATATGGTGTCACCATCTAACGTGACTTAAAAAGGAAAAACTGATCAAACCGTTTGGAAACCGAACTGAAGTGAGTAATCCTGATAGCCTAGAAATATCAGCGTAGACATCATTCTGGTTGCATAAAGGAAACACCAGAAAGGAAGGTTAAACGAAATTTAACGATGATTTTCATGAAAATATGATTAATGAAAACCAACCATGACTGTCATGAAAGCAGGATTAAATGAAATCCATCAATGTTTTGCATGAAAGCATAATCAACATAAGGGACGGAAGACATAATCAGCATGAAGACGAATCAACATGAAGAAACATTGAACAAAATTAATCATGAAGGAGCATAAAACATAATCAGCATGAAAACGAAATTAACCATGATAGTATGAAAACATACTTGACATAAGGAAACATAATAAGTAATGAGGGGACATGAAGGAAATATAAATGTGATGAAATGAAATCTGAAAATTCGTTGTTGTGGACGACCATGGGTCGGTTCACAAAACAAAATTGACATACAAGGATGCACGCCTATGGGCCGGTTCATCAAACAAAATGACATGGCAAGGGTGAACACCTATGGGTCGGTTCACAACAAAATTCGAATGAAAAGCACATGCGACTAAATATGGCCAGTCATGTACCAACCATTACTTAGTCAAAATACCTTCAACAATAATACATGAAAATAAATAAGTGAAAATCAACTGTCAAAACTTAACAGAAAATGTATGACCAAGTATGAACTATGGTGTTTCAGTCCATATTAGCGAAAGTTCTCAAGGAACCTCGTGCATAAAATAATGACATGTAACTAATATGGATGACAGTTGTTTAAACCATATTAGTAAAAGAAATTCCGAGGAAAACATCATGGTTAAAACATCAAGGTGCTGAAAATATCAATACATGGAATGACAAGCGTCGGCTTAGGAAGATCTTGGTGACTACCCACTAGTCACAAGTCAAGTTTTATAGCCTATAAGTCCAAACCTGGCTCTGATACCAAAATTGTAACACCCCATTTAGATAAATAGACCGTTACAGGATAATTATGGCGTGTCATCAAAGCATACAAGGTAAATATCCTAAAACATTACATGACCATAAGGATAACCGGAATCAAACATCGGCTCCCAAACATAAACTCATAACAAAGCATAAAGTAAAAGTAATGCAAAAGGAACAGAAACATAAAATAGCTCCCATCATATGCACAACCTCTCCATGCTCTTGTCTGACCTTGGGTACATGCCATTTTGGGGACATGAAAAGAGAAAACGGCTGAGCGATACGCTCAGTGCGCGGTTATATGACATTATACGGAATAGCATAAACATAAGTAAAGACTGAAATGAAAACATGACGATGAAAGTGCACTGAAATAATGTAAGTCCTGTAAACCTGGTGACATGTAATAAACTGGTTTATTCTGAAAAGATTAAGCTTGTATCATGAAAACTGTATTTTAAATGCCCAAGATTCCATATAGTTCATGAATATAACAACGTACATGAATACATAAAGGGTGACCTTGTCATGCACTTAGAGGGGCTGCTTCTAACTATAATAGTCTAGGTAGGAGGGATCAACTCCTTGTGAAGGATGCAAGGCACACACCACATTCACCATGAAAATACTGTCTGAAACATGTAACTAGGATGCACCCATTCGCCCCACATGATAATAGTAACATAGGCCAAAATATTGTAAAGGGACGCTACGAGCAATCACTCTCACCGCAAAAGAGTCATAACACCGGTGCCTCTAGTGCTATGGTTATGGTACCTCCATAAGTAGGTGAAACATGGCATGCTTGTATATAGCTCAGGCAATTAAAATAAACATAACATTTCCTGACGTGTTTAAGACACATGACTACTAGGAAAACATATGGCATAGCAAATGGGAAAACCTAATAAAACATGTAAAGGGAATTGTCCATACTGAAGGACGGAATATCCGTACCTTGTGTCCAGTAATGAGAATGAAGAAGACTCGAAGAATCCCACTCTGACTCCATAAATGCTACATAATAAAGAGGGACGTGTATGAGTTGGTTGATTATCTTATACTTAACTGATTATTAGTTTACCTGACGTGTTATTACTTGTTCCTGTCTTGTTTTAAGTGTTCTGGACTTGTTTTATTGATTCATGTTAAATCATGTAGTTTGATTAGTGTATTTCATGTTCTTACATGTTAACATACTTGTTATATTATACTGAGTAACTTCCTAAATAGTAAGTTTCCATATTTAGAAATAAGCTTGATTAATAATAATATAAAATATAAGCCATAGTACTAATAAGTATAAAATACATACTTCATGATTATAAAGTAAAGTTTATTTAAATACATAACTAAGCTAAAATAATAATTATTAATTAATAATAAAATGCATGGTTTTACTTGATATTATTAAATAATAAAATGACATGATGATTTAATAAACTTAACATTAGCTAGATGATTAAATAAATAAATTAAGGTACGGTTATTAATTTAATTACGTAGATAAATACTTACGTTAATTTCGTTAACTACAAATAACCTAAGTACAAGATAATCTAAATATAGCGTGGATTCAATAATTAAATTAACTTGATTAATCAATATATACATGTGTACCCGAGCCTCCGAGACACCCATGTCTCGGTCGCACTAAAAAAAACAACTACGCATACAGCCACGAATACATACTCCAATCCCTTGTTTAAACATGTTTTAAAATCCTAAATCCTGAATATTAGATCAATTAACAAAAGAAAAGAATAAAAACGTGATTAGTTATTATTACCTTGTTTGCGTTTTGGTTTAGAAACATAAAAAAACGAACACCAACCCTGAGTCTTTATCGAATCCACATGATCTTCTTGTTCTTGGTACTTGGATCAATGGTAGGAGAAGAAACAAAAAAACACATCCGACGGCTGTTTGTTTTGGTCTTAGGGTTTTATGTTATGTGTCGACATAAAATAAAACATGTACTCTCGTCTTTTATTTTTTGTTATAGTCGGTTTGGGTAAGCAACGGGCTTTGGCCCATTACCTTTCTTTCTTTGTCTAAACAGCCTAACAACAAGGCACAAATCCCTTTTTGTTTAAATTCTCGTACCTTGTTATTTGTTATCCGTATTCGTGTCGTAAATTTCGTGGCTTATTATTGTCGTGATTTTATATGTCATACCTAACTATAAAAATACGTAATTTACTTATCGTGTTTAATTATAATATAATGTACAAAATTATTTATCGTAATTAATTATTTTAAGAAAAGTTCGTATTAAATAATCATGATCCGCGTCGTATATTACTTAACTGAAAAGTTTTAATTTAACCGTCTTTTCCACATTTAATGATCTTAGGGATTTTAAGCGGGTTTTACAGAGCTGTCCCTCTATTTCTTTGTGGGTGAACTTTTTATATGGTCAAGAAGCGAGGTTGTATATAGGAGACACACATATTTTGTCTGCCACGGTTGTGCAGCAAGGTGATCCATTGGGGCCTCTTCTTTTTGCTCTTGTATTGCACCCACTAGTACATAAGATCAGAGACAGTTCCAAGCTTCTTCTTCATGCTTGATATCTTGATGATGGAACCCTTATTGGAGATGCAGATGAGTATCCAACGTGTTAGACATTATAAAGGCGACTGGTCTAGGTTTAGGTCTTGAACTTAATATCAAGAAAACAGAGATATTTTGGCCCTCTTGTAATGGTATGAAGCTTTGGGAGGGTTTATTTTTTGTCGATATTTGATGGTTTTCTTTGGTGTGAAACTTCTTGGGGGAGAGGTCAGTAGAGATGCTAATTTTATAAGGGGGTTGGTTATGAAGAGATCCGTGAATGCTGTTGAGTTGATGTGTCTTCTTCCACAAGTAAATGACCCGCAGAGTGAGCTTCTTTTGCTTCGTTCTTGTATGAGATTGCTAAACTTTTTGTTGGTTTAAGGACATGTCAACCAATACACGTGGAGGGGGCGGAATTGTTTTTTGATAAAGGTTTGGATTGATCAATCGAGAATATAGTAATTTGTGGAGGACGTATCTTTGGTGACTTGCAGTGAAGACTCACTTCTTTACCCATCTGTCTTGGTGGTTTGTGCTAGGAAAAATGTAATAAATATTGCTTTCTAGTATTGTAATAGGTTGACTAGGAGGTATATAGTTCCTCCTGGTCATAGTAGTAGCAGGAGTAGTTACTCTTGGTAGGAGTAATACGTTGCTCCTAGTTTGTTAGAAAGTTAAACCGTATTATTAGTAGTAGTTTGTTAGGATATTCATGAGATATCTTAGGAAAGGATATGCATATCATCTGTTACACGTTTTGGTGTTAATGTAAATTAGGATTTCCTTGTAGTATAAAAGGAACCCACAGGCTGAAGGGTTAGACACACCTTTCACCATTTCATTTCATATAAGTAATATTAGAAATCATTAGAAAGGTTCATGTTTTTCATTTAGTCTTTGTTTCTTCTTGTTTTTAGTGTTTGTATTCCACAAAAATACTTAGTTTTTCTTAGAGTCTCTCTATGGATAACTTGTGATTACAGAAGTTATCTACCATCATTAACAGGCTGAAAGATCTATCTCTAAAGGACCTAACAAGTGGTATGAGAGCCTGTGGAGAGTCTCTGTACAAGAAGAATCATTTTCATTGCTAGAAATATTCTTAAACCATGTCTGCATCTAGTTCTTCAAAAGATGCACCCCCAAACAATACCTCCACCACTACTGTTACACCACCACCACAACAAATAGTCACCACTGTATCAAACACAAATGGAAATTTCCATACCTGAAGAAATATGAGTATGAAAGCTGGGCCATGAAGATGGTATACTGGATCACTAATACTAATCTGGCATTATGGAGAATTGTTTAGAATGGAAATGGAAAGAAGCTGACTGGAAGAGATAAGCATGGCAATCTGATCCTTTTAGAGCCTACAACTGCTGAAGTATTCTAGCAACACATAAGGAAATTAAAGAAAAAACCATTTTGCTTTAGTCCCTTCCTGATGATCAAATGGGTGATTTCTATCATCCAGATGATGCCAGGGAGATTTGGAATGCTATAAAAGCAAGGTTTAGAGGAAATGAAGAATCCAAAAAGATGAGAAGATCAATGCTCAAAGATGAGTTTTCAGACTTTAAGATCTTTGAATAAGAAGGTCTTCATCGAGGGTATGATAGGTTCCGGAAAATACTAAGCCAACTCATTCAGCTTAAGGGTAAAACAGAGAATGAAGACATCAATGTCAGGTTTCTTAAGTCTTTGCCTCACTCTTAGAATCAGGTAGTTATTTCTTTGAAATCAAAAGGAGGACTTGAATATCTTTCTTTTGCTGATTTATTTTATAAACTCAAACCTCTTGAGCGTGATGTTAACGGGTATGCTACTCACTCTAGCATTTCTTATTCCACTGCTGTTAACACTGCCTTTGTTAGAAATACCAGTTCCAACTAGCTAGAGGTGGCAAATTTTGACCCATGGTAAATTACTGGGTCAACATGGTTAAATTGAAAAAAGAAAGGGGTCTAGTTGGGTTTCCCTTAATATTTTAGATGGGTCTAGATAGGTCAAACAAGCTCCTTCTTAAAATCATAAATGGATCTACTTGGGTCACCTCATATATCACATGGGTCTAGATGGGTTTCCCTTAATATTACAAATGGGTCTAGATGTGTCACCCAATAGGTTTAACAATATCAAAAGAGTTTTTTTTCCATTTTTTCACAAGCTTGTCAAATTTTCACACACTTGTTATTTTTTACTTCTTCACCATATTTTTACGTTTTCATCATAAATTTTACGTTTTAGTCAGAAATTTTACGTTTTCATCAAAAATTCTACATTTTCGTCGGTAAATTTACGTTTTCGTCAGGAATTTTACGTTTTCATCAGAAATTTTACTTTTTCGTCAGTAAATTTACGTTTTTCTCAGAAATTTTACGTTTTCTTTAGAAATTCTACGTTTTCGTCAGTAATTTTACGTTTTCGTCAGAAAATTTACGTTTTCTTCAGAAATTTTACGTTTTCTTCAGTAAATTTACGTTCGTCAGAAATTTTACGTTTTCGTCAGAAATTTTACGTTTTCGTCAGTAAATTTACGTTTTCGTCAGTAAATTTACATTTTCGTTAGTAAATTTACGTTTTCGTCAGTAAATTTACGTTTTCGTCAGAAATTTTACGTTTTCGTCAGAAATTTTACGTTTTCGTCAGTAAATTTACGTTTTTGTCAGAAAATTTACATTTTCCTCAGAAATTTTACGTTTTCGTTAGAAATTTTACGTTTTTAACAGTAATTTTACGTTTTCGTCAGAAATTTTACATTCTCTTTAGAAATTTTACGTTGTCGTCAGTAAATTTACGTTTTCGTTAGTAAATTTACGTTTTCGTCAGAAATTTTACGTTTTCGTCAGTAAATTTACGTTTTCGTCAGTAAATTTACATTTTCGTTAGTAAATTTACGTTTTCGTCACTAAATTTACGTTTTCGTCAGAAATTTTACGTTTTCGTCAGAAATTTTACGTTTTCATCAGAAAATTTACATTTTCGTCAGTAAATATACGTTTTTGTCAGAAGATTTACATTTTCCTCAGAAATTTTACGTTTTCGTCAAAAATTTTACATTCTCTTCAGAAATTTTACGTTGTCGTCAGTAAACTTACGTTTTCGTTAGTAAATTTACGTTTTCGTCAGAAATTTTACGTTTTCGTCAGTAAATTTACCTTTTCGTAAGTAAATTTACGTTTTCGTCTGTAAATTTACGTTTTCGTTAAAAAATATTTGTTTTCGTCAGAACTTTTACGTTTTCATGTAATTTACTGATAAAAGCGTAAAACTTCTGAAGAAAACATAAATTTTTTTATGAAAACGTAAAATTTCTAATGAAAACGTAAAAATACGGATGAAAACTTACAATTTTTTACGGAAACGTAAATTTACTGACGAAAACGTAAAATTTCTGACGAAAATATAAATCTACTGACGAAAACGTAAATGTTCTGACGAAGACGTAAAATCTCTGACGAAAAAGTAAAAATACGGATGAAAACGTTAAATTTCTGACGAAAACGTTAAATTTCTTACGAAAACGTAAAAACACGGATGAAAACGTAAAATTTCAGACGAAAACTTAAAATTTCTGCCGAAAA
The DNA here is from genome assembly GCA_025667525.1 of Glebionis coronaria. Classification (NCBI taxonomy): domain Eukaryota; kingdom Viridiplantae; phylum Streptophyta; class Magnoliopsida; order Asterales; family Asteraceae; genus Glebionis; species Glebionis coronaria. The sequence continues at coordinate 298,038,291 of CM046874.1, forward strand.
CGTAAAAATAGGGATGAAAACTTATATTTATTGACGAAAACGTAAAATTTCTGATGAAAACCTAAAACTTCTGACGAAAACGTAATTTTTTTTATGAAAACGTAAAATTTCTGACGAAAACGTAAATTTCTGACGAAAACATAAATTTACTGAAGAAAACGTAAATTTACTGACGAAAACGTAAAATTTCTGAGGAAAACGTAAAAATTCTGACGTAAACGTAAAATTACTGATGAAAACGTAAAATTTCTGCCGAAAACGTAAAATATACTGATGAAAACGTAGAACTTTTGATGAAAATATAAAATTTCTGACGAAAACGTAAAATTTCTGAGGAAAATGTATATTTTCTGACAAAAACGTAAATTTACTGCCGAAAAAGTAAATTTTCTGACGAAATCGTCAATTTTCTGACGAAAACGTAAAATTTCTGACGAAAACGTAAAAATTCTGACGAAAACGTAAATTTACTGACGAAAACGTAAAATTTCTGACGAAAACGTAAATCTACTGACGAAAACGTAAAATTTCTGACAAAAACGTAAATTTACTGAAGAAAACGTAAATTTACTGACGAAAACGTAAAATTTCTGAGGAAAACATAAAATTTCTGACGTAAACGTAAAATTACTGATGAAAACGTAAAATTTCTGACGAAAACGTATAATATACTGATGAAAACGTAGAACTTTTGATGAAAATGTAAAATTTCTGACGAAAATGTAAAATTTCTGAGGAAAATGTATATTTTCTGACAAAAACGTAAATTTAATGCCGAAAACGTAAATTTTCTGACGAAATCGTAAATTTTCTGACTAAAACGTAAAAATTCTGACGAAAACGTAACTTCTAACGAAAACGTAAAATTTCTGACGAAAACGTAAGAATAGGGATGAAAACGTAAAATTACTAGCGAAAACGTCAAATTACTTACAAAAACGACAACCTACTGACGAAAACGTAAATTTACTGACGAAAACGTAATTTTACTGAGAAAAACGTAAATTTATTGACGAAAAGTTAAAATACTGACAAAAAGGTAAATTTACTGACTAAAACGTAAAAATACTTTTAAAATGTAAATTAAAAAAAAAAAGTATGTTAAAAAAAACCGTTTAAAGAATGTTTAACTAAAAATTGTTAAAAAAATAATTTACAATAAAAAAATATAATAAGAGAATTTATAGAGGAATGTCATGATCATAAAAAAAAGTGATTAAAAAACCTTCTCCTAAACACCTATCTAAACCCAAAAAACCCAAAAACCCAACCTTTATTATAAAGACCCATTTATAACCAAACCCATCTAGACCCAAACCCAACTAAACCCAAACCCATTTAGACCCATCCTCCTAAAAACCCATCTAAACCCAAACCCATATAAACCCAAACCCATCTTAGACCCATGACCCAACCCAACCCAACCCAACCATTTTGCCACCTCTACAACTAGCTAACCTATGCCAGTAGCCTAAGCTACTTATTGTCTTCACAACATACTCCTGCTCATGAGCCCATGGCTAAGTCAGGAAGTATTGTGAAGATTGTCCTTCATTGCTTTGTTACTGATGTTGAACCTCAACAACAATTAGCATATGAAGATTTCAAACAGTTTGACAAACTGGATTTGGATGAAATGGATCTCAAATGGCAGATGGCTATGCTCTCCTTGAGAGTTCAAAAGTTTGAGAAGAAGGTTGGAAGGAAGTTCAGTTACAACCCCAAGGAGGCTACCAGATTTGATAGAAGCAAGATTAAGTGCTACAGTTGTCATCAACAAGGTCACTTTGCTAGAGCACTAGCAGAAATGACCAGGATAAAAACAGGTACACTGCCTTCAAGGTTCAAGAGCTCTAGGAGGAAAATAAAGCATTGGTCTCTTATGATTCCATGATCAACTGGAATGAACATGAGGCTATAGCAGCAGTGGAAACTAGTGCTGATATATTTGCCATGATTGTTGGTCACACATCTGAGACAAAGGAAGCAGGAGAATATGATTTGATGGGAATCACTCCTCAAGTACAATATTGTCCTCTTGGATGTGATGCTAAATATTTAGACCTTATGAAACAATGTGATGAACTAAATGATCAAAATGATAAATATTACTTGGAAGTTCAATCATATAAAAGTTCTCTAAAAACTCTAGAACAACAAAAAAATGGTTGCAAAATACTCAGTTGGAGTATTAAGACAAGATTAGAGTCTTAAATATTGACTTAGAGAACACATCTAATTTGCTGAAATATGATGAGAAACTTAATAATGATAGTATCAAAGAAAAACAAGATTTGCAAGCTAAGTTAGATGCTACTTTATTAAGGTTTGATAAATGGCAAAAGGCTCCCAAAAATCTTTCTAAACTTGTTGATAGCACCATGTCTGGAAGAACCAAAATAGGGTTAGGCTTTGGTAATTACATTGGACCAGATGATGTCATTAACTCTTCTTTCTCTAGTGTATTTGATCTTGGTCCTAATGATGAGGAGGGAAAACCTCGTTACAATAGGTTTAAACCAACTGCAGGAATGCATGTTGGCCTTCCACATCTCACAAGAATATTTATGCCTACCCCTATTCATAAAGACTTAGATGAATCACAGATTCTTGAGACCCTAAAAGTAACACTAACACTAATGACTTTGTCTCTTGTACTTTTAATGACAAGGCCAGTCATTTTGCATCTTGTGATTCAAGTGAAAAATCTGGTTCCTCAAACCTCAAGAAAAATGACATTTGTAAGACCCCGCTCCAAAAAGAGATAAAGTGCTACTACTATGGTGTCACATCAGATACATCATATTTTTAAAGGGCTAAAATGAAACTTTTATTAAATCCAAATTACTTAAAGTAATATCTTAATAAACAAAAATCCCCAAAACAACAGGGTCCAAAATGCAAAGTATCAAATCATAAAATGTCTTAAGATTTATTAATAACTTGGGTGAATCTAGGTAATAGGTAACTCCAAACTCTCTCAATACCCCGACTCCCGCTTAATACCTGCCACATGTAAAAAGAAACGGCTGAGCAAAACGCCCAATGAACAGATATAACAAATATGGTTTAAGGCAAAAGATATAACAATAATAAAGATATCACAAAGTATGAACATAAGGATGATTAAGTGGATGAATAAAAAGGGTTAATGAAAGATAAGATTAGTCCACGAGCACACATAACAAATCACATATCCAAATCAACATTTAATCATATATGTGTACTAGGATTGCGACTCCTATGTACCAAAGTGACGGCGTGTATTGCACACACAAACCTATCACATTAAATCACATCATATCATATCAAACAAATACCTAGGATGCATCCATACACTCCCTGCAAAATAAATGTCAATAGCACGTGCACTAGCTCATGACTAGCACCCGCGCTCATAATAATATAATAATTATGTGCACCAAAAGGGAAAGTCGGGGATATAATCACACCGTCCTAGTTAGTGTCATGTCACCGGTGCATCGTATGACATAGTCAAGGTACCCCATGACCAGATACAAAAATATTGCTCGGGCTTAAGGGTTCATTTCAAAGGCATAACAACTAGGAAAAATATAAGTATTCAAATGGGGAACAAATAAGGCATAACAATAACGGAATCATAACAAGGCAAAGGAATTTAAGGATCATATCAAAACAACAACTAAGGATGTGGGAACACAGCAATAGCATATGGATTTATTGAATAGAGTTGTATAAGAAAGAGTAAAAGAGTGTTCTTTAATAAAGAATCGAATATCCGTACCTTAAACAAATCAATGCTTACTTTATAAATCAAATCAACTTATTCTCGCTTTCAAGTATCTACATGAATTAAGATATATTTAGTACTTAGTTATATAATTAATCATTATGTTCCGCATCGATATTTGTTATAAGTTATAATTACGTTTTAATTTGATTAGCATTGCATTACTACTAACGTTACTTTTATATATCATACTAAAATAATCAAACTGTTACTTACATTAAGGTTCCATTTAAATCTACTAATTTATAATATGAAAACCGCATGGAAATTTCACGACACGAGACGGTCGGTAACTTGAACATACAATAATTAGTTTATAACATGACCACTTTAAAAGTTCAAGGCTGATCATATACATTAAATTCTCATTAAGTATCTTTATAAAATTAATTTGAGTAGAGAAAACACTTTAAAGCGAAACATTTGACGTCTTCTTTCTCAAAATATATGGACACTAGCTTAAAGACCCGTCTAACGTCGGGTGTATTTTAAAAAATTTGTTTGTAAGAAGTAAGAAATGTATGAACTAAATAAGTTACGTTAATGACTTTTGTTATAGACATTTTAGGCCATTTATAAAGCTTTTTGCATTTGCATATTTGATTACAACTAAATTATCTAACAAAATTATCATGAGATAACAATATGAAGCAAACCAAACTTTTCCAAAACAAACTAAGTCTGACATCATAATCGACGATTCAACGTAAATTAAATTTTGTGAAAGTCAATGAGAAAGTGGATAGAGGAAAAAAACTTTGCTATCGTTCATGGTACTAAGTAAAAATCTAAAGAAGACATAAATAGTGATCGCGCATTATCACCCAAACTCTCTTTCACCTGAGAACATAAAAAAGATTATGTCAGCCCGCATACTAAACTACAAAGATTAACCACCTACAGTCATAGAATAACAACATAGTTAGTGTCGCGTCTTTTTGGTGACCATGCTAAATAATTTCCCAACAATTACACTTTTTAAGTTACGTTAATCTAAATTTCCAAAATAAACCCTTTTAAGAAAAGTACAAAACTAATTACTTAAGTTTCCGATGGAATAATAGTATTTAACAGTTGAAATGGTTGTATGTCGACTATCGTACCAAACGTGTCCATATCTAAAGAAAAAGTTTGGTTACAAGTCGAAATCTTATCGAGCATTATTACTCACCAACGAAAAGTTGTAAAGGCGGCCTCACTCGTTCGGTGAACATCTCCGGATGGCTAATGAACAGTTGGAAACAACCATGGGAATAACAATAGGCCGTGTACACCGGATCTATAAAGTGATGTAAGTTGGCTTGGCTACCTTTTATGTTGAAGATATGGACTTTGGGAAATAGATGATAAGCCTTTTCACATTATACAACCATTTATTCAACTTCTTTTTTTTTTGCAAGACTCCGATATTTTAAAGATCCTTTTGACCTAAATTAGCAATAGCAATGAATTTAAAGATCATTTTCAAATATTTCCTTTGTATAATATTACTACTAATATACATCTAAAATAAGAAATTTGGCAATTCCCCGTTTAATATATTGCATAATGCATACCGAATTATGCAAGCTAAGTCCAATAACATATCTTACCTTGTAACTGTAGAGTGAAAGCAAGTAGATTCATGCTGACATTATTGATGTGCTTCCAGGACTAATTAGCATAGCCAATCTTTCGTATACCTACAGTTCAATTCATGCTCATAAAATGTAAAAAACTTATTCATAAATGTTGCCACATAGAACCATGTAGAGTAATTATTAACAAAACCAAATAAAACAAATGTAAAATGTTATTATATAAATAAGTTTTTCTACTTATCTACATATCCATCTTGGACTAGTTCATATGCTCCACATAAAAATAGCAAAAATATAACCTACACACTTGATCATATAACAACATAGTGAGCTTCATTTTATTTTGTTCTTGTTTTCAGTCACATGAACTTCTACATTCAATATTAACAATTAACTCCCTAAGAGTTAATTAAATCAGATTACATGTTGGTAGATAAAAATAAAATTTGTCTTGAACATGAGAGAAGGTGATTGTTTATGTTTCCCAAATAGAACCCCTGACGAGTCCTATGATGCAGATTTCTAAGATGCTGGAGACCATGCACACACCACGTACTAACTTCATATTCCTGTGCAAAACATACTAACTGGGGTCAACAAAAAGTTGGTGAATTTACAGATTTTAACAATTAATTAGTTCGGACACACAATAATCATAGAAGTAATAATGCACAAAGCATTCTTACTAAAATGTAGATAACATTTGTTTATTATTAGAAACTAAAGCTTAACCTCCATAGTACTCAACAGATGAGGACGTAGTGTCTTACAAAAAGACACCCATTCTAGTTCCAACATGGTATACGTCTGTTGTCCGGCCAAGGCACAGTGAGCATGACTCACCCAGACGGGGATGGTCAATCCCTAATAGATCTACTTATAACATTCGGGTGATTTACAATAATTTAACAGTTTCAACAATAATAATCAATCATAATCAAGTTTATACAATCCAGTTGTGTCCATTATATGTTTACATATTTTTTTTCCAAAAGGAAAAATTTTATCAAAAGTTTATATGGGACTGTAAACTCACCGGGGGGTAGGCAATTTCTGTTTAATACGAATATCCAATTAAAGCTCACGCCAAAGTTATGCCTAATCAGATAGTTCAGTCTTAATAGATGGTACAAAGAACATATATGTATGCTTATACAGATTTTAGTCAGTTCATTTTATGTTACGATATTTATCTAAATAACCGTAGTTCAAGTATCATCAATATTCATTTAACTTATATATACAAGTTTCATTTCTATGTGAACATAAAATGCCTAACTCTTAATATCAGTTAGCATACAAGTAATATCAGATAAGCATACTTAAAATATTAGTTTTCAATTTGTTCAACGTTCATATAGTTTTTATTTTTCTAAAGATATATGAGTTTAAGTATGAGTAGTATATATATCCCTAATTGTTATATAATTATTTCCTAAAGTAAATATAAATATTTTTATTTTGAAAATAAAATATAATACTTTATTTAACTTTAAAGTTTCCATAAATCATTTTAACATTCATAAAATAATTTAACTTAAGAGTTTATACATTAATTCTTGAGTAAATTGCATAAATCGTCCCAAAAGTTTGACAAAATTGCATGTTTCGTCCTAAATGTTACAAAAGTGCAAGGATCATCCCTGTGGGGAAACTTTAATGCAAATATCGTCCTTATGAGGAAAATTATTAGGACCGAACCTGCAAAATAACAAAAACTTTTGGGACGAAACTTGCAAAATGACTAAACATTAAGGATGAAAATTTACGAAATAGTTTGATTTTAGGACGATATCGGCACTTTCAAAATATTTAGGATGAAACATGCAAAATGACCAAACTTAAAGGACGATTTATGCAATTCTCTCTTAATTCTTTATGGTCTAGGTTTTTAATTATGTTTTATTAAAATTAAAACTAGATTTTAGGGTTAGGGCTTGTTAATGGTTTAGGAATGTGGCAAAACTAGTCCCTTCATATTTTAAACAAGTATAACTTTCGGATTTTTCATATATAGTACCTAGGGTTTGTTAATGTTTCGGCCTATGGTAGATTTAGTCCCCCTAGTTTTATCTAGGTTTTGTAAATTACAAAAACAGCCCCTAGGGCTTCTTTAAGTTTCGGTAATTTCCAAAAATAGTCCTTAGGGTTTTAAAATGACAAATTAACTTTTAGAAACTTCCCAAAATGGTCCCTAGGGTTTAATTTGCCGCGGATAGTAATTATTCAACCCTAGACTTTTGGATATTTACATTTTCAGTCCTTGTACTTACTAGTTTATCAAAACGAGTTTTATAAGTTACGGTTTTAGTCCTTAAGTTTTATAAATTGTCATTTTCATCCAAAAAGTTTTTATGAGTTATATTTTTATTATAAAAACTTTTATTTAACATTCAAAATAGTATATGGGCTCATTAAATAGGCTAAACATCTAATGGGCTATTTTAGTAGGCTTAACTATATTTTTAAGTCCTTTAATTAGTTAAATGGGCCTAAGTGTAATCTTAAGTCCATTAAGTTACTCGGATTTATTAAATGGGCTTATTGGGTCCATTAAGTTTCGAATTAACATTTCATGGGCTTAAATAGTCCATTAACACTACTTTACATTTTATGTAAGTTTTAATTTAGGATATTCTTAAAAGCTTGTCTTTAGTTTATTCATATTTAGTTTTGAATCTAAAATAGAAGAATAAAAATTATAGTTTGTTTTATGTGATGTACCAATTTAGATCTAGGTATGTTACAAGGTTCTATACAAGTCATAAGTTCCAATCATGAGCTTAAGACCTACGGTTATGATTACCATAGCTTATTAAGGTGTGTCAAGTCTTGTTTTAAGATTGCATGTACTTGCAAGTTTTTTCAATATTAAGATCTAGCTATGTATATAATAAGAAAACAAGTCAAAGTCCATGTACACCATATATAGCTTACGATTAGTCATTTAATCTTGGTATTTCAAAGATATGGTTTTTAGCTAGTTTCATATTTACCATTTAACCACAAATCTAGGTTCTACATATACATGCATGTACACTAAAAGATCATCTAAGTACACATATAACATTTTAGTGATTTTCAATAGTCCATTTAACATGTAATGATACGTATTCCATCATTCAAACTTAGCACATAAATCATGTATTCATTAATCATATATGCCGTGACCTTCTAGGTCATGGTTTTCATGGTTCTTAAGTTACACATGTTTATTTTATGAGATCTATGATTATTTGATAACCAAAGTCCCATAAAGTAAGATTTGTAATCCTTGCTACATTAAGTTTATAAAATGTTTTATATGATTTTCAATCAAGCTTAAACATATAGTACTAGTCATAGATTTCTTATTAAAAGATTTTTAACCATGATTAATGGTACACAAAAATAGGACCTGACCTTTAAGATCATGGCTATTACCAAATCTTGATTTTTAATAAGTTATATACATGTGTTTATAGATGGATGATGATGCATGCAAGTGAAAATGAAGAAACATAAGGAGTATACCTTTCTTTCCTAAATGTTACAAAGGAAGATCTATATGAACAAGGGGTTAGAGATCTATTCAAGATGATGAAGGAGACACTAAATATTAACCAAGTCGTGACCTTTAAGGTTCGGCTAGGGCTTGGTATAATACTTCCAAAGATGATAATAATGCTATCAAGTGATTTGTGATTACTATGGGACAAAAATCTAGTAGATTTAGTGAACAAACTTGGATTTTTGTTGGCTTATAGCCGAACTGTTTGAGAGTGAAAAGGGGAGAGAGATATGCTTAAGAATATGGAGAATGTATGTGTGTGAGATTCTAGCTAAAAGGGGAGAGAGAAGGAAGGAAAAAGGGTAAGCTTGCATTGGGAAGGGAATACATGACATGTGTCATACTCTTCATTTCCAAAGAAACTCTCCCTCTTCCACTTATAGGTGCCGTGTACACCTAAACAGAAAGGGGGAAAAGTTGGGCCTAAGTTGGACTTATGTTATGGGCTTGTGTTGGGCTAGTACCAAGAGGTAAAGGATTTTGGGCTAGTCCAAGATGTGCATGAATGCCTAAGATGTACATATATACATAGATGGCATAAATACTTATCACAACATATTTCCATGTTTTGTTAAATGTTACATTCATAGATTTGTTTCATATATATGAATGGTTCATTATTTGTTCTCTTACTCTCATATCAAGATTTAAGTTATGTAATCCATCACAAAAACAAAATGATTGTAGATGTAAATAAATACATAATGATAAGTCCACACACACATCTTATAGGATTATAACACATGAGTGATTGCTCTTAAGATCTCTAGATGAAACATCCTTACATAAAATCATGGTAAAATCATGGATTTTACAGCACCATCCTGTTATTTTAGATTTGTCCTCAAAGCTACTAAAAACGTAGTTATCTTTTAATTGAAAAGATGAGGGTATTTGGCCTTGAAGATGTCTTCACGTTCCTAGGTGTACTCGGGGCCTCTCTTCGAGTCCCATCGTACTTTGATTAGCGGGATGCGGCTACGTTTCAACTTCTTGGTTATTCTCTCCATGATTTCCACTGTTGTCTCCGTGTATTGGACTTGGTCATCGATATGGACCCCTCTAAGGGCATGACCAAAGGTTCCTCGGCGTAGCACTTCTTCAAATTTGACACATGGAAGGTGGGGTGTATCCGACTTAACTGTGGTGGCAGTTCTAAGCGATAAGCCACTTCCCCGACCTTGGCTAATACTTTGAAAGGGCCCACATATCATGGATTCAACTTTCCCCACTTTCCAAATCGTATAACTCCCTTCCATGGTGATACTTTTAGCATGATGTGATATCCTACTTTGAACTGCACGGTTCTGCGTTTCTGATCCGCGTAGCTCTTTTGTCGATCACGAGCAGCTTGCAGCCTCTACTTTATAAGGACAATTCGGTCTGTAGTCTCCTGAAATAATTCAGGCCCAGTGAGTTGGAACTCGCCTACCTCTGCCCAACATATAGGAGAGCGACATTTCTTCCATAAAGGGCTTCAAAAGGGGCTGCCTTGATACTGGCGTGATAGCTATTGTTGTAGGAGAACTCAACCAAAGGTATATGCTTGACCCAACTATTTCCAAAATCAATCACACATGCTATTAGCATGTCTTCTTTAGTTTGGATGGTTCGCTCACTCTGACCATCCGTTTGTGGATGATAGGCGGTGCTCATATCCAGTTGGGTACCCATGGCTCGTTGGAGAGCCCTCCAAAAGTTGGAGGTGAATGTGCTGTCCTAGTCGCAGATTATTGAGAGTGGTACCCCATGTTTGGTTACAATTTCCTTAAGGTAGGTCCTTGCCAACTTGGATAGGGATTCGGATTCCTTAATGGGTATGAAATGAGCAGACTTGGTGAGTCGATCGACTATCACCCAAATGGCATCATATCCACGAGATGATTTTTGGAGTTTGGTCACAAAATCCATGGTGATGTTTTCCCACTTCCATTCAGGTATCTCAGGATGTACCAGTAGACCGGATGGCCTTTGGTGTTCTGTTTTGACACGTGCGGATGTCAGACATTTCTGGACATAAGTGGCGATTTTAGCCTTCATGTTTAGCCACCAATATAATTTCCTCATATCTTGATACATCTTTTCCTTTCCCGGATGTATTGAGTATTTGGATTTATGTGACTCGTGCATGATTATGTCCCTCAAATTCCCATAACTGGGTAACCAACTCCTCCGTGTAAGCACAACGTTTCGTCCACCCTTGGTTCCAGTTTCTCTTTAGAGAGGTCGGTTCGGAGCATTCCCCCTATGTCTTCTTTCTAGAGTTTTTCGGGTTATCGTGCTTGGATTTGTGCTTCAAGGATTTGCTTGGGCAGATCCAGATTGATGGTCATGGTTAAGGATCGAACCCTCATGGGTGGGTCTTTATCTTTACGGCTCAGTGCATCAGCAACTACGTTTGCTTTACCTGGATTGTATTTGATTTCACAATCGTAATCGCTTAACAGTTCGATCCAACGACGCTGCCTCATATTAAGCTCTTTTTGATCTAATATATGTTGCAGACTCTTGTGGTCGGTGTACACTGTATATTTTGTTTAGTAAAGTTAATGCCTCCAAAATTTTAAGGCAAAGACTACTGCTCCAAGTTTTAAGTCGTGGGTAGTGTGGTTTTTCTCATGCTTCCTTAATTGCCTAGAAGCGTAGGCAATCACTTTCTTTCTTTGCATCAATACTGCCCCCAATCCTTATATGATGCGCCACAATATACCTCAAAGTCATCATTGCCCTCGGGAAGGATAAGAGAGGCGCACTACACAACTTCTGTTTTATCAATTGGAAAGATGATTCCTCCTTTTCTCACCAATTAAATTTTACTCCTTTCTGAGTGAGTTTTGTCATTGGTTTGGCTATTTTGGAGAAGTCTTCGATGAATCGGCGGTAGTATCCGGCGAGGCCTAGGAATTGGCGGATCTCCGTTGGTGATTTCGGAGATGCCCAACTCTTAACGGATTCAACCTTTGCAGGATCTACGTGAATACCATCGCTGTCAATGAGGTGTCCTAGGAAATGGACTCTGGGTATCCAGAACTCGCATTTGGAAAATTTTGCTTATAGCTGCTCTTCCTTGAGTATTTTCAGTACTTGGGCCAGATGCTCAGCATGGTCTTGTTTGTTTTTGGAGTAAACAAGTATGTCGTCGATGAAGACTATCACGAATTTATCCAAATAGGGTTTACACACCCGGTTCAAGAGATCCATGAATATTGCCGGTGCGTTTGTCAACCCAAAAGGCATAACTCTAAATTCGAAATGACCATAACGAGTTCTGAAGGCTGTCTTTGGAATATCCTCTTCCTGGACTCTCAGTTGATGGTATCCAGACCTCAGATCAATCTTAGAATACATGCTTGATCCCTGGAGTTGATCAAACAAGTCGTCAATGCGAGGTAAAGGATAGCGATTCTTTATCGTTAGTTTGTTCAATTCTCAGTAATCGATGCACATTCGAAAAGAACCGTCTTTCTTCTTGACAAACAGAACAGGGGCTCCCCATGGAGAAGAGCTAGGCCTAATGAATCCTTTTTCTGATAGTTCTTGGAGTTGTTTGGCTAGTTCCTTCAATTCTAATGTTGCTATCTTGTAGGGAGCCTTAGCTACAGGTGCAGCCCCATGAATCAAATCAATTTGGAATTCTATCTGTCGCACTGGGGGCATACCCGACAGTTCCTCAGGAAATACCTCGGGAAAATCTCGGACAATTGGCACGTCCTCGATTCGGGTCTCCTCGGGGTTGTCTTCTTCCTCGATTTTGGAGATGTGTGCTAGGAAAATAGGGCATCCTCTGGTCAAGTATCTTTGTGCTTTGGTGCAAGAAATGACACTAAGTCTAGTGTTGATTATATTAGGGTTACCATCCCCTCGTATAATCAAGGCTTCATCTCCCCAAGGTATACAGACCAGTTTTTGATCACATAAAATGACTGCATGGTACTTTGACAACCAATCCATGCCAATGATGACATCAAAGCTACCAAGACTTACTGGGATCAAATCGATGTTGAACGGGTGGTTGAAGAGGTTTAAAGTACAGCCTCGAATGATGGTGTCATCTGTCACAATTTTTCCGTCAGCTAGTTCTACCATATAGTAGGAGTCTAAGACTGATGGAGTAATTTCCAATACTCTACAAAATTCCGTTGATATAAAGCTTCGATCTGCCCCGGTGTCAAATAGGACAGATGCATATCGTTGGTTTAGTAGAAATGTACCGGTGACGATGTTAGAATTTGGATTGGCTTAGGCATCGCCAGTCATGTATACTTGTGATGGGGTTCCTTTGTTGTCCTCTTTCCAGTTGGCCAACTTAGGACAATCAAGTCTCACATGTCCAGGGGTCCCATATTCGTAACATATTACAACTTTCTATGGCCCATGATTACTTTCACTTGCGGGGTTTTGGTTTCCCTTACATTGTTTTCCAGCATCATGATGGTAGTCGCATTTTGAACACTTAGGTTTGGATCCTAAGTATTTCTTTTTGCGGGTTGTGGGAGTAGTGTCATTAGTTTGCTCAATGTTTTGTCGTTTGGAAGATTGCCGGTGCTGGCTACGAGTAGTTCTACCCGACTTCCGCTTGTTGTCCGTTTGTCTTTCAGAGAGGTTGTGAGCTCGCTTGTTGATCAGCTCTGTCGCAAATTCCATTGCACCTTCCACGGTAATGGGTTGTGAAGCTAGCACACTGTCATGAATGTTGTCAGGGAGTCCGCTGACATACTTCTCAATCTTGTCACTCCTTAGAGGAAACATTCTGGTGCACATCAAGCTTAACTCTTGAAATCTTTGGTTGTACCAAAGGATATCATTGTTCTTACACTTGAGATCCCACAGCTCGACTTCCAACTTCTTCATTTCTCCTCTGGGACAATACTTTTCAGTCATTCTTTCCTTGAGGTTGGCCCAAGTGAGAGTATAGGCAGTGTCTTGTCCAAGGGTGGCGACCACAGAGTTCCACCAAGTAAGGGCGCTCTCAAGCAGAGTGCTTGTCGCAAACTTAACTCTGTTCTCGTCAGCACAACCGCTGATGAGGAAAACTGTCTCTAGTCTTTCAAACCATTGCATCAATTTAGGAACTCCTTCTTTTCCTAGGTAGTATGAGGGTTTGCATTTCAAGAAGTCGGGGGTAAGAACAACCCCTGTTAAAGTTGTTTTTGTGCATGTTGTGGTTCGGTTCATTGCTCATATTAGATTCTCTGGCTGCCATAGCTGCCGTAATGCCTTCACCAATCATCTCTCTGATTTGAGCAGCGGTAACATTATGATTAGCTTCAGGAACTTCGGTGTTAGCGGTGTTGGGAGCGATTGCATTATTAGGGTTTGATCGCGTAATCACCATTTGTCTATAATCATACACAAAATGAGACTATTAGTTCAAACGTTAGTGCAATTTTTATATCATTTGCAAGAGATGATTTCATGCGTAAAATTCATAACAAATTTGGATAACCTGTCAGGATTTCATAATATAATACTTTGCACAAAAGATATAACATAAGAGAATGATAGCATGCAAACTTCCATAAGGAATTAAACATTTATCAAGCATATCAAATCTGGGACAGAGACTTAGCTAGCCTTGTCCTGGGTAGTGGTACATATAGTCTTAAGTACATCAAATCCCAAAAATACATGCCAGCAAAGAGAGGTGCAACACAAGAATGCATCAACAAAAGCTTGAAAAGAAATAAAAGTACGAAGGTCTCATATCATGATAGCCGGGATACAACCCATAAGCTTGTCATGATGTACAAGAAGTCCGGTACATCTATACTAGTCCTGCCTAGATAATCCACTAGGTATGGTTGGTGCTGATGGTACTGATGAAGCTGGTGGAGCTGCAGATGCTCTTTGGGAACCCTGTAATGTCCGAATCGTCGCTCGGGTCTCCTTGAGCACATGGAATGCTGTCAGCAAATGGGTCCGGAGTCTATTGGTGGCTCCTCGGAGATGATCATCTCTGCAGTAATCCCGTCATGTCGGACGGTGGCAAGATCACAAAAGATAGACAACGATTGCTCCTGAGCAGATAGGGCCGTATGGGTCTGATGCTGAGGACCCTTCATGACCTGAATACGTTGGTGAAGACGAGGGTTTTCCTCTATGAGCCACTTCAATGCTTTATCAGTCTTGGCCTGGACACCCTTAGTGGCCTGAGCTTCTCTTCTCATTGTGCGGGAGAAAGTGTCAATACGATCATGGATGACGGTGTGGCCTTGTCGGCCGACTATCACTAGATTGCGGAGGTCCGATATCTCTTTCGCCTGGCGTGCAGCTAATGCGGCAATCTGAGCCTGAACGGAATCAACACGTCTCGCTCCGGAGCCTTCCCCGGTCTCATAAGTGGAGACGGGTACGGACCCAGAGAAATAGCCTGATGATGAGAATGGAGGCACAGAAGATGGTAGGCTAGGAAGAACCTGGTCCTCCTCCATAGAGGTTGGGGCCAGTATAGCTGATGCAGAGATAGGAAATGGGTCCTCTGGGAGTACAGCTTCGATAGTTCAGTCATCTTCTAAATCCGAGGCTGACAACCATCCAGACTGCGTCGATTGTGGAGATGAACATACAACTGGGGTGGTGCTGTAAAATCCATGATTTTACCATGATTTTATGTAAGGATGTTTCATCTAGAGATCTTAAGAGCAATCACTCATGTGTTATAATCCTATAAGATGTGTGTGTGTGGACTTATCATTATGTATTTATTTACATCTACAATCATTTTGTTTTTGTGATGGATTAACAAACATGTAGATAGGAATTGGGATGCACACCTTTTTCAAGAAAATGAACAATAAACAATAAGAGTTACGGGTATGTTGTTTACCTTATTTATTTTGTAGTGGATGAGAATCCAAAAATGAATAAGGAACAAAAGCAAGTTTGGCCTGCAAACAAATTCACTTGTCGTGATCATCATCATCAAATAACGTAATAAACAATAAACAATAAGAATTACGGGTATGTTGTTTACCTTAGTTATTTTGTAGTGGATGAGAATCCAAAAATGAATAAGGAACAAAAGCAAGTTTGACCTGCAAATAAATTCACTTGTCATGATCATCATCATCAAATAAGGTAATACAACAAACATACCACGCTACAAAATTTATGACATTTACTTACTAAATTAAATGCGATAAGAGTAAGTAATAAGGGGTGCTAAAAGTATTATATATCATTTCATACTAAAAAGAGTCACCAAAAGTTATTTTTTATCAACTCCTGCTCTTAAGAAAAAGAGTAAGTAATAGAGGGAGCACTAAAAGTCCATTTTTACTCAAAAAGAGTAAGCGAAAGTGTAAAACTTTTAATGACTCTTTTTTAGTAGAAAAAGAGTAAGCAAAAGTTGTGGGGTTTTTTTTTGCCTAATTTATATTCATTTAAAGAAAATTATAAAATAGTTATAAATCTTAATTTTTGTAAGCAAAATTAGTAAGTAAATGTTATTTATTTTGTAGTGACAACAATAAAAAATAAGTAAAAGTAACTTGATCTCAAACACCTATAAGCTTAATCGTCATTTTATCAAACACATAATATGCAAAAGAAAATTCTAACATATGGTGTTTATAATTAAAATGATAAAAAGATACTTAATAAAAGTTGTTGAAACCTGATGCGATCATTATCCGAGAATCTGAAAGTAAAATCAAATGATTATCAAAATGCATATGAAATCAATATCATCAAGATCTAAAGATAATAAATCTTAAACGCGTACATGCATTCTTACTATACACATCATTCAAATCAAAACTATCTCGATACTGAGATGATAAAAATGAATATAATAAGACATCAACAAAGGATATGCCAGAAATGCAACCCACCGTTTAGTTACCCCTGATAAAAAATAAAAGAGCCGAAATTAACATCAAAGTGTAGAGAGAAAAAAATAATTGAAGAATAGTAAAATGCGAGGAACTATATGACTTACCATCGTCATACACATAATCAACTAACATGTTTGTATGACCCTTATCATGTCTTTTTTCACTTCTTATTAATGGTGTAAATAAACTTAATAACATATATCTTTTAGAATTTCCAACTTACATGCATGATATACCATGACATAACAATAAAAATATTAACGACAAAACTACAAACCATTTGTAGAATTTATAACAACAGGTTTGATATCATAATATACTTACTCGAATCATGCAAAGCCATTTATTCAACGAAAGTAAAACGACGGAGGAATTATCATGTACATCATTTTTTTATTATAATGACATAATCTGCTCCATATTTTCCCTACAAATAACAATTACAAAAATACAATTCATCAAACAGTTGGTGTGTATAAAAAGTACATCGAATATAAACTACAAATAATGACTTTCGTCAATCCATCTTCTATAACAATTACTTTCAAAATGAAAAAAATAAACATGTCAAACTTGGTTAATCTTCCTCAATCACATTCTACCTAAAAAAGATTATAGCTTAATCCATGAAATATATTAAGACTCTTTCGTCCAACTTTTTTTCGAGATTTCAATAAAAAATAAAAAATGAATCATATAATAAATCAGTACTTACCAACTCATCTATATACCTGCACACACAAATGAATCAATTTTCAAAATGTTTTCTTGATATTTTGGAAATGGTTTTGGAGTGTATTACGTTTTTGAATTGAGGCCTTGGTTCGTCATTTGACAGAGAAGAACGATAGAAAGGATTTGGATAGTTGAAGAGTGTAAAAGAAGATTGATCACACATACCCAAGAGAAGATTTTGAAAGTTTTGAACGAATAATTTTATGACATTAAAAGATGTTAAAACCGGTTTATTATGTAAGTTAATTAAGGAATTATTTTCATGGCACAATTAATGTTAAAACTTTAGGGAGTTATACAAACATATTAATTTAAATAAGTCTTATGACTTTTCATAATTATAAAGTTTAAATTTATATTTTGTTCAAAAATATATATTTAATATTTTTTCAAAAATATATATTTAATATGATTCAAAAATATATATTATATGCAATTATTCTATAAAAATATATATTATTGTCTTTTTTTGTTTATTTACGTTTTTAGTGATAATAATAAATGTATTTAAAAAATATAAATAGTAAATGAATTTATAAAAATAATAAAATGTAAAATATTATTGTTTTTTTTTGTTTATTTATGTTTTTTAATGATTTTTAAATTAAATGAAAAACTTATAATATTTTCTTTGCAATCATGTGTAAACGTACAAAAACATTGTCAAATTGGCTTTTTGTGTTTCAATGATTATTTCAATAGTAACCCGGTTTTGATTTACTTGTTTGTAATGGCCCATATGAGTTTTGCAAAAATGACACTAAATAAGGTAATGTTTTTATGGTGATTTAAATGCTTTTGCGTAAACTTGTTGTACATGTAATATAAAGATTTTGCTAGTTGAAAAGTTCGTTTTCTCGGTATCTCTTCGAATTGATTTGCGGTTAATTGTGTGAGATTAGTTGTTCTTGGTGAAACAAATAAAAGAGTTGTCGTTGTCTAAAACTAATTTAAAATGAAAACTTGAAACAAAATAAAAAATAAAGTAAAGATAGTAAAAAGAAACAATGAAAGATAAAATCTTGGCTAAAAGTAAATTGCGAGAAAATTAAAAGGTGAATAAAGTAAATGATGCAAATCAAAACTTAAACTAAAAGTAAAGCAAATAAAAATTCAAATAAAGAAAAAGGCGGGAAAAATAAAACTTGAAAATAAAAGACAAAAACTTAAAAAGAAAAACAAACAAAAAGACTGACAGACCTTGATTCGGAAGTTTAAAACTTCCGAATGAACTGGCTTGATCCGGAACTTTTGGACTTCCGGATGAAGCTTGCTTCATTCGGAACTTTTGGACTTCCGGATGAAGGTTGCTTCATTCGGAACTTTTGACTTCCGGATGAAGCTTGCTTCATTCGGAACTTTTGACTTCCGGATGAAGCAACTTCACTCGGAACTTTTGACTTCTGGATGAAGCTTGCTTCATTCGGAACTTTTGACTTCCGGATGAAGCTACTTCACTCGGAACTTTTGACTTCCGGATGAAGCTTACCTGGGAATGATAAAATACAGAAACAACCTTCCCCGAAGAACAGGGACATACAGTAACCAAGAATTTATCCTCAAATTAATCAAAATCAAACAAAAGATTAAACCAAAACAACCAATAAGCATCAAATAACAATAATCAGTCAAAACAAATCATCAAAACTAACAAACATAACCAAATCAATCAAAACCCACTTGATCAAAATCATAAAAACTCAAGAACATGAACAATGAAGAATAAGAACAAATCAAACAAGAAAGGAAGAAGATGATAAATGAAAAGCTTAATTAAAAAGTAAGGATTCAATAACAAAAGCTTAAACACAAATTAATCTAGAGAGAGAAAGCATAAATCTAGAGAGAGAAACTACCCTACTCCTAATCTAATCCTAAAACTAACCCACCCTCTCACAACAAGTGAGGGTGGTATTTATAGGAGAGGGGAGTGGTTGGTGGCTTCCTCTTTCTTTCTTTCTTGGTCCTCGGTCTTTCAGTCTTCTTAAATTCTTAGACTTTTAAGACTTCGTCTCAGGATTTCTATGAACTCGTCTTGTAATTTTCTTCATAAATTAGACCTGAGTTCTTCGACTTTATTAAACTTTCGTCTTTGGACTTTTTCTTCGATAAATCTTCAGAATTGGTCTTGGACTTCCGTTCTTTTTCCACTTTTGATCTTTCGACTTCGTCTTTTGTCTTTTTCTTCAATAAAAGCCCGTGAAAGCCGTGTTTTCTCCACTTTTCACCTTCTCGACCCTGAAACACAATAAAAACACAAACCACGCATAATTCCGCGATTTACGACATAAAATATATGTTTAGGTCCCGTTTTAATGTAATTAAGTGGTAGAAAAGATGGGTGTTTTCACACCTATCAAATCCCCTATACTTAACCATTGCAATGCCCTCATGCAATGCATAGCAATAAAGCAAGGTTTACACTTTCCATCATAATCAACCTACCTTGGCCTTTATTAAACAACTAAGGAAAATAAAAAAGATAGAAAATAACAAGATGCAATCAAGGAAGAAACATGTAAAGAAATCTCAGACTTACATTAGGGCTTGTGTGTCATGAATGTTTATCACCCTCAAGTTTCACGTTCCCCATGCCAAGCTTAAAAATAAGATCATTGTTAGTACAAGTTAGCATAACAAACATTTACTCATGCGGTTCAATTAATCACTTAAACTCCCTTATTCCTATGGGTATCTCTTATATTTTATTGATGTCTTGAATGATCACGAGGATGCATTGTTGACTTATTTCGACAATTTATTAAGGCTGAAAGCAAAGTAGGACGATTTGATCAATAGTTAGCTAAAGGACAAAATCTCTTAAAACTGCTTCTCGGGATATCAAAAAGTTCATATCTTGGCATAACTTGGTTCACGATTTGAGACCTTTCTCGGGCCGATATTTGGCATGTACTTCATACTTCATATCTTGAGAGATGTGCTTGAGATAATGGTCTTCTCATCATTCATAGAGTTTCTTCACTTGGAGACTTTTGAGAGGTACTCCAACTTTGTTGACCACGACTTCATGATTATTTCTTTAATCTCTATTTGGGATTTTGAGATACAATGATCCACCTCCTTTTCGGACTTGGATCTATTTATCCTCATACCTTGTTAGGGTCTTTTCGGATAGACTTCTCCATGATCTTTATGGGAGTTGATTGCTTTTCGTCGTGAGTCTTGATCCTTCATAATGACTTTGGGAATAATGCTTTTCACATCACTTTGGATCTTCAACAATAAAATTGAATCCTCATGCCTTGTTAGGGCCTTTTCGGACTCGCCAATCTTTGCGCCCCGCTTCATAAGTTATGCCTTGGCTATGAACTCTTATCATTACCGATCAACTTTTAAACGATCTTAGGATAGAAGCTAAGTAACTTTTCAAATCGTACGACCTTACTTATTGCAGATAATTTATTAGCAAGTGATGGGAGAAAAAGCTCATAATTAACTCACATAAGTTAATGAGAGAATACCAAACTTGTAACCAACTCTATCATTTCTCGTTCTCCACAATTTAAAATCTCAAGGAATGAGACTCGTGGATGCTTAGCCTAATAAACCAATTAAGGTCTACATGGTTAAGGATACTAGCTAGAGTGAACTTGGATAAGTAAACTCGGGTTGAGTCAAAATATTCACAACGGGCCTAATATATCTAAGATATCTAAACTTGCTAAAACCATTTTATTAAAATAAGAGAAAAATAGCAAAAATAATGGGAACTACAACTAGGCCAAAATAGATTAAAATTTTTGAAAAATGTCGAAAAATTGATTTTCCGGTTAAAATGAGGACAAATACAAGGAAAAGGCCACTTAACTTCGATAGAAGTCCCCCTACACTTAATATAAACATTGTCCTCAATGTTTAAGCATGTGGGAGTAAACTCCCCTATACTTAGGACATTGTGCACTTTGTTTAAATCTCGTTAAGGAAAAGACAACTAAAGAGATTCCTATTTTAATATTGAGAAATATAAAATAGTGAATCGAAAAGAGTTTAGGATAGAACCGGGAAGAAGGGAACACGGAATCACGGTTCGTCAAAAGTCATCAAGAGTGTGTCTTTGAAGCTCTAATCCCTGCACAAGATAAGAAAGAGAACAAGAAACACCAACGGGGCTCCCCCCTACACTTATAACGAAAATAGATAGATAATTGGGTTGCCTCCCAAAAAGCGCTTGTTTTTGTTGACCGAGTCACGAGCCTGACTCGTCCCCGAATTAAATGGTCCATGGGGAAGCCTCGAATGTGATACCGGGATCAAAGACCTTGTCCTCGTTCCCGGTTGACATCAACAAAGGAGAGGCGGGGGGATAAGTCTTGAAAGGGAGAAAGGTCCTTTCAACATACGTATTGTATGTGAATTCAAGATCCACGGGAGGTGGGTTGGGTATAGTAAGCACATTGTCCTCCCCCAAAGACAATAGAAGCTGAGCAAACGGCAAAGCCGTGATGGTATCAATCATAGCATAATCAATGTCACCTCCCGGGTCAAAGCACTCATCCTCCGTGATAGTGGCTAAAAGGGAGGATGGAAGGTGTTCGGGAGGGGGACTTGGGTCAATACTTTCCTGCAGCAAATTATATAAAATAATGTCCCCCTCCGTGTCAGAATCATCAATACCTGGAGGGATGGAGTGGTTGTCGATTTCTTCCAGCAATGGGTCATTATCTTCAACGGGAGGGATAGATGGAGGTACAGACTTGGAAAGAGAAGGAGAAGTCAACTCTTCGATTTGAGCAATAAGAAGATGAGCTTTCCGTAATCTATCGCGAAGAAGCACGTCTTCCACCTTATCCACAAGATCATGTTCATCGGTGAACTTCTCGTAAACCGGAGAGAATAAATCGTCATCGTCTGCATCTCCCGGTGGAGATTGAGAAATTTCAAAAGTGAAATTCTCATAGCAGAGAGAAGAATCGTCATCACTAGGATCGACCTCGTCCGTAAGAGCAACGTCGTCCTTAGGCTCCATAGCAGGTAAGTCACAAACCTCATCATCCAATACCTGGTCGAGACCAACATCACTAAGCTCATTCAACGAATCTAGATCCTTAGACGCAGTAGGAACATCGAGAGTAGGAGCAGCAACTTCAGAAGATGAGTTGAAAGTGCATACAGCATCATCGTCATCATCGTCATAATAGTATTGACACACAAGCGGAGGGGTATAATCACTAAGATTAGATACTTGCCCTTGTTGCAGTCGCTTTTCCTCGTTCCTAAGTTCTTTAAGCAAAACAACGGCTTCTTGAAGTTGCAAAACAATGGAGTGTGTTTCTTCATTCAAGGTAGTGAGTTGTGGGTCAAGATTAATTTGCTGAGAGGATTGATGATTGAGGGTGTGATGTGGGGGCTCAAAGTGTTGAAAACCTGAATTATAGCAAGGTTGTGGCTCATAGTTGTTCATCGGTTGAGAATAATTAGAAACTGGGTTTGGTTCATAATAATCCATAGGTGAAGAAAACTGAGGACACGGATTTGGCTCATAACAATTCATAGGTTGACAATAATAGGTATCGTGAGGACCCCCACAGTTGTTGCAAACCGGGTGTGGAGAAAAACTGGGTGCTTCTTGTGGATAGCTATTACCATTGTCATAATTGTACCCCGGTTCTTGCCCGTGACCATACGGGTATCGAACCGGGCACGAAACATGCCAATGAGAATCGCTTCCACAATAGATGCACGGGGGAACAGGAGGAGGTGGGTTCAAAAAGGATGAATTAGTCGAGTTGCACAAAGGACAAAATCCGAATAGGAATTGTGTATTGTCGATATCGTTACCGCACCGCTCACATGTACACCATTGACAAGAGTTGTTCCCAGATAATTATTTCCCACACCGGACGCAATGGACATAAAAATCCATAAAGAAAGATAGATAAGCAAGAAGAATATTTTTGGTGCAAAACTTTGGAAAAGAAATGCTTTTTATGATTTTTCAAATGTTTTTGGATTTTTTGAGAATTTTTGGACACGAAAAATAACGTTCACAAGTGAACGGATCCCAAAAGCCAACGTGTCTCTCACAAAAAACCTTCTATCTTCACGAAAAGAGCCGGCAGCGGCACCATTTTAATATAAAGATTTTGCTAGTTGAAAAGTTCGTTTTCTCGGTATCTCTTCGAATTGATTTCCGGTTAATTGTGTGAGATTAGTTGTTCTTGGTGAAACAAATAAAAGAGTTGTCGTTGTCTAAACTAATTTAAAATTAAAACTTGAAACAAAATAAAAAATAAAGTAAAGATAGTAAAAAGAAACAATGAAAGATAAAATCTTGGCTAAAAGTAAATTGCGAGAAAAATAAAAGGTGCATAAAGTAAATGATGCAAATCAAAACTTAAACTAAAAGTAAAGCAAATAAAAATTCAAATAAAGAAAAAGGCGGGAAAAATAAAACTTGAAAATAAAAGACAAAAACTTAAAAAGAAAAACAAACAAAAAGACTGACAGACCTTGATTCGGAAGTTTAAAACTTCCGAATGATCTGGCTTGATCCGGAACTTTTGGACTTCCGGATGAAGCTTGCTTCATTCGGAACTTTTGGACTTCCGGATGAAGGTTGCTTCATTCGGAACTTTTGACTTCCGGATGAAGCTTGCTTCACTCGGAACTTTTGACTTCCGGATGAAGCTTGCTTCATTCGGAACTTTTGACTTCCGGATGAAGCTACTTCACTCGGAACTTTTGACTTCCGGATGAAGCTTACATGGGAATGATAAAATACAGAAACAACCTTCCCCGAAGAACAGGGACATACAGTAACCAAGAATCTATCCTCAAATTAATCAAAATCAAACAAAAGATTAAACCAAAACAACCAATAAGCATCAACTAACAATAATCAATCAAAACAAATCATCAAAACTAACAAACATAACCAAATCAATCAAAACCCACTTGATCAAAATCATAAAAACTCAAGAACATGAACAATGAAGAATAAGAACAAATCAAACAAGAAAGGAAGAAGATGATAAATGAAAAGCTTAATTAAAAAGTAAGGATTCAATAACAAAAGCTTAAACACAAATTAATCTAGAGAGAGAAAGCATAAATCTAGAGAGAGAAACTACCCTACTCCTAATCTAATCCTAAAACTAACCCACCCTCTCACAACAAGTGAGGGTGGTATTTATAGGAGAGGGGAGTGGTTGGTGGCTTCCTCTTTCTTTCTTTCTTGGTCCTCGGTCTTTCAGTCTTCTTAAATTCTTCGACTTTTAAGACTTCGTCTCAGGATTTCTATGAACTCGTCTTGTAATTTTCTTCATAAATTAGAGACTTTATTAAACTTTTGTCTTTGGACTTTTTCTTCGATAAATCTTCAGAATTGGTCTTGGACTTCCGTTCTTTTTCCACTTTTGATCTTTCGACTTCGTCTTTTGTCTTTTTCTTCAATAAAAGCCCGTGAAAGCCGTGTTTTCTCCACTTTTCACCTTCTCGACCCTGAAACACAATAAAAACACAAACCACGCATAATTCCGCCATTTACGACATAAAATATACGTTTAGGTCCCGTTTTAATGTAATTAAGTGGTAGAAAAGATGGGTGTTTTCACACCTATCAACATGGTTGTTATTTAAGGTAGGTTATTTAATTTTGCATGCTTATAGTAGTTGTAAACTATTCCATTCTATTAGTGAACTAGCTAAAAGACCCGTGAAATTCACGGGTATTTTAAAGAAAACGTTGAAAAGGTTAGTAAATTACAATGCATATTATGAGGCTATTATTTAAAAAGAGCCACATATGAATAAAAACACGTAAAATATACACTTGTAGCGTTGAAATATAGGCTATATGAAACACGATAGTCATAGCGCAAAAAAATAAAAATAAAAACACCAATCCTTTATTCTATAAACGGAACATATATGTAAAAGTGATCATAAATTGTGTAGCACTTATTTATAGATCACGTTAGTGGTGGTATTAGTAGTATTAGAAACGACTACATATTGTTGTCCATGTGCAAAAACATGTCGTGACAAATACATCCTGCTTGCCCGAGAAATTATCCGTTAAATTTTCTTGATGTCATCGGGAAAGAGATGTGCATGGGAACTGCTTCATTACTATTTTTATCGGCAAATTTTTATCATACATTGATATTTCCATCCTTTATTCTCACCAGTGTTTGAGTTACTCAAGCCGACATTCTCGCTTCTGCTTCGTCCACTACCACTCGCGCGAGTGCTTCACTCTAAGGCGGAACGCTCCCCTACTGATATATTTTTACAACCCACAGCTTCGGCAGATCGCTTAGCCCCGTTCATCTTCGACGAAATAAGGGGAGTAGCTATTCCCATGACAAAAATATTTACGATGTTTAGTAGCTTTTCCATGACTTCCATTGCATTAACGGATATGAGTGGTTTAGTTTCAGAAGGCGATAAGCACTTGTTTACAACAATGAATTTCGTTGATCATAGTGGCATGAATGACACTCTTTATTAACCGATCGACACGAAGTCCTGTTTCGTTGCACAAACTATCTGATTGATCAATGTTTTGTAACAACATGGCTGGTACACCAACTTTCAATTTAAGTTCATGGTTGGGTACATCGTAGAATTTCATACCATTAACGAACTTTGTATATAATACGGTTATATTTATACTTGGACCTTATGTTACCACAACTTTAGTATGTAACTTCTTCGCCTGGAATAACCGACAACATTCTCTCTAGTGTCAACAGCCTCATTCGTAGGGCAAGAATGGATTTTTATGTCAAATATTTGTTGTCGTCAAGGTTTTCCAACATATAGGGGAAGCAAAGTCTACGACTGAGCTTACCGTGTCACCTAAATCCTTACTGATCATCTCATCAGGTATGTCAATGTTAACCTCGCCATCTTTGTGACACCAAGCTCTAGAATCCACTCAACAATGTCTTTAATAACATTGACAACTTCATGACGACAACCAACATAGACTCATATTGTAAGTTAACTATAACACTTTACCATGGTCCCATAAGTAAAACTATTTTAAATAGGCCGACACAAACAATACCTTGCTGAATCCTTTTGGGATGATAGGAAGAAACTACCTGAAATCGCCACCAAAAACCAAAGCCATGTTGCCGAAAGGAGTGTCCATCGTGTCATAATTTGACTTACGTAAATTTCCCTTAATGATCATTCTAATTCCTCGAACCAGTGCTTGTGAGTCTTGGTGTTACATCCCATATAATTATTTTACATTCCCATCGATGCAACCATATCACTTTGAAGATTAATATAATGTAACATGTAGATAGTTCACCAATGTCAATTGGAATTTTGAATCATAAGTGTCGTGTTAATAAAGATGTTATGTCGCTCGATTTCACGTTCAAACATCGCCATTCGTCTTATCCCACCCGATAGTGTTACAGCTATTTTGTTTATGTTTTTACCACTTTGCCTCTGTTACGTTTTCTTACACATACTGTCTATTTGTATATGTTCTACTGTGTCATATGCTCCGTTTAGCTTGGTTATTTAATTAAAGTAATAGTGCAGGTATAAAAACATTTGGGTAACTTAGGTTTTTCATGATCAAAGATTTTAAACCGATTATTCATTACATTCATTAGTTCACATTTTTAAGATATTTTTCATTGGATTTAACATACAAACTAATAAGCAATATTTTGCTTAAAAAAACACCCATAAATAAAAACAATCAATCTCTTCTATGAATTGCTAAAGATGTACCTTCATTAAAGCAATACTCTTCAAGTTTTTCACAATATCTCTTCAAGACTTATCCGTCCATCTATACAAAGGCATGCACGTATACTCTTTTAGTACAATTTCTGTCCAAGTATTGCACAAACCCACTGTGAATAAAAGATCTGAATTCGAAAAGAAACAAAGGAGGACAATATGGGTGTCGCACTCATAGCCCAAAGATATATCGAAATATTATGTGAAAAAATAGTATAAATGTGTGATTTGTTAGTATTAATATAAAGTTTGTCTAAGAGGTGCTCATAGAGCACTCGTTTGATCTACTTAACTAAACTCAAACTTTCATTTCAAATAAGAAAATGCATGTAATACCCGTAAATTAAAAAATATATATAAGTTAGGGCCAAGTTATCACAATTACATTTGATTTCAATTTAATATAACTCAAATTTTTATTATGATACAGTTAAATCGTGTGAGCATCCCTTAGACAAACTCGTCAATAAATATAGCATGCATTCTAAATTACAAAATACATATAAATCGATAAAATAGAATACATAATATCTGAATAACAAAATTTCGTAAAAAAATTTCCGAATATAATGTTTATGACTTTATTTAGACTGAAAAGAAAGAAAACATCAACATAATGCTTGTTTCCTTTTTTACTCATCTATAATGTAATTGTGTATAAGCGTGTATTGTCAAATGAATAAAAACGGAAATTATTATATTAGCTAGAGTGCACCTCATGCAATAACAATCGTCATTAGAGCGTTTTATTCCATTCTAATTAATGCCGTTATATACCGTCATAAATGGTAATTGTAAAGAATCTGTTTCCGGCGAAAGCGTTTTTCATTTAAATGAATTACAGTAATTAATATAACTCTCTTAAGCGATCCACAACGGCAGGTCGCGACCGAATCGTCTCTCGGTCGACCCGTTGAGGCATCCGGGTCGACATTTTTTTTTCCAATTGAGTCGTGTGCACTATCTATTTGGCCATTCGGTCCTACTTTTGTTTCTTCCTTTTTTTTTCTTTTTATATATTTATTTAATAAATTATATTAGTTTTAATTAAGTTTTAGTTAGATAAAATTTGTAAAAAAATTCTAAATTTAATATATTGAGCCTTGTTTAATTCCTCACAACATATATTAATTTGATTATTTTTACAGTTAGTTTTAACTAATGTATTTTACCCTCTTTATTTCTAATTAAATCTTTTTTTAATCATTTCTTTAATAATATTTAAGTATATAAATATTATTGTAATGTTTTTTTTATTTAAATAATTATTTGAATAGAAAATATATATTAAAAATTGAACTTTTTTTTTACTTGGTTGCAGTAGGTCGCCTTGTTGGGACAAATACGTCGCATTAGATCGCAGGAGAGAGAAAGTTAAAAAATTAAGGTCGCTAAAAGTCGTTGTTGCAAGTAGCCTTACTATATCGCTTGCTATAGTCAAAATCTCAAATTAATGCCGGTTTATTATGGCCATACAGTTGTTTTGATACTAAACCAACTATTAAAGGGAACCGTTTTCTTACATTTAGTCAAAATGGGAAAATTTGATACGATTGAATATGGGATGAAAAATAATGATCGATCCTGTGTTGTACTTTCCAAGCTATCTTGAAAATTATGTAAATTAAAGTCAACTGATTATAAGTTTAAATAAGAAAACAAAATTATAATTCTAAAACATGTAGGATTCAACCTTTTTCTAAATATTAAATTTGATAGCAAATTAAAAGACTTCCAAAAATTCAGTTGTACACGTGGCGTAATAATAGGTCTTAGTATTTTTGGAAAAAATTAATTAAGGGTTGCTTATAGACTTGTACATTGGTTGCTTTAAAACTTATAAAAACTCTGTTTTATTAGATATAATAGATATAGATAGCCTCAAAAGACTCATTTTACAAAAGTGATTTGTGCCTTATGAACATGGCGTTAGAAAAGCATGTACATCATTATGTCATTTATATGATAAAGTTCCATGATAGTTTATGTGTATTAAACATACATTTGCATCATCACTAATGGGTGATTTAGCTTAAGATTATAGCAGGTTGATATACATGATTTTTAAAAGTAATAGTTACATGTAGTGTGCATGTTTTTTTGTTTGTTTCAAAAGAAATACCTCAACACCGAACAAAAACGATAGATCAAACCCGAACACGAAAGATATGATCAAAACCGAAACCCACACGTACACAATCACCTAAACGTATACTGCAACTCAATCTCCCAACCTTAATTCGAAGTCGAACCAGCACCAACGTAAGTCTAAACTAGGACAACAACTCGAATGAACCAGAGAACACAAGAAACGTTTCATGGTGTTGAATTTGTTTACGTTTTCTTATGAGTTTTGTAAAATACTTAGAAGAAATTATATAAATATGATTATATCCTAACTACTCAGCTAATTATTAGGAGAATAAATGTAGACACAAAATAATATAACGGAATACGATTTGAAATAGGAAAGTTATATTAAAATGACCAACTAATGTAACCTATTTAGCTAGGGGTGTCATTCGGTTCGGTTATCGGGTTGTTCGGTTTATTCGGTTCGGGTTATTCGGTTAATTTTTTTTTCTGAGTCAACCCGAAAACCGAACCGAACCGAAATAGATTTCAACCGAACCGAACCGAAAACCGAATTTGAATTCGGTTCGGTTTTCGGGTTGACCCGAATAACCCGAATTTTCTGAATTTTTCAAAAAAAATATATAATTATATAAATATTTAGAAAAAAAGGTTATTTCAAGTATAAAATGATATTTTTATATTAAAATTATGTTTTAATAACTAGTTTGCATGTATTAGGATTAAATTAAATTTTAATAACTCTTATATATATATATATAAATTTATAAAAAATATATATATATTTATAAAATTTCGGTTTTCGGTTCGGTTCTCGGGTCCGACGGCTAAACCCATACCCAACCCGAAAACCGTATTTGTAGTTCGGTTCGGTTCGGTTATGACCCAAAACCCGAATTCTATTTTCGGTTCGGTTCTAGTTCGGGTTCGGTTCGGTTCGGTTTTCGGTTTTTGTGGGTCAAACCCGAATTATGGACACCCCTATATTTAGCGAAATGAATGGAGACATAAAAAATGACTTAAAATTAATGAATTAATAATAGAACTTTACGTAGGTAAGTTATAAGTATGACCATATTGAGTACTTTAACCACACAGTTTGAATTTGTAACACTTTTAACATAATAGGCTACTAGTTTGTCTTAATTATTACTATTAAATGAGTATTATAACACTATGATAATTATTATCATTAATGTATTACCTTATTGTTAGACCTATATTTTACATAGTCGAACAAGAATATAATAGGTCATCTTTATCGCTAAAGGGTTTGTATTGTAATAGGTTAGTCGGAATAACCAGGCTTGGACTTTAAGCTAATATTGTATAAGTTAGGCGCTCTAAGCCCAAAGACAAGCCAAGGCCGGCCCAAGAAACAAGCCCACGAGCCCACCAAGCTCGTGGGTATATAGACCCTCTTCCATCGGTGGAAGAGGGTTTTGGTTCATTTACTTTCTCTCTCTAAAATTATTTACCTTCTACCATTCTCTCTCTTTTCTCCCTCTCTAACTTTCTTCTCTTTATCTCTCTAAATCTAGTGTGTTGATACAAAAGTTGGATGGTCCTTGCTTGATCCGAATTAGACTTAATTCGGATATGTAGGATTCTGGCTCTTGCACCAAGTGAACTTATTGCTAAGATCCTACACACTAAAACAACACACATTTAGCTTACCGTAGGAACGTATCCCACGATTAGACTCCAGCGTGAGAGTTAGTAATCGGTTTAGGGTTAGTAATTGGTTGTAGATTGAGAGTATGAAGAATGTGATACCTTTGTGGAACCCTTTGGGACTCCTTATATAGGATGTGAAACCCTAATGGCCTGTTACCGATACTTTGGCCCCAAGCAAAGGATAAGTGCCATAATTAGTTTGATTGTTATCTTCTAATTATGGTTAGTGCATATCCTCTAAATTAGGGTAAATCCTAACCCTGATAAGATTGTGATTCTGCCTAACCCTGTACCGGCCGTGCCAGGCCGTGGCTGTACACATATATGCGGCCACTATTCATTCGAAGCCCATAAGCTTAAATGACATTAATCCAACCCGTCCGTGATGGGCCGGATGCGGGTAGTACCCGTGGGCCGGGTCCATGACCCGGTTGGGGACTATCCGTCATCATGTCCCCCTAGTCTAGTTGTTACAGCCGTAGGCGTAACCTCTAGACTAACCAATGTCCCTTATTTCGTTTTATCAAATAAAGCCGTACCACAAATTGGTAGACCGGGACAACATTAATGAGTGTATTAATGATAGTCATGGTTCGTAGGTTTTGCTGCAAAAGTGCACCAGACAGGCCTAGTATTGGGACACGTAAAACTGCTATGAGATGACCTGTGGGTCCCTCTGACGTTTCAGCTATGTCAGTAATCCCATCCATTGGATGGGCGTAGTGGATTACACGTGGCAAAAATCCAGGCTACCTCGTAAACCGAGGCAACCCTATAAAAATCCTGTGTGTGACTGTGCACACACATAGTCCACACCTTCTACCACCATTGTTGCATCTCCTTACATTCCTTCTACTTACTTTCCACGGGAATCTGTCGTACCAGGTTAGATTACCGTGCCCTTCTACTCATATTTATAAATCATGGTGAAAGACAACCCCACCATCACGACTGTACTCAATGTGATGTCGGCGGAGAAATTTATGGAATTCCTGTCTGATTATTACATTCCTGAGAGCGTACACCCCACCTATCCCGGGTGATGGTGAAGCGACCACGGACGCTCCTGCTGGGAAAATAGGCGTATATACGCGCCTGTTAGACTCGGCCAACTACCGCATTCCTCTCTCTAAGTTTCTTGTAGATATCCTTACATATTATGATTTCCATATAACCCAACTCCACTGTATAGGGGCGTGTAAGATCAATCAATTCGAGATTACATGCCATACATGTAGTATAGCCCCTACCGTAAGTCTTTTTAGGTTTTTTTATGCACCTCAAATGGTCAACGGCTGGTTGTCGTTTTAAAAAAGGTCGGGTAATGCACCCATGTGTTATACCAAGGCTTTAGATTCGTTGAAAAGCTGGTATGACCATTATTTTTTCATAGATGCTAAGTTATTTC
This sequence comes from Glebionis coronaria, assembly GCA_025667525.1. NCBI lineage: Eukaryota > Viridiplantae > Streptophyta > Magnoliopsida > Asterales > Asteraceae > Glebionis > Glebionis coronaria. The sequence continues at coordinate 298,070,674 of CM046874.1, forward strand.
CCACTCGATTCCGCCTGAAAAACATAGCTCCAATAGATTATCCGCACCCCAAAGATACATACAGTAGTAGGGATGTAAAACCCGCTTGCTTTTACCATAAATAGTACCCTTATAATCGTACGTACATGATTAAAATTTTCCTTTTATAACATGAATACGTGTCACGAACACAAATTACAAGAATTACGTACGTGTTATTACACGATAAATATTAACTACGTGATAGTTCACGATAATTATTGTAGATAATAATTAAATCACGAACATGAAATCGTGAACGTAATAATCACGAACTCATAATTATGTAATTACGTAATTATTATTACGATTACGTATAAGTATATAAGATAACACGAACATTTAATAATAAAGTCACATAAATACGAGCACGGGAACACGTAATAAATTAGAACAGGAAAAACTACGTGTTTCCCCTTGGTGGTCCCTAGTAGCCGCGGCACACACAAGAGGAAGGGGGCCTAAAAGCCCACTTTGATTTTAATTAAAGAAAACTAAAACTACAGAGTTTTCATAAAAGTATTTTTACAGAAAAATTAAAAACCCTTGCTTCCTTAGACCCCATAGCCGCGGCACACACACAAAGCACAAGGAGGATTCGATTTTGATTGTTGATCTTGGTTATTTGGTTCGTGTTCGTGTTATTTTTAATCACACGTCAAGGTAACACATAAAACCTTAATCTTTAATCTTTTATTTAATTATGTTTTTATGTTAGATCTTTAAAAACAATTAAATAAAACATGATATGGAATTAAATGGACATGGGAGAAGGGTTTGTTTTGCTTGGTTTGTGGTTCGGCAGCCAACCGAGAGTCAAAGACTCTCGGTGTCCCTTTTTAAACCACAACCGAGACCCCCTATAGGGCTCGGTGTGGGTCTCGGCGCAGCAGCAAGCACCACCGGCTTGCGCCGGTGGCTGTTTGGGTCGGACGGGGGGAAGCAGCAAGGTAGCAGGGGGAGACCACCGGCTTGTGCAGCCGCCACTGTTGGTAGCGCAGCCATGAGCCGCCGCGGCTGTGGATGGTGGTTGGTGGTGGGGTTTTGGTTCGGGTCGGTTCATGGGTTCACGGGTCTGGTTCACGACATGTTTTTAATAATATAATACATGGGTTCGGTTTATTATTTTATTTTACAAGTTTATTTATTTACAAGTTAATTAAATCAATTTAACATGTTATATAATTAATTTAATTAAAACACGACTTAGGTTTATTATTATTATTAATAATACATGATTATAACCTAAGTATTTTTATTATGAAATTTAGACTAAAGTAATTAATTATTTATTAAAACATGACATATAATTAATTAATTTCCATGACTTAGGTTATATTAATATAAATATTAATACATGTTTTAACCTAAGTATTATATACACTTTAATTTAATTAAATCATGATTATATTTAATTAAATCATATAACATATAGTTTATTTAATTAACATGTATAATTAATAAATTATACTATTAATCACATTACTTAGTATATTAATCAGTAAAACTTAAGCTTATTTTATTAGCTTAATAATCGAGCTTATATATAATTATGGAAACTTTCTATTTTTAGAAACTTATTTATTTTAAGCAGTTAATCTATTTATGGAAACTTTCTATTTTGGGAGCTTTCTATTTTTGGAAACTTTCTATTTTTGGAAACTTTCTATTTTAGGAAACCTGCTATTTTTAGAAAGTTACTTATTATTACACAACAAGTATAATAATGCAAGAAATACAAGTAATACTTAATCAGAATATCCATAATACATGATAAACACAGCATAACGTTAAAATAAGTAAAATAAGACATGAACATATAAAACAAGCTAAGACATGATATAAAACCAATTACGTACACAGTAATCAGAACACTTATATACGTATAATGTTTATGTAGCATTAGTGAGATCGAAGTAGGACTCTCTTCCGTTTGTCTTCTTCGTTCACTGGACACTAGGTACAGATTCTCTGTCCTTTAAGTATGGACAATCTTTCCTTATTAGGATTTCCCCGTACGCAGCCAACTGTTTTCCGAGTATATGTTTTATATGTTTTGAATTGCTTATGTTTAATTTAAATGCCTGAGCCATATACATGCATGACCAGTTCACCTAGTTATGGAGGTACCATAACCATAACACTAGAGGCACAAGTGTTATGACTTCACCACGGCGGAGTGATAGCTCGCGGAGTCCCTTTCAGCTTTTGGCCATATTATTATATTATCACGTGGGGCGTATGGGTGCATCCTAGGTTTCCTTTTTTTTTTTACAGATTATTCAGGTGAATGTGGTGTGTGCCTTTTATCCTTCACTAGGAGCTGATCCCTCCTACCTAAACTTATATTAATTAGAGGCAACCCCTCTAATTGCATGATGAGGTCACCCCTCCAAGTATTCATGCACGTTGATATTTCATGACCTATATTGGCTAATGGCTAACATGTTAAGCAGTTTTTACAAGATAAACATAAGGCTTTTCAAACTATAAAACCAGTTTTACTAAGTTATACTAGGTTTTCCTAAAATTATCAATTCCGCTGCTATATGTTGTATATGCTTATGTTATTCATTCTATGCTTGTATATCCGTGCACTGAGCGTTATGCTCAGCCGTTTTCCTTTCATGTTCCCAAAACTGCAGGTACTCAAGGGTGCTCGTAGATTCTAAGCGTAGGTACATATGGATTGGAAGCTTACTAGCCTTCATTAATTTATGCTTATCATCGTACATATGTTTGTGTGTGCTGAGCTTTTACTTTGGGGTACCGATTTTTGTTTCAAGTATTTCCTTTATGGTCTTGTAATGTTTAAGACATTTATCCTTGTATGCTTTTGATGAGACTGCTTTTATACATAGTCTCATCGTCCAAAAAGGGCTTAAAATGCATTAAATATCATCAAAATACTCATATATATGCTTGTGTTTGTTGCTTGTGTATTTTAGGTACGGATATTGAGAAAATGACAAAAGATCACAAGAATCATGCAAAAACGAGCATGGGAAACGAAGCCGCACATTGAACCAAGCCCTAATGAAGAATTTTCCCAATAAAACCCTTGAAGATTTGAATACTTATGAAGAAGAGTCCTCCAATATGGAAGAATTGACACTTTATACCCTTGTATCCTCATAATTACAAGTTTGGTCCCTAAAGTTTGTCAAAATTACAAAAAGGGCCCTCCACTTTGAAGAATTGACAAGTTTGGCCCCTCAACAAAGCTAAATTGTCAACCATTATCCTCCACAAAGTCAAATATATCATGAAGTCCTTCAAAGTACAAGAAGTTACAAGTTTGGTCCTTTGAAAATCCCAAAGTTACAAAAAGGACCCTTGACTTTCAACATTTGGCAAGAATGGTCCCTCATAAATGAAGACTTGGCAATTTCAGTCCTCCAAAATGCCAATCATACAAGTTAAGACCATTATCCATCAAATAACTGCCAAATCAGTCCCTCAAGAATCACAAAATGGCAAGAATTACCCCTGAATTCACTTTGCAAAATGTTTTGGGGCAAAAGTGTGAAAAATGAAAAGTTGTTAAAGAAGGAAATGGGCGTTGATAGAGTTTATAACTGAAATGACAAAAGGGAAGGAAGTGAAGGACTAATACTGGCCAAACAAGATTGTTACCTTAACCAGTGAGGGGGTGACACGTGCCCCACTCACCAAAATCCACCAATCCCCTTTCACCATTCATCCACCTCAACTATCCACTCACAACAACTTTAACTAATCTGGGATTAGTTTATTTAAAACGCGCTAAACACAAAGTTTAAAAACTCAAACAGATTAAAACTTGCACTATTCATGATCTTCACAAATTTGGGGTTTCTTAATCCATTTGCAATTAGCACCCAATAACCTCCAGATTAGTGATTAATGACCCCTTAATCACATCCCAACTTCAAAAATACTTGCCACCACACTCCTCAGTCCCACATGAGATTCCCTTGCCACACCTTTGGGCAAGGAGACAAAACAGTGACAGGAAATCAACGTCCCACAATCCAGCTTTGTTTCTAAGCTTATTGGAGACCCTTGATCACTTTTCTACAGCCGCCAGCTCCACAAACAGCCAAGAATCCGTCACATGATTCCAAGATATTCAAACTCCACAAGGGCATTTTTGGGACTTCAAGCATTAGGGTTTAGTGTTTTTATCTGTTCTTAGTTCACATGTAAGGCTCTATATAAAGCCATAGGATCTCATTTGCACAACTGCTTTTGGTTTTTCCTTGTTCAACTACTTGTAACTCCTCTTTTCAATTAATGAAAGTGTGTTGAGTTTTGTTGAAAAAGACCAAGTGCCACGTTATTTTGAGCTTGTTTATGATATTTGTTAACTGTAATTGGACCTTAAAACATTTTTAAACCTTGTGTAAGAAATTACACATTGGATCAAAATTTGATATTTTGCTAAGTTCTTGTTCAAACCTTGGAATTCTTAGGTTATAGGGCTGATCATAGCATCCTAATCGTGATATTAAGGTGTGGTGAGGCTTATAACTTGGGGATAATCAAGTGTGGGGTAACAAGGTTGCATCAATCAAGTTTATTTTCCAAAAAGTCACCTTTCTGTTTTGATTTTGTGCTACTTACCTTGTTGAATCTTAGCAGGGTTGCTGTTGGAAGCTTGTGCTTGTTCTAGCTAGCACATAAGCTCTAACATTCGTGGGTGTGGATGTACATCCATGAGGTTTGTCTTAAATCCTTGAAAATCTGATAAATATTGGAATTTTTGTGGATTTGTGCTCTATTGGTGTTCTTGTTGTTTTCTTGGCTTAAATCTGCTTAGTCTTACATGATAATGTTGTTTATATGCTAGATTGATCATTGGGTAAACTGAATCACACTTTTTCTTGTTTAAAATTTGATTTGAAAAGATAAAGGGGTGTTTGGGACTACCTGTTTAAGTTTGAATCTTGTTATTGTGTTGTGGAAAGTTTATGTTTGTGCTCTATATCTGATATATGCTTGGTTGAGTGTGTTTTGCTGCAAGTTTTTGGGTTTGAAACTTCAAATCATACAATCTGCTATAACTTGTTGAATTTAACTGTTTTTGACCTAAGATTTTGGTGAAATCTAGTATTTGTGCATGCTTAGGGTTGAAAGTTGTTAAAACATCATTATTATAACTTATCTGATAGAGCTTGAGGTTTGAATCTGGCTTATTGGTCAAATACATCATCAAAGTATAAAACTGCATGTTCTTGTGTTCATCAGTAACTTAAGGTGCTTGAATCTTGCTTAATACTTTGAATCATTGCATGAAACCTGTTTAGACTTGTTCATCTGAGTTTATAATAGCTTGTGTGTGCATTTGGTTGAGTTTGGCTGGCTGAATATTGCTCTAAGTGCTTATTGAACCTGTTCTGCTTATTTGTTCAAGTCTGTGCTAGATCTGGTGCTTTATTGAATTAACTGTATCAATTAGGGGATTGTGGTTGTGATTTTTTTATTGTTATTGACTCCTTTTGATCCAAAGATCATTTGGGTGCCTTTGTGAAATCTGAATCTCCAAAAAAGTCACTAAAGACAAAAAGTCAAACAAGTCAAGTAGTGGAAAAAGTTTCCACTGCTCAACACCCAAAACTAGCCCCTGTTAGTGTTAATTTGTCATCAGCTTATCAATAAGCTATTTTAGCTTATCCAGACCTGCAACGACTTATCTTTTGTGATAGATCTTCATTATTTGACCCATTTGATTAGACTGGAGCTTATTGGACTTTGTCTTTGACTTTTTGCTAGAAAACCAACTTATTTGACTTTTTCATAAGTACTTATTTGTTTTTTCCAGCTTATTGAGTCAGCTTATTTGAAAACTTTTTGTTGATTTTGCTTAATTAAGTCATTTAAAAGCTTTAGAAACTTGAATCAGCTCTTGGGGTGGCCTAGAACTCAAAAACGACTATTTTGTCGTTTTCTGTAGATTGCTTATTGCATTTTCAGGCTTATTCCTTGGGGTTATTTCAAATTTCTTTTTACAGAAGTCTTATTTAGGACAAAAGAAGCTTGTGTGTCTAATTTGAGCTTATGGCATTAGCTTATAGCTTAATGGGCCAAAAAGCCTATTAAGAATAAGCTGTTTGGTATAAGCTAGCTTATTTCACACTTTCAGCTTTTGGGCCTTTGGAAAAGTTGTTTAAAATCAAATTTTGAGTCAAGTAGTGCTTTTTGGGCTTATTTGGGGGCACTTTTTCATTTTGGGCCCAATTTAGCCCATTAAGTGATCTGTTTTGGGTTTAGCCCATTTTCTAGGCCCATTAAAGGTATTTAGGTAATCTTACTTTCATTTCTGTATTATTTAGGTTAAATTAAGCTAGCTTGCAACTTTTTAGAATTTTTTATGATTTTTGGATTTTTAATAATATTTTAATATTATTTTATTGTTAAAAATTAAAAGTCTGACTTTCTAAGTTTTTATATTTTTCCTAGATTTTAGACACTTAATTAGGAATTTTACAACTTTCCAAATATTTTTAGAGTATTTTAATTATTTTCTAGAATTAATTTAAGTTTTAATTGATTTTAATAGTTTTTAATTGTTTAAAAATAGTTTTTAGTGGTTTTAAAATTTTGAAAAATACTTTTTAGCTTAATTAGGTTATTTTAAAGTTTACAAACTTTAAGATCTTGTTTTGGACTTTTTAATAGTTAATATTGATTTTTAAGGCTTTAATTAGCATTAAAAAGTTAATATTTAATTAATTAAAAGGTTTTGGCAAGTTTGAATTTTTGTAAACTCTTAGAATATTTTTGTGGATTTTTAGTGATTTTTGGGAATTTTTAGGGTAAAATTTAATTTTAGTGCTTTTTACGGTTTTACGTGTACACATTTTTCGTCTTAGTTTAATACGACATCGTAACCGTCATTCTCTTCTTATCCCATTTCTATTTTTCTTTCTCACAAATATAATCACAAAGTTAATCATCTCTTAACACAACGCACTAGCCTCCTCGAGAACGAACTCATTTTAGGGTCATTTGTACACGGATTTCCTAAATCGTCGTGCTTACCCTATTTTGGTACTCTTTTCCTAAAGGGTATACAAAAACTCATACATCAATTTTGGCGCCGCTGCCGGGGAGGCGTGTTGTGTTTCGATTTCGAATTGTTATTTTTATATACTAACCAAAATAGTATTTGTATTAGTAGCACTCTACTAGTACGTATTATCGGTTTTCGATTTTTGTGTGAATACTATTACTATATTGTATACGTAGAACAATAAATTCACAAGTACTCCAAATACGTGAGAAATCATAACCTTGACTTGGGAGGTCATTACACAATCATTGTATTCGAATCTAAAACCAAAGAAAAAAGGCAAAAATAGATAAATACTTTCGTGAAGCTCAATCTTGAAAAATACAAACTATAAGGTGGGTATAAGGCGGATATTATAAAATATATCCTAAGGAAAAAGGCTCTTAAGTGCTTCGCGCCACCTCGTTTCCCCGCTTGCTTGTGAGTATTTGATTTTGAGAGCTAATCGAGGGTTTTGCCGCCCAAAGTATTACTAAGTATCATATATATTTTCTTGGTTTCAATTGATTAAACCCTCTTGAACGTTTTGGTGTTCCACCAACGTTCTAAAGTCATCGAAGGCGTTCACTTCACGTGATCGGTTTTATTCCTTGAGGCTTATTGAATCGAGAGATTTGATTAAGGAGGAGATTTGTAGATTTTTGTCTACTTAATACATTCACCAAAATCCAAAAAGGTTAATACAATCAAAAACCACAAAAAAATTGAAAAATACAAAACACCAAAAAGAATCTTCTTTGCTTATCCCCTCGTTGTGCATGACGTTTATGCTAACTCGTAATCAAGCAAGACGTGCACGTAAACGAAAGAAGAAAACTCCCACTCCTAATCTTTCTAGTGAGGAGTCTCCTATTGACGAACCCATTGTAAGAGAAGCACCAACCATGGCGAATCGAACTATGATGGAGTTACTTCAAGCACCCACCGAGGGTTATGGAGAGGCTATTGTGATTCCCGCTATCCTTGCGGAGAATTTTGAGGTGAAAACGGGTTTGTTGTCGATGATCCAAAACAACAAATTCCGTGGTGATGAGAAGGACAATCCACACAACCATATCCGCCAATTCAATCGTCTTACCGCCACTTGCAAGTTTAAGGATGTCTCGAATGACTCGATTAAGATGATGCTTTTTCCGTATTCTATAGCGGGGCCCGCTAAAATTTGGTTGGAGAAAGAGCCACCCAATTCTATATTGACGTGGAAGGATCTCGTGTCTAAATTTGTGAACCAATTTTTTCCGCCCTCTAAGACTATGCACTTGAAAAACGAGATTTCAAAATTTTCACAAGAGTTTAATGAAAGTTTTTCAACGGCTTGGAATAGGTTTAAGGAGATGTTACATGAATGTCCTCATCACGGTTTTTCCGTCTTGCATCAAATTGACACGTTTTACAATGGACTTAATGATCATGAAAGGGATTATTTAAATGCCGCCGCGGGTGGTAATTTTTTGTGTAAAACGGTTGAGGAAGCTTTGGTGATAATTGAGAATAGATCTAAGGTGTATAGTCCTCGTAGCACGTCTAGTGTTCGTAAGGCTTCGTCTTCGGCTTCACCTTCTTTGTCTACTACCATCGATGCTTGCCAAATTGAGGCGAACTTGGAAACAAGATTTTTGATAAGCTTAAAGGACTTTTTATTGAGTTTAAAGTTGGTGAACCAAGTGCTCCCGCTACGGCTAAAGCAGTTTAGGTTTCATGCATGTATTGTGGTGGAGGTCATGATTTCTCCGAGTGCATTACCAACGGTGGTAACACTTCGAGTGCCTACGCGGCCACGGGAACTTACAACCAAAACGGTCAAGTTACCCGCTCGAATCAATTGACTCCACCGGGTTTTGGGTCAAATCAAAATGCTAACAACAACTATCGCAACAATCAAGTTTGTTTCAAAAACAATTTCAACAAAGGAAACTATGGTAATCAAGGGGCTAATAATTAAGTTTCAAACAAAAACCAAAATGATTTTCAAAACAACAACAAAGGTTTGCAAACTTTGAAAGATCTTCCAAATGAATTTGTTGAATACGCTAATGGGAATGATGCTAGGTTTGACAATATTCAAAGAGAAATAATTAGCCTAAGATCCGAGTTTAAGAACGACTTGAAGAAAGAGTTGAAAAATGAGTTAGCTAATGAACTTAAGATCCATACCAACAAGATGGAAGGAATCGTAACTAGGTTACAACAAAACCAACAAAAAATGGAGCAAGGGCAACATGAGATAAAACAAGAAATGGTTAAAGCCGAGAAGAGGCAATCCAAGTTTGAAGATAAAATCTCATGTATGTTTGAGGCAATAATGTGTAAACCGTCTTCGAGTAGTCTTCCTAGCAACACCTTATCAAACCCTAAGGGTGAGATGAAAGTGATTACCACACGTAGTGGTAAGACACTTAAGGAACCGACTCCTCAACCAATTGCTCCTACGGAGGAAGCAATTGAGGAAGAACCCGAGGTGGTGGTCCAAAAGGAGCATGTCCCAATTCCACGAAGTACCGCTCATGCCACACCTACGGTTGACCCATTACCAACATTGGAACCCGAGATTCCAAAGGCTATGCCTATGCCTCAACCCACACCACCTTTGCCCTATCCATCAAGACATAGAAAGGAGAAACGTCAAGAGCGCGACAATTACCAATTTGAGCTTTTTATGAAAATGTTTCGTGATTTACACTTTAATGTGAGTTTCGCCAATGCTTTGGTCATGATGCCTCGATTTGCCGCTAACTTTAAGAGTATGTTGAACAACAAGGAGAAATTGCACCAATTGTCTAGTTGTTCGTCGGTTTATCTTAATCGCATACCTCAAAAAGTCGGTGATCCCGGTAAATTTTTGATCCCTTGTGCAATCCAAGATATGGAGGAATGCTTCACCTTGGCCGATCTTGGTGCTAGCATTAATTTGATGCCACTTGCAATCTTCAAGTCGCTCAATCTTCCTAATCTTACTCCTTCACTAATGTCTATCGAGTTGGCCGACCATTTCACGATTCTCGCATGTGGATTGGCGGAAGACGTTTTTGTGAAAGTGGGGAAGTTCTACTATCCCGTAGACTTTATCGTTGTTGATTTCCCCACGGATCCTCAAGTTCCTCTCATTTTAGGTCGTTTGTTTTTAGATTCGTCTATGGCTTTGATCGATGTTCATGCTAGAAAGATCACCTTACGTTTCAACGACGAGGAACTTGTTATAAACGCAACTCAAAACTCTCAAATTTCTCATGTTTATTCCGTTGCAACCATAAACCTCGTTGATATGATTGACGTGGTTTGCGAGGAATTTTCACAAGAAGTTCTAGGTTTTGGTGATGAAGAAACTAGTGGCAATCCCACTACGTTAGATCCAATTCTTGATAATTCGACACCAACCTTCACTCTATTTGAAGGTGGTGGTTTTACGTTGGAAGAATTCGATGTTACACGTACTTGTAACGAAGACCTCGACAACGATGAGGACTTCTCGATTATCAAGGATTTTCTTAACGATTTCCCATTTCCTCCACCCGAGGAGGTTATGAGTATCGAGTCCAAATCTTCACTTGAGGAACCACCTATCCTCGAGTTGAAATATTTACCTCCTCATCTCGAATATGTATATTTGGAGGAGGGCGACAAGTTGCCGGTTATTATTGCGAAGGAACTTTCGAATGATGAAAAAACCGTACTTGTCGATGTTGTAAAGGATCACAAAGGGGAAATTGCGTGGAAGTTATCTGACATTAAGGGAATCGATCCCAAATTTTGTACCCAAAAATTCTTAATGGAGGAGGATTACAAGCCCGCAATCCAATGTCAAAGGAGGGTGAACCCCAAAATTCACGACGTCATCAAAAAGGAAGTCCTAAAACTCCTTGACGCGGGAATGATTTACCCTATCTCCGATAGCCCTTGGGTGAGTCCTATCCATTATGTCCCTAAAAAGGGAGGAATGACCGTTGTGCCAAACGATACCAACGAGTTAATTCCCACTAGACTCGTGACCGGATGGAGAGTGTGCATTGACTATCGTAAGTTGAATGAAGCCACTCGAAAAGACCATTTTCCCTTGCCCTTCATGGACCAAATGTTGGAGCGTCTTGCGGGAAACGATTTCTATTGCTTTTTAGATGGTTTTTCCGTTTACTTCCAAATTCCCATCGATCCTCGTGATCAAGAAAAAACTACGTTTACGTGTCCATATGGAATGTTTGCCTATCGTAGAATGCCATTCGGACTTTGCAATGCACCAGGAACCTTTCAAAGGTGCATGATGGCTATTTTTCATGACATGATCGAGAAGATGATGGAAGTCTTCATGGATGACTTTTCCGTGTTTGGTAATTCGTTCACTTCGTGTTTGCCGAATCTTGAGAGAATGTTGAAACGTTGTGAGGAAACCAACCTTGTGCTCAATTGGGAAAAGTGTCATTTTATGGTTAAGAGTGGAATCGTCTTAGGGCACAAGGTCTCGAAAGCGGGGATTGAGGTAGATCAAGCTAAGGTATACATCATCGCCAAATTACCTCATCCCAAAACCGTTAAGGGAGTTAGGAGTTTCCTAGGCCACACGGGCTTTTATCGTCGATTCATCAAGGATTTTTCAAAGATCTCTCGACCCATTACACATCTTCTTGAAAAAGAGGCACGTTTTGTCTTTGACGAAGATTTTGTACGAGCCTTTGAAATCCTTAACAGGAAAGTTACCGAAGCTCCCATTCTTGTTGCTCCCAATTGGAACCTCCCCTTTGAGCTCATGTGTGATGCTAGTGATTACGCTATTGGGGCCGTGTTGGGGTAACGTCATGAAAAGCACTTCTTGCCTATTCACTATGATATCAAGACGATGACCGAGGCTCAACTAAAATACACTACAACGGAAAAGGAGTTCCTTGCCGTGGTGTATGAATTTGAGAAATTTCGACCTTATCTCGTCTTGACGAAATGCATAGTGTATACGGATCATTCGGCTATCAAGTATCTCATGGCTAAACAAGATGCAAAGCCGAGATTACTTCGTTGGATTCTCCTCCTTCAAGAATTTGACCACAAAATTGTTGACAAAAAAGGAGCCGAGAATCTAGCGGCCGATCATCTTTCTCGTTTGGAAGATCCTCACCAAAGTGTTTATGAGTCCAAGGAAATCACCGAAACATTTCCGCTCGAGACACTTGGTGTAGTGAATTCTAAGCTTGATTCTTCCACCCCATGGTTTGCGGACTTTACAAATTACCATGCGGGTAAATTCATCATCAAGGGTATGACGACTCAAGAAAAATGAAAATTCTTTCGTGACGTCAAGTTCTAATTTTGGAATGACCCTTACTTGTTTCGAACTTGTGCGGATCAAATCATCTGACGTTGTGTATTTGGCACCGAAGCTTCTAACATCCTTAGAGCTTGCCATGAGGGACCCACGGGTGGTCACCACGGTGCTAATCTCACGGCTAAGAAGGTGTTTGATTCCGGCTTCTTTTGGCCTACTATTTACCGAGATGCACAAGATCTTGTGAAGTCATGTGATTCATGCCAACGACAAGGAAAAGCCTCACAAAAAGATGAAATGCCACAAAATATCATCCAAGTGTGTGAGATCTTTGACGTTTGGGGTATAGACTTTATGGGGCCGTTCCCATCATCTCGTGGTAATAAGTACATCCTCGTTGCGGTTGACTACCTATCTAAGTGGGTGGAAGCTAAAGCTTTGCCCACCAATGATGCTTGTGTGGTAGTCAAGTTTTTGAAAAGCTTGTTTTCTCGGTTTGGAACCCCTCGTGCGATCATAAGCGATCGTGGAACCCATTTTGTAACGACCAATTCGAAAGGGTCCTAAGGAAATATGGGGTTACACATCGGCTTTCTACGGCTTATCACCCACAATCGAGTGGGCAAGTCGAGGTTTCAAACCGAGCGTTGAAGAGGATCATGGAGAGATCCGTTGGGGAAAACCGACAATCTTGGTCGGATAAGTTGGACGATGCTTTATGGGCCTTTAGGACCGCTCATAAGACGCCCATTGGGTGCACTCCCTATAAGCTTGTGTATGGAAAAAATTTTCATTTGCCAATCGAATTGGAACACAAGGCTTATTGGGCCCTAAAGCATTGTAATGATGATATGGAGACCGCGGGAAAACACCGGAAAATGCAATTAAATGAATTGGATGAATTGAGGGACATTGCTTATGAAAATTCATTGATTTATAAAGAAAAAACTAAAAAGTTGCATGATTCTAAAATAAAACCGGGTTTTTAACATTGGGGATCAAGTTTTGCTTTTTAATTCTCGCTTGAAAATCTTTTCCGGTAAGTTGAAATCCCGTTGGTCCGGTCCATTCACCGTGACTCAAGTATTTCCATATGGGACCATCAAGCTAGCTCAAAATGATGGCCCTAATTTCAAGGTGGATGGACATAGGTTGAAGCACTACTTTGGCGGGGAAGTTTCATCCTTGAACTACCTCGACCAAGTCACCTTCCCCAATGATAATTAGTATTGAGGGGATCGAGTCAAGCTCATGACTCGGTAATCAAAAACGAGGTGCCTCGTGGGGGAGTCCCATGCTTATCCTATGTACATATTATCACTTTCTAATGTAGTAACGTGTGGGGATTTGTGCCCTTCCAACCTTTGTTCCATGGTTGTTTGTGAATTGTGGACTTTAGATGATCATGATCTTCACGATTGGAGCCTCTCGAGTTCGTTTTATGGGAGCACTCGATCGTTTGCTTTGAAGACTTTCTCAATATCCATGATATATCCTTTTGATGTTCTAACCTTAGGTTTATAGCACACTTCATAAACGGCTTTAAATTTAACGGTTACACCCTTTCCATGCTAGATTAGGCATTCGACTACGTCTCTAGTATGGGGGTGTTTGCACCCCTAGACTCGAAACATTGAGGATAATGTTTAACTTTAGTATAGGGGGGTGAATAGATACTTGCCTTGCCAAACCTTCACGCTTTCCAAAGTTTATCTTTTTGTTTATCGTTTTGTTGCAAAATAAGGCTAAAAATGGCCAAATTTTAAAAATTTTCTCATGTTTTATAAGTGTTTGAAGACACTAATGTAGGTTTTCCGATGGCGAGAATAAGAGTAATTTTTGACTCGACCGTGCGTGTTGAGCACTTAGCTTTGATTCCTTAACTTCACATTAGGCTAAGTCTCTTAAATGAGGACGAGAAATGATAGGGTTAATTATAAGTTACTATGCTAAACGTAGAGTACTCATATTCTTTCAAAAACTCATGTGTTCTCGTTGTTTGCTTATTCTCCCTTCGCATGTAAATATTTTTGCTTAATAAATATTGACTTAGCGGTTTAGTTGGGATTGTTGGGTTTCTAGTGTTTTCTAGTAGCTTCCGTGTAATTAAATTGGGAAGACATTAAGGTATCGCCAGCGTCACGGTTTTGAAGTATTGGCACCCGAATAATCAAAAGCTTCACCCAATAATAAGATTTCAAGTGCTCACCTAAATCAAGCAAACACTTTGAAGCCCCACAAGGCCGAAAAATCTATGCAAAATTGAAAGTGAATCAAGCCTTAATCTTCGAAGCTTTAAAGATCCAAAATTCGCCTTAGCGTGAGGATATACGTCTTTGGCTAATAAAACTACCGACGAGGTGGATAATAAAAGGCAAGGCAAGACCGAAGTCATAATAAAAGCTTCATGGCGAAGTTGAATAAAAGATGGAGGTAAACCAAATATAATAAGGCCCTTCCGTTAGGGGGCGTATAAAAGTCCTGGTAATAAGTCTCATGTTCAAATCCGTTATAAAATCGTGTTTATCGATCCTTCTTGTTGACTTAATTTTTTGACATCGTTGTCTATTGGGAGGGGTTATTGATTTGATGGTCTTGGTTACACCGTTAGAACTCTATTTTTAGACCTAAATCCCTATTATCGCATAAGTCAAACAATGTATCCTCGTGAAACATTCAAGACATAATAAAATATAAGAGATACAACTTAGGAAATTGGGAGGATAAGTACGTGATTAGGGCATATGAGTAGTGTTAGCATTACTAACTTATAATGACAATGATCTCGTTGCACGCTTGGCATGGAATTGGGGTGAAAATCGAGGACGATGAAATTATTTCTAACGAAGCATTCACGTGTTCTTATTCTATGAACCTAAACGTCCCATTTTGCGATGAAAATCATACATTATGTCTAAAACGTAAGTAGTAGTAGTAGCAATAGTAGTAGTGTAGCTAGTTTATCATTCAATAAAGTGAATAAAATTGAATTTTGGAGGTGCTACGATACTTTATTCTAGCATTGCGTGAGGGCACGACAATGGTTTAGTATGGGGGAGTGATGCGACTGCTTTTATACATAGTCTCATTGTCCAAAAAGGGCTTAAAATGCATTAAATATCATCAAAATACCCATATATATGCTTGTGTTTGTTGCTTGTGTATTTTAGGTACGGATATTGAGAAAATGACAAAAGATCACAAGAATCATGCAAAAACGAGCATGGGAAACGAAGCCGCACATTGAACCAAGCCCTAATGAAGAATTTTCCCAAGAAAACCCTTGAAGATTTGAAGACTTATGAATAAGAGTCCTCCAATATGGAAGAATTGACACTTTATACCCTTGTATCCTCATAATTACAAGTTTGGTCCCTAAAGTTTGTCAAAATTACAAAAAGGGCCCTCCACTTTGAATAATTGACAAGTTTGGCCCCTCAACAAAGCTAAATTGTCAACCATTATCCTCCACAAAGTCAAATATATCATGAAGTCCTTCAAAGTATAAGAATTTACAAGTTTGGTCCTTTGAAAATCCCAAAGTTACAAAAAAGACCCTTGACTTTCAACATTTGGCAAGAACGGTCCCTCATAAATGAAGAATTGGCAATTTCAGTCCTCCAAAATGCCAATCATACAAGTTAAGACCATTATCCATCAAGAAAATGCCAAATCAGTCCCTCAAGAATCACAAAATGGCAAGAATTACCACTGAATTCACTTTGCAAAATGTTTTGGGGCAAAAGTGTGAAAATGAAAAGTTGTTAAAGAAGGAAATGGGCGTTGATAGAGTTTATAACTGAAATGAAAAAAGGGAAGGAAGTGAAGGACTAATACTGGCCAGACAAGATTGTTACCTTAACCAGTGAGGGGGTGACACGTGCCCCACTCACCAAAATCCACCAATCCCCTTTCACCATTCATCCACCTCAGCTATCCACTCACAACAACTTTAACTAATCTGGGATTAGTTTATTTAAAACGCGCTAAACACAAAGTTTAAAAACTCAAACAGATCAAAACTTGCACTATTCATGTTCTTCACAAATTTGGGTATTCTTAATCCGTTTGCAATTAGCACCCAATAACCTCTAGATTAGTGATTAATGACCCCTTAAACATCCCAACTTCAAAAATACTTGCCACCTCACTCCTCAGTCCCACATGAGATTCCCCTGCCACACCTTTGGGCAAGGAGACAAAACAGTGATAGGAAATCAACGTCCCACAATCCAGCTTTGTTTCTAAGCTTATTGGAGACCCTTGATCACTTTTCTACAGCTTCCAGCTCCACAAACAGCCAAGAATCCGTCACATGATTCCAAGATATTCAAACTCCACAAGGGCATTTTTGGGACTTCAAGCATTAGGGTTTAGTGTTTTTATATGTTCTTAGTTCACATGTAAGGCTCTATATAAAGCCATAGGATCTCATTTGCACAACTACTTTTGGTTTTTCCTTGTTCAACTACTTGTAAATCCTCTTTTCAATTAAAGAAAGTGTGTTGAGTTTTGTTGAAGAAAGACCAAGTGCCACTTTATTTTGAGCGTGTTTATGATATTTGTTAACTGTAATTGGACCTTAAAACGTTTTTTAAACCTTGTGTAAGAAATTACACATTGGATCAAAATTTGATATTTTGCTAAGTTCTTGTTCAAACCTTGGAATTCTTGGGTTATAGGGCTGATCATAGCATCCTAATCGTGATATTAAGGTGTGGTGAGGCTTATAATTTGGAGATAATCAAGTGTGGGGTAACAAGGTTACATCAATCAAGTTTATTTTCCAAAAAGTCACCTTTCTGTTTTGATTTTGTGCTACTTACCTTGTTGAATCTTAGCAGGGTTGCTGTTGGAAGCTTGTGCTTGTTCTAGCTAGCACATAAGCTCTAACATTCGTGGGTGTGGATGTACATCCATGAGGTTTGTCTTAAATCCTTGAAAATCTGATAAATATTGGAATTTTTGTGGATTTGTGCTCTATTGGTGTTCTTGTTGTTTTCTTGGCTTAAATCTGCTTAGTCTTGCATGATAATGTTGTTTATATGCTAGATTGATCATTGGGTAAACTGAATCACACTTTTTCTTGTTTAAAATTTGATTTGAAAAGATAAAGGGGTGTTTGGGACTACCTGTTTAAGTTTGAATCTTGTTATTGTGTTGTGGAAAGTTTGTGTTTGTGCTCTATATCTGATATATGCTTGGTTGAGTGTGTTTTGCTGCAAGTTTTTGGGTTTGAAACTTCAAATCATACAATCTGCTATAACTTGTTGAATTTAACTGTTTTTGACCTAAGATTTTGGTGAAATCTAGTATTTGTGCATGCTTAGGGTTGAAAGTTGTTAAAACATCATTATTATAACTTATCTGATAGATCTTGAGGTTTGAATCTGGCTTATTGGTCAAATACATCAGCAAAGTATAAAACTGCATGTTCTTGTGTTCATCAGTAACTTAAGGTGCTTGAATCTTGCTTAATACTTTGAATCATTGCATGAAACATGTTTAGACTTGTTCATCTGAGTTTATAATAGCTTGTGTGTGGATTTGGTTGAGTTTGGCTGGCTGAATATTGCTCTAAGTGCTTATTGAACCTGTTCTGCTTATTTGTTCAAGTCTGTGCTAGATTTGGTGCTTTATTGAATTAACTGTATCAATTGGGTGATTGTGGTTGTGATTTTTTGATTGTTATTGACTCCTTTTGATCCAAAGATCATTTGGGTACTTTTATGAAATCTGAATCTCCAAAAAAGTCTCTAAAGACAAAAAGTCAAACAAGTCAAGCAGTGGAAAAAGTTTCCACTGGTCAACGCCCAAAACTAGCCCCTGCTAGTGTTAATTTGTCATCAGCTTATCAATAAGCTATTTTAGCTTATCCAGACCTGCAACAACTTATTTTTTGTGATAGATCTTCATTATTTGACCGATTTGATTAGATTGGAGCTTATTGGACTTTGACTTTGACTTTGACTTTTTGCTAGAAACCCAACTTATTTGACTTTTTCATAAGTGCTTATTTGTTTTTTCCAGCTTATTGAGTCAGCTTATTTGAAAACTTTTTGTTGATTTTGCTTAATTAAGTCATTTAAAAGCTTTAGAAACTTGAATCAGCTCTTGGGGTGGCCTAGAACTCAAAAACGACTATTTTGTCGTTTTCTGTAGATTGCTTATTGCATTTTCAGGCTTATTCCTTGGCCTTATTTCAAATTTCTTTTTACAGAAGTCTTATTTAGGAAAAAAGAAGCTTGTGTGTCTAATTTGAGCTTATGGCATTAGCTTATAGCTTAATGGGCCAAAAAGCCCATTAAGAATAAGTTGTTTGGTATAAGCTAGTTTATTTCACACTTTCAGCTTTTGGGCCTTTGGAAAAAGTTGTTTAAAATCAAATTTTGAGTCAAGTAGTGCTTTTTGGGCTTATTTGGGGCACTTTTTCATTTTGGGCCCAATTTAGCCCATTAAGTGATCTGTTTTGGGTTTAGCCCATTTTCTAGGCCCATTATGGGTATTTAGGTAATTTCACTTTCATTTCTGTATTATTTAGGTTAAATTAAGCTAGTTTGCAACTTTTTAGAATTTTTTATGATTTTTGGATTTTTAATAATATTTTAATATTATTTTATTGTTAAAAATTAAAAGTCTAACTTTCTAAGTTTTTATATTTTTCCTAGATTGTAGACACTTAATTAAGAATTTTACAACTTTCCAGATATTTTTAGAGTATTTTAATTATTTTCTAGAATTAATTTAAGTTTTAATTGATTTTAATAGTTTTTAATTGTTTAAAAATAGTTTTTAGTGGTTTAAAATTTTGAAAAATACTTTTTAGCTTAATTAGGTTATTTTAAAGGTTTACAAACTTTAAGATCTTGTTTTGGACTTTTTAATAGTTAATATTGATTTTTATGGCTTTAATTAGCATTAAAAAGTTAATATTTTATTAATTAAAAGGTTTTGGCAAGTTTGGATTTTTTGTAAACTCTTAGAATATTTTTGTGGATTTTTAGTGATTTTTGGGAATTTTTAGGGTAAAATTTTAATTTTAGTGCTTTTTACGGTTTTACGTGTACAGCTTTTTCGTCTTAGTTTAATACGACATCGTAACCGTCATTCTCTTCTTATCCCATTTCTATTTTTCTTTCTCACAAATATAATCACAAAGTTAATCATCTCTTAACACAACGCACTAGCCTCCTCGAGAACGAACTCATTTTAGGGTCATTTGTACACGGTTTTCCTAAATCGTCGTGCTTACCCTATTTTGGTACTCTTTTCCTAAAGGGTATACAAAAACTCATACATCAGCTTTGATGACACGCCATAATCACGCGTGACATTCCATTTATCAAAATGGGGTGTTACAATTATGGTATCAGAGCCAAGGCTTTGACCTGTAGGCTTTCAAAACACGACCTGTGATTAGTGGGTAGTCACTATGGTCTTCCTAGAACTGACAGTCGGTTTTCATGCATTCCTTGTTTTCATGCATTCATATATATGTCATTGTCGCAGGTTTATGACTAAGTAATGGTTGGTACAAGACTGGCCATATTTAGTCGCATGTGCTTTTATAGAAACTTTTAACTTTTGGACCGACCCATTGACGTCCCCATGCCATGTCTTTTGTTTTGAGTGAACTGACCATAGGCGTTCACTCTCGCGCATATAAAAGTTTTCATAAAACTGCATCATGCATTTATATACTAGTTTTCCTGAATAAAATTTTTCTGATTATTTATTGGTATAATTTTTCTCAGCTGAGGAACGAAATTAGGGCTGAGATGCAAGCTGCCAACAATCAACAACAACACCCAATACCTCCTCCTCCTCCGGCAACATTGGTCACATGGGTGGAGAGATTCAACAAGCAACGCCCTCGATTCTTCGAGAAAACTGATAGCCCCAGTGAAGCTGAAAGCTGGTTAGCTCACATTGAGAAGATCTTCAATGCATTGGGCTGTGACCCCGTCTTCAAGTCTAGGTTGGCCTGTTACATGTTCGAAGGTGATGTGCTAGGTTGGTGGAAGGCACTCAAGCAGTCGGAGGGAGGTGATGATTGGGTGACTGGTTTGACTTGGGCTCAGTTCAGGGAGTTAGTGACGAAACAGTTCTTTCCCAAGGCTGAGCAAGACAAGCTGGAGAGGGAATACCATGGAATCATGCAGAGAGCTGGGGAGAACAGCAACGAGTTTATGTAGCGCTTTCTTCGTTTGGCTGGTTTTCTTGGCGCAACAGCAGGGACTGCCGAAGAGCAAGCATACCACTTCCGGTGGGCTCTTCATACATCAGTCACCAACAACTTGGTGTGTTCTACGTTCAACACGGTGGCACAAGTTGCCGATGCAACACATAAGCTGGAGATCCTGCAGGAAAGAGAAGAGTTCGGGGAAGCAGAGAGACCCGAGAAGAGGTAAATATTCATTATTCAGCGGTGACCATTCCGAATTCTTTCAATATATTCCAATATTTATATCTCTTTGTAAACTGCATCTTCCAGGAAGAAGACCCAAGAAGGGCCATGTCACCGCGACAGCGACGCATGCTACAAGCGTGGCGTTACTGGTCATCACATGAAGGACTGTCGCAAGGGCGAGATGGAGGGCACATCTGGACATGCTGATTCCAAGCCGCCTCCTACTAGTGGGCGCGTTCACATGACTTCTCGCGATCTGGCCAACAAGTCTACAGGTACCATCACTGAAATCGTGTATATGTATGGTCAAGCTACATGTGTTTTATTCGACACAGGTGCTACTCATTCGGTCATTTCTACTGCTTATGCTAAGAATGTTAGGATATCCCCTATGCCATTAGAGAATGCACTAAATATTTCCACGCCTTTAAGAGATTCTGTACGCATAATCCATGTGTACAAGAGCCTTCCCCTAGAGTTTGACGACAAGGTTCGTCCTGTTGACGCACTTCCGCTGGACATGAATGATTTTGACATGATATTGGGCATGGACTGGCTATCCAAACATCATGCCACCATAGACTGCCTTACATATCAGGTCATCTTTGGTGATGTTAATGCACCATAGTACATTCACAACGGGTTCGTTCCCGGAAGGTCTGTACAAATCATATCAACCCTGCAAGCACGTGCATTACTTTCACATGGTTGCGAGGGCTATCTAGCTATTGTTCATGACATGGATGTTGAATCTCCGTCAATTTAGAATCAGTCGATAGTGTCAGAATTTCCAGACGTATTTCCAGAAGAACTTCCAGGCATACCACCTGCACGTGAAGTATAGTTTAATATTGAGCTCATTCCAGGAGCTAAGCCGATTTCCAAGGCTCCTTATCGCATAGCTCCCATAGAGCTAAAGGAGTTGAAGGACCAATTGCAAGAACTTCTGGAACGAGGATCCATTCGACCAAACGCATCTCTATGGGGCGCACCGGTCTTATTCGTGAAAAAGAAGGACGACAGTATGCGTCTTTGCATAGATTATTGAGAGCTCAACAAGATCACCATCAGGAATAGGTATCCTTTACCACGCATTGACGATCTGTTTGACCAACTCCAAGGGGCCAAACATATCTCCAAAATTGATCTGAGGTCGGGCTATCATCAGCTACGGGTTAAAGAGGAGGACATCGCCAAGACTGCTTTCCGTACACGCTATGGGCACTATGAATTTGTAGTCATGCCATTTGGCCTTACCAATGCTCCAGCAGTGTTCATGGATTTGATGAACATAATCTTCCATGATTTTCTGGACAAGTTCGTCATTCTCTTCATTGACGACATCGTGATATTCTCTAAGTCCAAGGAGGAACACGAAGACTATCTTCGTACAGTGTTACAGATTCTTCACCAGAAGCAGCTGTATGCTAAATTCTCCAAGTGTGAGTTCTGGTTAGACAAGGTGGCGTTCTTAGGTAACATTGTATCAGCAGAAGGAATCACCATGGATCCAGCAAAGGTTGAGGCTATCACTAAGTGGCCAAGACCGACATCAGCGACTGAGGTTCGTAGTTTCCTAAGCTTAGCTGGTTACTACCGTAGGTTCGTAGAGAACTTTTCCCGTTTAACACTACCATTGACCAGACTGATGCGGAAAGGGGAGAAATTCGTCTGGACTGAAGAAAGAGAGAAGAGCTTTGAAGACCTAAAGCAGAAGTTAGTATCTGCACCGATTCTTACTCTCCCATCTGGTTCAGGTGGATTTCAAATCTATAGTGATGCTTCAGGGAAGGGACTTGGCTGTGTTCTCATGCAACATGGGAAAGTGATCGCGTACGCTTCACAACAGCTTAAGCCTTATGAGGAAAATTACCCTACGCATGACTTGGAACTTGCAGCAGTCATGTTTGCATTGAAGATATAGAGGCACTATTTGTATGGAGAATCATGTGACATCTTCACAGACCACAAGAGTTTGAAGTACATCTTTACTCAGTATGAACTGAACATGAGACAGAGGAGATGGTTAGAGCTGTTGAAGGATTATGACATTAATCTGAAGTATCATCCCGGCAAGGCAAATGTAGTGGCAGATGCACTTTGCAGAAAGTCCGGAATGATAAACGGCATTAAAATTGAGGAGGAAATTATAAGAGACTTAGAGCGACTAGACATTGAGATTCAGGTACGTGGACAACACGGTTACTGGGCTAATCTTAGAGTGGAACTCGAGTTACTCTGTAGGATCAAGGAAGCTTAGAAGGATGATGATGAAATTTGGGCGATAATTCAGAATTTGGAGAAGCAGACCGAATTTCGGGTAGACGCAGATGGTATCTTATGGCAGGGCACGAGACTTTGTGTCCCTGATGATCAAGAACTCAGGGAAGCATCGTTAGCTGAGGCTCATAGCTCCCCATTCTCTATTCATCCTGGTTCGACCTAGATGTACAACGAAATCAAACAATACTTTTGGTGGAGTGGTATGAAACAGGATGTTGCGACTTACTTCTCCAAATGTCTTACCTGCCAGCAGGTTAAGATCGAGCATCAGCGATCTAGCGATCTTCTACAACCGTTAGATATTCCAGAGATGAAGTGGGACAAGACCACCATGGATTTTGTTACCGGTCTTCCGCAGACAAAGAGGAGGCACGATGCGATTTGGGTTATCGTTGATCGACTTACTAAGTCAGCTCATTTCTTACCGATCCGCAAGGAAGATTCGGTCAGTAAAATCGTCGATACTTACAAGAAGGAGATCATGAGACTTCATGGTGCTCCATCCAGCATCGTCTGGGTCAGAGATCCTCATTTCACTTCGCGATTTTGGAGGAGTCTGCAGAAAGCTTGGGGTACAAAACTTAAGCTTAGCACGGCTTTTCATCCTCAAACAGACGGGCAATAGGAGCGAACGATTCAGACATTAGAAGACATGTTGAGGTCATGTGCGTTGGAATGGACGAGAGATTGGGACGATTACATCTGTCTGGTAGAGTTTGCATACAACAACGGTTGGCACACAAGTATTAAGTGTGCTCCATTCGAGATGTTGTATGGCAGGAAGTGTCGCGCCCCAATCTGTTGGGATCAGGTTGGTGAGCGAACACTAGAAGGACCAGAAATGATAGAGTTGACCAATGAGAAGGTTGATGTAGCAATGCAGAAATTGTAGGAAGCACGATCACGTCAGAAGAGTTATGCCGACAAGCATCGTAGGGACTTACATTTTAATGTAGGAGATCACGTCTTTCTTAAGGTATCACCGACACGTGGTTATAAGCGGTTTGGAATCAAAGGGAAGCTCAGTCCTCGATTCATCGAATAGTTTGATGTCATTGAGCGAGTCGGTGAAGCATCTTATCATTTAGCGTTACCTCCGCAGCTTTCTCGCGTTCACGATGTTTTCCATGTGTCCTTACTCAGATGGTACAAGTATCATCCCCTTCAAATGGTTCAGTATCGACTGGAACAGATTCGTGAAGATCTTACCTTCATAGAGGAACCCGAACGATTTCTTGACAGGCAAGAACGAGTCATGAGGAGGAAGACGATTACATTCGTCAAAATCCTTTGGAGGGATCATACCGAGCGGGAAGCCACTTGGGAGACCGAGGAGTCTATCCGGACTTCTTACCCTCATTTCATGTTTTGAATTCGGGTATGTTCCTCTTTTCCAGTTTACGTTATCTATTATTCAGGGACGAATTATTCTTTTAGGGGGGAAGATTTGTAACACCCGCATGCTTTTACCATGAATAGTACCCTTATAATCGTACGTACATGATTAAAACTTTCCGTTTATAACAAGAATATGTGTCACAAACATAAATTACAAGAATTACATACGTGTTATTACACTATAAATATAGTAGGTGATAGTTCACGATAATTATTGAAGATAATATTTAAATCATGAACATGAAATCATGAACGTAATAATCACGAACGTATTATTATGTAATTACGTAACTATTATTACGATTACTTATAAGTATATAAGATTACACGAACATTTAATAATAAAGCCACATAAATACGAGCACGGGAACACATAATAAGTTAGAACACGAAAAACTACGGGTTTCCCCTTGGTGGGACCTAGTAGCCGCAGCACACACAAGAGGAAGGGGGCCCAAAATCCCACTTTGGTTTTAATTAAAGAAAACTAAAACTACAGAGTTTTCATAAAAGTATTTTTACAGAAAAATTTAAAACCCTAGCTTCCTTGGACCCCATAGCCGCGACACACACACAAAGCACAAGGTGGATTCGATTTTGATTTTTGATCTTGGTTATTTGGTTCGTGTTCGTGTTATTTTCAATAACACGTCAAGGTAAAACATAAAACCTTAATCTTTAATCTTTTATTTAATTATGTTTTTATGTTAGATCTTTAAAAACAATTAAATAAAACATGATATGGAATTAATTGGACATGGGAGAAGGGTTTGTTTTGCTTGGTTTGAGGTTCGGCAGCCAACCGAGAGTCAAAGACTCTCGGTGTCCCTTTTTAAACCACAACCGAGACCCCCTATAGGGCTCGGTGTGGGTCTCGGCGAAGCAGCAAGCACCACCGACTTGCGGTGGTGGCTGTTTGGTTTGGACGGGGGGAAGCAACAAGGCAGCAGGGGGAGACCACCGGCTTGTGCCGGTGGGATCTTGAAGCTGGCAGCGGCTAGCCACGGCTCAGCAGCGGCAGCAGCCGCCGCTATTGGTAGCGCAGCCCCCAGCCGCCGCTGTGGATGATGGTTGGTGGTGAGGTTTTGGTTCGGGCCGGTTCATGGGTTCACGGGTCCTGTTCACGACATGTTTTTAATAAAATAACACATGGGTTCGGTTTATTATTTTATTTTACAAGTTTATTTATTTACAAGTTAAATAAATTAATTTAACATGTTATATAATTAATTTCATTAAAACATGACTTAGGTTTATTATTATTTTTGATAATACATGATTATAACCTAAGTATTTTTATTATGATATTTAGACTAAAGTAATTAATTAATTATTAAAACATGACATATAATTAATTAATTTCCATGACTTAGGTTATATTAATATAAATATTAATACACGTTTTAACCTAAGTATTATATAAATTTTAATTTAATTAAATCATGATTATATTTAATTAAATCATATAACATATAGTTTATTTAATTAACATGTTATAATTAATACACTATATTATTAACCACATGACTTAGTATATTAATCAGTAAAACTTAAGCTTATTTTATTAGCTTAATAATCGAGCTTATATCTATTTATGGAAACTTTCTATTTTTGGAAACTTTCTATTTTAGGAAACCTGCTATTTTTAGAAAGTAACTTCTTATTACACAACAAGTATAATAATACAAGAAATACAAGTAATACTTAATCAGAATATCCAGAATACATGATAAACACAGCATAACATTAAAATCAGTAAAACAAGATATGAACATATAAAACAAGCTAAGACATGATATAAAACGAGTTACGTACACAGTAATCAGAACACTTATATACGTATACTATTTATGTAGCATTAGTGAGATCGAAGTAGGACTCTCTTCCATTCGTCTTCTTCGTTCACTGGACACAAGGTACGGATTCTCCGTCCTTTCAGTATGGACATTCTTTCCTTATTAAGATTTCCCTGTATGCAGCCAACTGTTTTCCCAGTATATGTTTTATCTGTTTTGAATTGCTTATGTTTAATTTAAATGCCTGAGCCATATACATGCATGACCAGTTCACCTAGTTATGAAGGTACCATAACCATAACACTAGAGGCACCAGTGTTATGACTTCACCACGCTGGAGTGATAGCTCATGGCGTCCCTTTCAGCTTTTGGCCATATTATTATATTATCATGTGGGGCATATGGGTGCATCCTAGGTTACATGTTTTTAACAGATTATTCAGGTGAATGTGGTGTGTGCCTTGCATCCTTCACAAGGAGCTGATCCATCCTACCCAAACTTATATTAATTAGAGGCAACCCCTCTAATTGCATGATGAGGTCACCCCTCCAAGTATTCATGCACGATGATATTTCATGACCTATATTGGCTAATGGTTAACATGTTAAACAGTTTTTACAAGATAAACATAAGGCTTTTCAAACTATAAAACTAGTTTTACTAAGTTATACCAGGTTTTCCAGGACTTAATCAATTCCGCTGCTATATGTTGTATATGCTTATGTTATTCATTCTATGCTTGTATATCTGTGCACTGAGCATTATGCTCAGCCGTTTTCCTTTCATGTTACCAAAACGGCAGGTACTCAAGGGCGCTCGTAGATTCTAAGCGTAGGTGCATATGGATTGGAAGCTTACTAGCCTTCATTACTTTATGCTTATCATCATACATTTTGCTACTTATTTCTATGGACATTGTTTAGTCCTTTTCCTTTACACTACTTATGTTTGTGTGTGATGAGATTTTACTTTGGGGTACTGATGTTTGCTTCCGGTATTTCCTTTATGGTCATGTAATGTTTAAGACATTTATCCTTGTATGTTTTGATGACACGCCATAATCACACGTGACATTCCATTTATCAAAATGGGGTATTACAAG
This sequence comes from Glebionis coronaria, assembly GCA_025667525.1. Taxonomy (NCBI): domain Eukaryota; kingdom Viridiplantae; phylum Streptophyta; class Magnoliopsida; order Asterales; family Asteraceae; genus Glebionis; species Glebionis coronaria. The sequence continues at coordinate 298,097,984 of CM046874.1, forward strand.
GATGTGAGGATATTAGATACCAACCGCACATATTTCCCCAAAGGCCTACCAGAGAATTTCTTGTGCCTAGTAGGCATCAACCGCAACTATTACGGCCGAGAGGACAGATATCCCACGTTTTTTACAGCCGTAGAGAGGGTGGGTGTTTCTTTATATATAGATATATGTCCATATAAACGTATATAACATGCTTTCAATCAGACTAACATACATGTATGCATATGTCCGCAGAGATGTGGCTATTTGGGCTACTACGCCAGGGGGATCCGAATAAGGTTGAGGAGGGATCCCGACCACTACGTGAGGGTGAGCCCCCTCTACTTCTCGCGACTGCAAACATGACCATCCCCCTCGAAGAAAAGCAAGAGTCGCAGACCGGTGTACAGGAACCAGTGATAAAGAAGTCGCGAATGGACTTCACCAATGAAGATGGTGGTGAGCTGCTATTAGAGAACGCCACTTCCCTCCAAGGTGAAAACCAAGGTAAGAACATGGAGCAGCCAACCGATCTGTCCATCAACCGTCTATTCGGTGAGGAAAATGAAGAGGAACTGATAAATGAGAATAGAACCTCGAGGCAGCCAAAGCCTACTTCTAGGGAACGCAAATCCTTGAGGAGGGTTGTAAGAGAAGTAGAAGTGGAAGCGGGGGCCTTTAACGCGACACCTAAGAGGCTGCGCGAGGATCACCCCAAATACCATGAAGGGAGCAGCACTACCCTACCGTAGGACCACCCATTGCCCCCTCCTGTCGTAACAGAAGAGCAAGTAGAGACAACTGTGTGGAAGGCGACGCCAATAAGTGTCGTGGCCCCTACCAACACTACGCCTACAATATCAACATAAGTTCGCCTGGTATATCCTTTTTTCTTGTCTTGCATACCTTGTGTTTATTCTGGTAAGCAAAAACCTAAAAAGACTTATGAGTTTACTCTGAATAACAGGGCGGATCCTAAGACTGTGGCGTATGAGAGGGAAGTTGGTAGGGAACCAGCCCCCGTGAGAACCGTTATTCAACCATCTCCTCCTCCCTCTCAGGCGGAAAACCACATTCTGGGGGTCCAGCTGTAAAACCCATATTAAAATCCTATAAACAGTACACGTAAACAGTAACTTATGAAAACACGATAAAATTTAAACTTTCCATTTATAGTATTAATACATGTGTCACGACAATAAATAACGAACAATCATAAATACTATAAATGTGACACGATCACGAATACCAAATTCATGAATATTAAATCACGAACATACACGATAGTTATTTAAACACGGAAAAGTTACGGGTTACCCTTGGTCGGCCCCACATGCCGCGGCCAAGACAAGAGAAGGGAGAAGGTGGGCTTCTGGCCCAAAACCAACTTTTATCAAATCCCAGGGATTTCACTTTTCATTATTTTAGGTTTCTTAAAAAGTTTTGTCTCCTCCTTTTTCCTCTCTTGGTGCCGCCGGCTACAACAAGAAAAAGGGAGAACCGAACGATTTTTGTTACTTGTTTATTTGTTCGTGATCATTCCCTCGTTAATACACGCATTGGTATAATCAAACCCTTTTTCTTTTCTTTTTAATTCTTTTGATTTCATGTTATTATTTAATTAATTAATCATCAAGAACATGAATAAAACATGTATTAGATTAATTAAATCATGGTTTTAGGTTTGGTTTGTGGTTCGGCCGAGACACCCGAGACCCCAAAGGGGCTCGGTTTGTTTTTCTTCTACGACACCGAGACCCCAAGGGGCTCGGCTTGGTTGGTTGTGGGCTCGGACACAGGTAAGAAACCCCGACCGAAGGTCGAGGTGTGTTTTTTGTTCAGTTTGGGTGTAACCGAGGCACCACCGAGACCCCCAAAGGGGCTCGGCTTGGTTTGTTTGATCGGACCCGAGACCAAAAGGACCCCGACTTTAAGTCGGGGTGTGTGTACATGTTTGGTTGATTTATTTAGTGTCAACCGAGACCCCTCCAAGGTCTCGGTGGGACTTGTTTATAGCTTATATGGTTCGGCTTATATGGAACCCGGGCTCGGGATTCGGGTTTTTCATGAAAACTATTTTTAAAGTCACGTTATACTAAACCTTAGGCTAAATAAATTTATTTGATTAATTCATGAATAACCTAAGGTATTTTTACTTAGTCATTTAGTTAAAACATGTATTTTAATTAAAATCATATAACGTATAGTTTAATTAATTAACCAGTTATTTAATTAATAAGTTATAACCATGACTTGTATTGCACTAATTAAACTTTAATTATTATTTATAATCCAACTTATTTCTAATTATGAAAACTTACTATTTTTGGAAACTTTCTATTTTTAGAAACTTACTATTTATGGAAACCTGCTATTTTTAGAAAGTTACTTAGTATTACAATACAAGTATTATAATACACTAATACATGAATAATACACAACAAAACATCAAAATAACTATAGTTAACACAGTAAACAGTAAAACATGACAGGATACGTATAACAAGCTAATAATACACGGAACTAGTAAAACACATGTAATTCAGACAACTCATACACGTCCATATTTCTATGTAGTGTTATCCGTCGAGGCAAACAAGTCTTCATCGTTTTTCCTTAGCTTCTACTAGACATAAGGTATGGATTTCCCGTCCTTTAGTAAGGACAATCTCTTCCTTCATTAGGATTTCCCGTATGCAGCCAACTGTTTTCCCTAGTAGTTACAGATTAAATGCTTATGTTTTATTAGTTACCTTAGCCATATACATGCATGACTAGTTTCACCTAGTTATGGAGGTACCATAACCATACACTAGAGGCACTAGTGTTATGACTTCACCACAACGGAGTGATAACTCGTGGCGTCCCTTTTCAGTTATTTGGCCATTATATTATTATATTATCATGTGGGGCGTATGGGTGCATCCTAGTTACATGTTTCAGTCAGGATTTCATGGTGAATGTGGTGTGTGCCTTGCATCCTTCACAAGGAGTTGATCCCTCCTACCCACTTACCAATTAATTAGAGGCATCCCCTCTAATTTGCATGACGAGGTCACCCCTCCAAGTATTCATGCACATTGTTGAACTCATGACCTATATTGGCTATTATGGTACATTAACTAATACAGACTTTCATAAGTATAAGCTATGTTTTCAGAATTAAAACCAGTTAACATGACAGACAACTAGGTTTTCCAGGACTTATTCATTTCCGCTGCCATTCATGGTTTATACCCTTTATACGCTTCCATATTCTATATTTTCCATGCTTGATTGTATATCCGTGCACTGAGCGTTATGCTCAGCCGTCTACTTTTCCATGTTCCCAAACGGCAGGTACCCAAGGACGCAAGTAGGAACTCCAGAGTATGTGCATTCAGATTGGAAGCTATCCGGCCTCTTTTACCTTACGCATTATTCCTACTTATTCATACTTTACTTCGTTTGGACATTGTTTAGTCCTTTCCATTTACAGTACTTATATTGCTTGTGTGTGAGTTACTAGACTACTGATGTTTGATTCCGGTATTCTATTTATGGTCATGAATGTTTAGACATTTACCTTGCGTGCTTTGATGACACACTATAATTTACTATAGCATTCTATCCTATTAAATGAGGTGTTATAATTATGGTCTCAGAGCCTAAGGTTTCGACCTGTAGCTCTGTAAAACATGACCTGTGACTTACAGGTAGTCACTAGTGTCTTCCTAGAACTAATAGTTGGTATTCATGCATTCATTCATTTTCATTTTATTTCATGCATTCATATCATTGTAGCAGGTTTATGACAAAGTAATGGTTGGTACAGGACTGGCCCTATTTAGTCGCATGTGCTTTTATCGAAACTTTTAACTTTGGGATCGACCAATTGGTGTCCCCGCGCCATGTCTTTTGTTTTGAGTGAACTGGCCATAGGCGTTCACTCCCGTTCATATAAAAGTTTTATAAATTGCATCATGTATTTTTACATTGTTTCATGCATTATAAACTGCCTCATTAATTTATACATTGTTCATGCATATTTATGTTTACCTCATTTAGATTTATGATTTATGTTGCATTTTGTTGTTTTAATCTGTCAGATGGTGAACAACCGCAATACTCCAGATTTGACAACAGTTGTCAATGCAGCTCTGCAAGCCCTCCTTCCCCAACTTCGTAATGAAATCAGAGATGAAGTTCATGCGGAATTCCAGGCTCATGTCAATCACAACAATCCTCCACCTCCTCCTCCACTTGTTACTCTTATGACTTGGTTGGAGAGATTCAACATACAGCGACCCTGTTCGTTTGAGCAGACTGACAGCCCCAACGAGGCTGAAGCTTGGATTTCTCACATCGAGAAGATTTTCGATGCAATGGGTTGTGATGGTGTTTTCAAGGCAAGACTGGCTTGCTATAAGTTTGAAGGTGATGTGTTGTAGTGGTTGAAATCGGTCAAGCAGTCCAACGGTGGTGATAATTGGGTTGCACAGTTGACATGGGACCGGTTTAAGGAGCTCTTCCTTAATCAGTACTTTCCACATGCTGAGCAAGAGAAGCTTAAGGGGGACTACCACAACATTCGGCAGGTTGCTAGTGGAAACAGTAACGAATTCATGCGAAGGTTTCTCCATTTAGTAGGATTTTTGGATCCAGCCGCAGGAACTGCTGCGAAGCAGGCTGAGAAGTTTCGCTGGGAACTTCGAACTTCGGTTGCCAACAACTTGGTATGTGCTACTTTCACTACAGTGCCACAGGTGGCCGATGCAGCCCGTAAGCTCGAGATGCTTCAGGAACGAGAGGAGTTTGGTGATGACAAAGCAGTGAAGAGGTATCTTCAATCACCAATTGTAAACAATTCATTTCCATCAGTATTTTTCATTTCATATAATCCTCTGTTCAACGTTATATCCCAGGCAGAAGACTGACAACCGTAAGCTTGTGGCCGCTCAGCAGCACGCATCTAAGGGAAGCGGTTAGACTAACGACCGTTCTGGTTCTGAGAGGCGTGGCGGTAACGATAGTTACCGTAACAACGCAAATAACTCGAACAACATCAGGTCCCTACATTAACCTTCTTTCATGTTATACTATCTTATGTTATGATATTCTGACACTCCAACAATTGTTAATTCAGGAACAATGGTAACGGCAGGGATCAGGACCGTAGGGGTTCATAGTCTAACCGTTCTACCTAATATGGTAACTTTTACACCTTCTATGTAACCATGTTTATGTTCCACGATCATGTCTCATGCATGTAATCCTTAAACAGGCTCTCAGCTAACTAGGACGCCTGCTGGAGGATTCACGCTTCCTGTCTGTCCTACTTGTTCGCGCATACACTCTAGTTTTGTCGCCGAGGTACTGGTGGTTGTTTCAAGTGTGGCCAACAAGGCCATCAGAAGAAGGACCGTCGCCAAGGTGAGATAGAAGGCACCTCTGGGCACACCGACACCAAGCCACCTCCTACTTCTGGTCGCGTGTTCGCTACTACTAGAGACCAGGCGAATAAGACTTCAGGTACCATCACCGAAAAATCTCTTTATGAATGGTTTGGCAGCATGTGTTCTGTTTGATACTGGAGCGACACATTCAGTCGTGTCCACTACTTTTGTTGTACGTGTTAGGATTTACCCGATGCCATTCGATAATGCCTTATGCATTTCCACGCCACTTAGGGACTCTGTACGAATCACTCAGGTGTACAGAGATCTTCCCCTAGAATTTGATGATAAGATCCACAGAGTTGACGCACTTCCTTTGGACATGTGCGATTTTGACTTGATTTTTGGGCATGGACTGGTTATCCAAACACCAGGCTACGATTGACTGCCACACTTATTGGGTTATTTTCGGTGATGTTAAATCTCCAGAGTACATACACCATGGTTTTCTGCCAGGGAGGTCAGTACAAATTATTTCATCCATGGAGGCGCGTGCATTACTATCACATGGCTGTCAGGGCTTCATAGCCAATATTCATAACATTACTGCCGAGTCTCCATCGATCCAAGATCAGCCTATTGTGTCAGAGTTTCCTGACGTATTTCTAGATGAACTTCCGGGCATACCACCTGTTCGTGAAGTCGAGTTTGGAATCGATCTCATACCAGGTGCAGATCCGATCTTCAAAGCTCCTTACCGTATGGCTCTTATAGAGCTTAAGGAACTAAAAGATCAGTTGCGGGAACTTCTGAACGAGGTTTCATCCGTCCCAGTGCATCGCCATGGGATGCACCGGTACTGTTCGTGAAGAAGAAAGACGACAGCATGCGTTTATGTATAGACTATCATGAGCTTAACAAGATCCCGATCAGGAATCGTTACCCTTTGCCTCGTATTGATGACCTGTTCGATCAACTACAAGGCGCCGAGCATTTCTCGAAGATCGATCAGAGGTCCGGCTACCATCAGTTACGGGTTAAAGAGTAGGATATCTCCAAGACTGCTTTCCGTACACGTTATGGGCACTATGAGTTCGTAGTCATGCCATTTGGACATACTAATGCTACAACTGTCTTCATGGATCTGATGAACCGTGTCTTCCATGAGTTTCTGGACAAGTTTGTTATCGTGTTCATTAATGACATCCTGATATTCTCCAAATCCAAGGAGGAACATGAGGAACACCTTCGTACTGTCCTACAGATTCTTCATCAGAAGCAGTTGTACGCCAAGTTCTCTAAGTGTGAGTTCTGGTTAAACAAGGTGGCATTTCTGGGGCATATTGTATCGGCAGGGAGGGGATCACCATGGATCCTGGAAATGTTGAAGCTATCACTAAATGGCCGAGACCTACATCTGCATCTGAACTTAGAAGTTTTCTGGGTTTAGTTGTCTACTACCTCAGGTTTGTAGAGAATTTTTCACGGTTAGCCTTACCTTTGACTAAGTTAATGAGGAAAGGAGAGAAATTCGTCTGGACGGAAGAGGGAGAGAAGAGCTTTGAAGATATGAAGCAGAAGTTAGTGACTGCACCTATTCTTACTCTCCCATCTGGCTCAGGTGGATTTCAGATTTATAGTGACGCTTCAGGAAAGGGTTTAGGCTGCGTTCTCATGCAACATGGGAATGTTATTGCATACGCATCACGGCAACTGAAACCTTATGAAGAAAACTATCATACTCACGATTTAGAGCTTGCAGCAGTTGTTTTCGTGTTGAAGATTTGGAGACATTATTTGTATGGTGAATCATGTGACATATTCACCGACCACAAGAGTCTCAAGTACATCTTCACCCAGAAGGAACTGAACATGAGACAGAGGAGATGGCTAGAGCTATTGAAGGACTACGACACCAACATTCAGTACCATCCTGGTAAGGAGAATGTGGTGCCAGATGCTCTAAGTAGAAGGTCAGGTATGATTGCTAACTTTTGGATTGCAAATGAGATCATTCGTGACCTAGAGATGACTGATATTGAGTTTTGTGTACGAGGACAGCACAGTTACTGGGCTAATCTTAGAGTGGAACAAGAATTATATTCTAGGATCAAGGAAGCTTAGAAGGACGATGGTGAGATTTGGGCTATCATTCAGAACCTTGATCAGCAGACGGAGTTTCGTGTTGACAACGACGATATCTTATGGCAGTGCACTAGACTAGTGGTTCCTGATGACTCTACTCTTAGGGAAGTTGTGTTAACTGAAGCTCACAGCTCTCCATTTACCATACATCCTGGTTCTACCAAGATGTACCACGACATCAAGCAACACTTTTGTTGGAGTAGTATGAAGCAGGATGTTGCCACCTTCGTTTCTAAATGTATGATCTGCCGCCAACAGGTGAAGATGGAACAGCAGCGAGCTTGTGGTTTACTACAGCCATTAGATATTCCAGCATGGAAGTGGGACAAGATCTCCATGGATTTTGTTACTGGTCTTCCGGTTACTCAGAAGAAGAACGACGCTATCTGGGTTATTGTGGATAGGTTGACTAAATCTGCTCATTTTCTGCCGATTCGCAAGGAGCATCTGGTCAGCAAATTAGCAGACACATTCCAGAGGTAGATCATGAGATTGCATGGTACTCTATCAGAAATCATCTCTGACAGAGATCCCCGTTTTACATTACGTTTCCGACAGAGTCTGCAGAAAGCTTGGGGCACCAGACTTAAGCTCAACACTGCCTTTCACCCTCAGAACGACGGGCAATCAGAACGTACCATTCAGACTATGGAGGACATGATGTGCTCGTGTGCTCTAGAGTGGTCAGGAACCTGGGATGATTATATATTCCTAGTAGAATTCGCATACAACAACAGCTGGCATGCTAGCATCAAGTGTGCTCCTTTTGGAGATGTTGTATGGTAGAAAGTGTCGCGCCCCAATCTGCTGGGATCAGGTGGGTGAACGACTGCTCGAGGGTCCAGAGATGACTGAGGTGACCAATGAGAAGGTCGTTGTCGCTAAGGCAGAGTTTCGGGAAGCTCGTGCTCGTCAAAAGAGCTATGCTAATAAACGTCGTAGAGATGTATCTTTCAACATAGGTGATCACGTCTTCCTCAAGGTATCACCTGCACGAGGAGTTAGACGTTTTGGAATCAGAGGGAAGCTCAGTCCTCGCTTCATTGGATCGTTCGATATCATAGAACGCGTTAGTGAAGTTTCATACCGTTTAGCGTTACCGCCTCAGCTATCACACGTTCACAATGTGTTCCATGTGTCCTTACTCAGAGGATACAACTATCATCCAGTTCATGTTGTCCAGTATCCACTTGATCAGATTCGAGAGGATATTTCATATGTTGAAGAACCAGAGAGAGTTATTGAGCGACAAGATCGTGTCATGCGGAGGAAAACGATCCCTTTCGTCAAAATCCTCTTGAGGGATCATCCTGAGCGGGAAGCCACTTGGGAGACGGAGGAGTCTATACGGACTTTTTACCCTCATTTCTAGTTCTAATTCGGGTATGTTTTCTTTCAGTTTACGTTTCTCCAATTCGAGGACGAATTGTTCTTTTAGAGGGGAAAAGTTGTAAAACCCGCATTAAAATCCTATGAACAGTACACGTGAACAGTAACTTATGAAAACACGATAAAATTTAAACTTTCCATTTATAATATTAATACATGTGTCACGACAATAAATAACGAACAATCATAAATATTATAAATGTGAAAAGATCACGAATACCAAATTCATGAATATTAAATCACAAACATACACGATAATTATTTAAACACGGAAAAGTTACGGATTACCCTTGGTGGGCCCCACATGCCGCGACCAAGACAAGAGAAGGGAGAAGGTGGGCTTTTGGCCCAAAACCAACTTTTATCAAATCCCAGGGATTTCACTTTTCATTATTTTAGGTTTATTAAAAAGTTTTGTCTTCTCCTTTGTCCTCTCTTAGTATCGTCGGCTACAACAAGAAAAAGGGGGAACCAAACGATTTTTGTAACTTGTTTATTTGTTCGCGATCATTCCCTTGTTAATACACGCATTGGTATAATCAAACCCTTTTGCTTTTCTTTTTAATTCTTTTGATTTCATGTTATTATTTAATTAATCATCAATAACAAGAATAAAACATGTATTAGATTAATTAAATCATGGTTTTGGGATTGGTTTGTGTGGTTTGTGGTTCGGCCGAGACACTCGAGACCCCAAAGGGGCTAGGTTTGTTTTTATTCACCACCACCAAGACCCCAAGGGGCTTGGCTTGGTTGGTTGTGGGCTCGAACGCAAGTAAGAAACCCCGACCGAAGGTCGGGCTGTGTTTGTTGTTCGGTTTGGGTGTAACCGAGGCACCACCGAGACCCCCAAAGGGGCTCGGCTTGGTTTGTTTGATCGGACCTGAGACCAAAAGGACCCCGACTTTAAGTCGGGGTATGTATACATGTTTGGTTGATTTATTTAGTGTCAACCGAGACCCCTCCAAGGTCTCGGTGGGACTTTTTTTATAGCTTATATGGTTCGGCTTATATGGAACACGGGCTCGAGATTCGGGTTTTTCATGAAAACTATTTTTAAAGTCATGTTATACTAATCCTTAGGCTAAATTTATTTAATTAATTAATTCATGTATAACCTAAGGTATTTTTGCTTAGTCATTTAATTAAAACATGTATTTCAATTAAAATCATATAACGTATAGTTTAATTAATTAACTAGTTATGTAATTAATAAGCTATAACCATGACTTGTATTGTACTAATTAAACTTTAATTATTATTTGTAATCTAGCTTATTTCTAATTATGGAAACTTACTATTTTTTGGAAACTTTCTATTTTTAGAAACTTACTATTTATGGAAACCTGCTATTTTTAGAAAGTTACTTAGTATTACAATACAAGTATTAGAATACACTAATACATGAATAATACACAACAGAACATCAGAATAACTACAGTTAACACCGTAAACAGTAAAACATGATAGAATACGTATAACAAGCTAATAATACACGGAACCAGTAAAACACATGTAATTCAGACAACTCTTACACGTCCATATTTCTATGTAGTGTTATCCGTCGAGGCGGACTAGTCTTCATCGTTTTTCCTTAGCTTCTACTGGACATAAGGTACGGATTTCCTGTCCTTCAGTAAGGACAACCTCTTCCTTCATTAGGATTTCCCGTATGCAGCCAATTATTTTCCCTAGTAGTTACAAATTAAATGCTTATGTTTTATTAGTTACATTAGCCATATACATGCATGACCAGTTTCACCTAGTTATGGAGGTACCATAACCATAACACTAGAGGCACTAGTGTTATGACTTCACCACGGTGGAGTGATAGCTCGTGGCGTCCCTTTTCAGTTATTTGGCCATTATATTATTATATTATCATGTGGGGCGTATGGGTGCATCCTAGTTACATGTTTCAGTCTGGATTGCATGGTGAGCATGGTGTGTGCCTTGCATCCTTCACAAGGAGCTGATCCCTCCTACCTATTTACCAATTAATTAGAGGCATCCCCTCTAATTTGCATGACGAGGCCACCCCTCCATGTATTCATGCACATTGTTAACCTCATGACCTATATTGGCTTTTACGGTACATTAACTAATACAGACTTTCATAAGTAACATAAGCTATGTTTTCAGAACTAAAACCAGTTAACATGACAGACAACTAGGTTTTCTAGGACTTATTCATTTCTGCTACCATTCATGCTTTATACTCTTTATACGCTTCCATATTCTATGTTTTCCATGCCTTATTCTATATCCGTGCACTGAGCGTTATGCTCAACCGTCTACTTTTCTATGTTCCTAAACGGTAGGTACCCAAGGACACAAGTAGGAACTCTAGAGTATGTGCATTCGGATTGGAAGCTATCCGACCTCTTTTACCTTATGCATTTATTCCTACTTATTCTTACTTTACTTCTTTTAGACATTGTTTATTCCTTTCCATTTACAGTACTTATATTGCTTGTGTGTGAGTTACTAGACTACTGATTTTTGATTTGGTATTTCTATTTATGGTCATGAATGTTTAGACATTTACGTTGCATGCTTTGATGACACGCCATAATTTACTGTAGCATTATATCTTATTAAACGGGGTGTTACACCAGCCACCAGCATGCACCCAGCATGGAACCTGTCCGAGCTAACAAGGCTGGAGTCTGAGGAGGAATGAAAAGAGTTTGTGGACCACCTAACTCCCCTAGCCTGGCGTGGGATCTTGATTAGCTCGACCACAGAACCCTCTTAGAGCAATTCAACGTCGCCTCAACGCACTAGATGACTGTTGGTGCGGCTCTGTGATGTTGTTTTAAAGCGGCTTGGGCCATGTGCGGAGTGCCAATAGGAAAGTTGCCCGCTGGGAAAAACTGGTAGAGAAACATGAGCATACAATATCTACCTTGCAATCGAACTTATCCATGGCAGAAGCAACGATAAAAGAGCAATCCAGCCATGCTGCTGCCTGGGAATGCCGTATTGAAGACATGGAGGACGATGCTCGAATCCTTCATGACAAGTTATGTTCCCCATCCTACAGAATGTCCCAATAGAAGTAGCTTATGACCATAAAATAACCTTTAGTTTTCATACAAATAGGTAGCCGCAGCTGAGGCCTCTGCTAAGACCGCGACTAACCTAGCATCCGCCCTCACAGAAGAACTAGAGAAGATGCGGATGTTGGTTAAGGGCGAAGAAGCTTTGAACGAAGAGTTTTCCAAGGAGCGGACTGAAATGGAAAGGCGAAAGTCTGAGACCCTGGAGAAGGTGGACAATGAACTGAGCGCACTAGCTACGGATTGTGATGAAGTGTTGTGCCCCCAACTTCTTACGGCCATCGTTGGTCGTAGGTGGATGGTGGGCCAAGGGACACGCCTAGCAGTGATGAGAGTGATGGAGGCACCTTAGTTCGTATAGTCCTTTGCCGACGCCGCGTCAGATGGTATTGACCGCGACCGACATGAAGTTATGACCAAGGCTGCCGAGCTAATAAGCAAGAAAGAAGACATTACCAGGCACGCCTATTTCAACCTGGGGCCGAGGAAAAAATGACTTCTTCCATTGCTATCCTGGGAGACTTGGAGTATTCTTTCTTGTTCGAACTTGAAGCTATGAAGGATGTAGCATACGAAGATATCATGGCGAAGCTTCGCCCAGACGCATGGCCAGAAAGTGGAGTGGACCCCCGGGCCCATCTCATACCGGACCCCAGCCAGCTCACCCTTCTAATTTATGATGCGAACTCGAAGGTCATGAAGGGTGAGAAGGCGTTGGGTGAGGCGCTTGAAGCAAACCTGGCCTGGGCTCGTAGCAGGAAAGAGGCCCGTGGTGAGGCACTCCATTCATTGATAGCTGAAGGGAGGAAAGAAGTAGGTGAGTTCCTGCCTCCTTTGTAATATGTGTAGTTGCAACTTTTTAACACTTGTACTGCTCTCGTTGTAAGGTATATTCGTCCATGGATGTCCACGGCTTTATTCTGTAATTCAGTTTCGAACACTTAGAATTGTTATTAATATATGTGTCCGTGATGATCACGGGGTCTTTTGTTTGTATATTTGAAACTTGTATTTATTCTTAGATATCGTGTATCTTTTGCATGACGTGTCATGGCTGTTTTAAGAATAATACTAAGTCTATAATTTACTAGACGTGCATTGTGTGTCTTTATCATGTCCGACACTATATAAGTATGGCATGTGGAAACTTATTACAACGTCTTGTGCATAAGGTGTCTAGTAAGGATACATGATCCATGTCACGGGAGTTGCATCCCTCTTATGCGACAAGTTGAATTATTAGGTTCACTTAATCCTCTTACTCCACCTGGGAGCGAATAGTACATGTACGGCTGAATGAATGCATATGAACAAGAAATAACACTTAAGATTATAAACAAAAAATAATTCTAAGGACACCAAAGACAATAATTTGCACAAGAACAAGCCGTGGAGCTAGCTAGGCACCACGACATTTTATTATAACGGTTACGATTTTTTTGACAGAATAATAAAATCCTAAGACAAATAGAACCTAGAAAACATGAAAGCAAAAATACATGGATCTTTATTGAAGCTGTCTACAGCGAAGTCTCCATGCGGAGGCCGTAGCCTTTTAGAAATAGCATCTTTTGAGGTTGCAAATATTCCATGTACGATCCAAGTCACGGCCCTCCGTATCACACAACTTGTGCGCGGCTAGCCCCAAAGCTTCCGTGACCTCATACGGCCCTTCCCACTTTGGACCATGGTTTCTCGTGTTCTCCGCGCAACTTGCCTCATTAGCACGATAGACAAAATCCCCCAGCCGAAAGGAAACACCCTTGAATTTGGAGTTGTAATAAGCTTTCATTCGTGCCTTAGATTTAGCTTCGTTGATAGCTGTTATCTCCCTTTTTTCCTCGAGTAGGTCTATATTGACCCGAAGTTCCTCATTGTTTGTGACGACCTTAACTTCCACCGTGCAGATTGTTGGCATCCCAATTTCCGTTGGGATGACTTCCTCGGTTCCATAGGCTAGCGCGAATAGATTGTCCCCATTAGCCGTTTTGATCATTGTTCTATGTGCCCATAGGACATGTGGTAGTTTGTCCACCCATTTTGCGCTTCTCTCATCTAATCGCGCCTTTATTCCTTCACCTATGCTTTTATTCACCCGCTCTACTAGACCATTAGTCTGTGGGTGTTTAACTGATGCGAAGCGCCGTTTGATGTTCAGCGCTGCGCACCAATCCTTGAACGAATTGTCCTCAAACTGTTATCCATTATTCGAGATAATCTCACCTGGCAATCCAAAACGGCATACAATATTTTCCCAAACAAACTTTTTTACCTGTTAGCCCGTGATTGTTGCGATCGCCTTAGCTTCTATCCAGCGAGTGAAGTAGTCCATAGCCACGATCAAGAACTTAACGCCTCCGGCTGCAACAGGAAAAGGACCTGCTATGTCAATTCCCCATTTGTAGAATGGCCATGGGGATGTGATGGGTGTCAGCTCTTGTTGTGGATATCGCGGTATTGGCCTGTGCACTTGGCAATCATTGCATTTAAGAATCATATCTCGTGCGTCTCGATGCATAGTTGGCCAATAGTATCTTATGCGTAGAGCCCGTGCTACTATCGATCTGAGGCCGACGTGCATGCCGCACGACCCTTCATGAATTTCACTAATCACATAACTAGCTTGGCGTGGTCCGACACGTTGCAACGACAGCTGTAGGAATGATCGTTTTTATAAGACACTATCTCGGAGTTCAAAGTGTTGTGACTTGCTTTTGACGCTGCGCGCCTCTGTTTCATCATCAGGAAGGGTTTTGTCCGTCAGATAGTTTATGATCGGGGCCATCCACGTAGGGCCCTCCTCATCAACTATTGTTGCGACCTCCTCTCCTGCAATGGATTTATCCTTGAGTATATCCACCAATACGTGTTCGGATAGATGGGCAAAACTCATAGACGCGATTTTGCTAAGAGCGTTCGCCTTCTTGTTCTCGCCTCTCGGTACATGATTGATAGAGAACTTGCCAAAACTAGCGATAAGTGACTTGACTTTCTCCAGATAGGGGATCATGTTTTCCTCCTTGGCTTCTTATCTTCCTAGGATGTGATTCGCGACAAGTCGTGAGTCCACGTAGGCTTCAAGGTTGCGTACTCCCATCCTAGTGGCGATTTTCAAACCCGCAATCAATGCTTCATATTCTGCCTCATTATTCGTATATGTGAATTCAAAACGCAAGGCATAGGTGAACTCCATCCCTTCCGGATTTTTGGGTATGAGGCCCGCTCTCGATCTGTCCGTGCAAGAAGATCCATCTTTGAACAAGACCGAGGGTTCCTGTGACACCCCGGGTAGGGTAAAAATACGCGGAAATATCCACGGAGATGTCACAAGGGCGGATCGATAGCATATAGTCCATAGAGCATACGATAAAAGTAAGTTAAATCAGATTACATGTTTATTTTAACAAATAAATAAAAATTGTCTTAAACATGTCAGAAGTTGATTGTTTACGTTTCCCAAATCGAACCCCGGACGAGTCCTACAATGCAAATTACTAAGATGCTGGAGACCATGCACACGCCACGTTCTAACTTCATATTCCTGTGCAAAACATACTAACGGGTCAACATAAAGTTGGTGAATTTACAGATTTTATCAATTAATTAGTTTGGACATACAATAATCATAGAAGTAATAATGCACAAAGCATTCTTACTAAAATGTAAATAATATTTGTTTATTATTAGAAACTGAAGCGTAACCCCATAGTCCTCAACAGATGAGGACGTAGTGTCTTACAAAAAGACACCCATTCCTGTTCCAACATGGTATACGTCTGTTGTCCCGGCCAAGGCACAGTGAGCATGACTCACCCAGACGGGGATGGTCAATCCCTAATAGATCTATTTATAACATTCGGGCGATTTACAACAATTTAACAGTTTCAATAGTAAGCAATCATAATCCAGTTTATACAATCCAGACATGTCCAATATATGTTTGTATATTTTCTTTCCCAAAAGGGAAATTTTTACCAAATGGGGCTGTAAACTCACCTGGGAGTAGGCAATTGCTTGTTTAACACGGGAATCCAAATAAAGCTCACACCAAAGTTATGCCTAATCAGATAGTACAGTCTTAATATATAGTACAAAGAATATATAGTGGGATTAAATATATTTCATGTTCACTAATTTATTTATATGAGCCTTTAAATCATCTATTGGGCTTAATACATTTTAATTCCTTTAATTTGTTAAATGAGCCTAATTGTGATCTTAAGTCCATTTAAATTACTATAATTTATGAAATGGGCTTATTAGGTCCATTTAAGTTTTAGGTTAACTTTTCATGGGCTTAAATAGTCCATTAACACTACTTTTCATTTTATATAAGTTTTTACTTAGAATATTAATATAAGCTTACTATGCTTATTAATATTTAGTTTTCAATCTAAATAGATGAATAATCTTAAAAATTCATTTTATGTGTTATACCAAATTAGATCTAGGTGTGTCATAAGGTTACAAGTAAGTCATAAGCCCTAATATGAGCTTATAACTCACGGCCTACGTTAGTTATAGCATATTAGGATAGATCAAGTCCCATATTAAGGTTGCATATAGTTTATATGTGTTACAAAATTAGATCTCACTATGTATACATTAAGAAAATAAATCACAAGTTCATAATAAGATCTAAACTATGTCTAGACCTAAAAATCAAACATAAATCCATGTACATTCTTATATATCTCACGGCTATATTTTAGATCTTGGTACTTCCAAGATGAACACTATATCTAGTTTCTAAGTCTTGTAAGTAAAAAAAATACAATCATGATTATCTAGTTTACATGCATGTTTCTAAGGTTGCTATTTTTCCAAGGAGACCACATATAGCCCACGGCTATATTGCCTCTTCCCAAGTTTCCCATAATCTTGTTTTATGTTTAACATATTCAAGTTAGCCCTTGCCATTAGATCTATGGTTTATAATGACATGCATGTACATTTTATCCATTCAAATCTTATGTAACCCACGGCTACATTTATACACATAAGTTGCATTTGTGATTTTTAATAGTCATTTTATCATGTATCATTTCATATTCCATCATTTAAACTTAACACATGACTCACATAAACATTAACCATATATGCCGTGACCTTTAAGGTCATGGTATTCAAGACTTTTAGGTTACACACATCCATTTTATGAGATCTATGACTATTGGTTTAACCATAGTCCCATAAACAAGATTTGTAACTCATGCAACTTTTTGATTTAGAAAATGTTTCATATGGTTTTTAAATCAAGTTTAAAACATAAGATACCAATCATAAGTTCCTTATCAAAAGGTTTTTAAATCATGAACATGATTTTTATAAATAAGCCGTGACCTATAATGGTCATAGCTTCATCAAATCTTGATTTTTAACATGTTATCTTACTTGTGTTTATAGATGTATGGTGATGCATGCATGAAGAAATGAAAGAACAAGTAGTGTATACCTCTCTTGCCTAAAAGTACCACAAATGATCTAGGTGAACAAGGTGGTTTGAGATCTACTCAAAATGATAAAGAAAACCCTATGTATAAATCAAGCCGTGGCCTAGATGACTTAGCTAGGGCTTGTTTATAGTGATTCCAAGGGAATGATACTACTAATGATTTGTAGTAAAGATAAGACAAGGATCTTGGTGGATTTTATGAACAACTTTTGATTATTATGGCTTAATGCCGAATGATTTGAGAGAGAAAGATGAAGAGAGAATGAGATTTGGTTGCATAAGAGGTTGAGAGAATGTATGTGTGTGTGTTTCGGCTTAAAGGGAGAGAGAAGGGTGAAGAAAAAAAAGGCATGATTGCCTTGGTAAGAACCATTGTGCCATGTGTTGGCTTTTCCAAAACCAAGACAACCCTTCTTCTTCCACATATGGGGTGCCGTGTCTAGCTAGCCAAAAAGGAGGGTAATGGGCTTTGGTTTGGGCTCATGTTGGGATAGTACATAAAGAGTATAGTCTTGGGCTAGTCCAAGGAGGTCAAGAACATGTTTGTGGTATACACTCTTGCACACATACACGGCTACATACACTATGTAGCATGTTTTTCCAACTTTGATATAATGTTGTGTGTATAGCCAAGTATTGATTATACATTTTTATCATTTGTCCTTCTAGTCTTAAGTACAAGGTTTGAGCTATGTAACTTATTTACAATAAGTATGAATGTAAAGGTATAAGTACCTAAATGAACAAGTTCACACTCAACCTATAGGAATACACATATGAGTATGTGTTCTAGGATTAATGGGTGAAACTTCATTACATATAAACATGGTAAAATCATGGATTTTACAGCACCACCCCGTTATTTTAGCTTTGTCCTCAAAGCTACTAAAACCCAGTTATCTTCTAAGTAAGAGATGTTCTAAGTACATGATTTGTTTCAGGCTCTCTCTCAGGTACGGATGGCGGCACGAACGTGAAGTGGTCTACACCTAGGTTATTCTTATACGCATAATCTGGCATTTATGGAAGCTTCCGCCATTATAGGTGAACAGAAAAGAATGTAAAGAGATCTTTATCCGGATCGCACTATACATCCGATTGAGCAGTAAAGGAGACTGCTGCTGTGGATGGGTAGGCGAGGAATGCAAAGAGATCTTTATCCGGATCGCACTATACATCCAATTGAGCAGTAAAGGAGACTGCTGCTGTGGATGGGTAGGCGAGGAATGCAAAGAGATCTTTATCCGGATCGTACTATATATCCCATTGAGCAGTAAAGGAGACTGCTGTTGTGGATGGGTAGGCGAGGAATGCAAAGAGATCTTTATCCGGATCGCACTATACATCCGATTGAGCAGTAAAGGAGACTGCTGCTGTGGATGGGTAGGCAAGGGATGCAAAGAGATCTTTATCTGGATCGCACTATACATCCGATTGAGCAGTAAAGGAGACTGCTGCTGTGGATGGGTAGGCGAGGGGCTTCCCAATAGGTGTTGTAGTCGTACTTGTCCCGGATCTGGGAGGGGGACCATTGACGTGGTGGATTTGGTCAGGAGGACAAATCCATTGCAAATGGTTTCTGATATGAGTAGGACACGCCAACATATTTCATACGTTGGGGAATCTAGGTATGCACTATTTTTACTTCCCTTTCATGGGTGAGGTACAAGCTATATCCCCATACTCGCGGATGAAGAACTAGGGGTTGAAGGTAAAACAAACATGTTTAACTTTAACCCCTCCTATATTAGCATCTTTTAAGAAAGACTTACGATCTTTTACCTCAAAGCAGCGGGGTACAAACATTAGTCAATGGTACTAAAGTTTCTACCCAACAATGAGGTTAAGATTGTTGTCGATGGCGTTTGCGTAAGAAGTTGCAAGGAATCTGTTTCCTTTGCCGTGAGGTGGAGTGAGAGGGGCGCATAAAAGGAGTACCTCAAGTGGTGGAAATAAAAGAAGATACCAAGAATAGAGAAGTGTGCGCCTTGCAGGGTGTCGTAACAAGGGTCATGCATTCATTATTTCCGGTTCAAAATTTTGTATAAATTTTGACTTCTAAAGAATGGAATTCTAATCTCCCAGCGTCTATGGGTGATGGTATTATCGAACTAATTAAACCCGAAGAGGAAGGAGGAATGTTCAAAAACATAGGACATTCATCATCTCCTTATGAGGGATGCCTAACGTAGCCCTACAAAGTACACCCATTGTGAGTTGGATGTGCCTTTCAGGTTTAGGGTTGTCTAGGTGGCGGAAGTAACCCTACAAAATACTCCTAGGGCATGTTTGGTACGATGAAATTGAAAGAGAAGAAAGGAATTTGAGAGTGTTTCTCGTGTTTGTTAGGATGAAGAATGGAAACGAGGAATTAAAAGCTCATTCTCTTTCCATTCATTTGATTCTATTAAAAAGGCGAAGAATGAGTGGGAAACGAAAAATGGTCATGCTTGTATTTCCTCGTCTCATTCACTGAGAATGAGTGGGTAAATAAAAAACACGGGTGTATAAATATTCTCAACCATGTGCAAGGCACATTTTATAATAAATCAGATCTCAAGTCCCAACTCATTTCTATCAATTGGTAAGCTTTTTTCTTAAAATAAAAAAGCATTCATTCAAGAAACTAATTGATATTATGTTGGTCTTCAGTGTTTTCATCAATGAGGGTAAAATCTGCTCATCTTTGTTAATTACGTTTTAAATTTAAGTATTTGTTATGTATTTATTTGTTTAATGACTTGTTTCTTTTACTTCTGCTTAAAACAAATTAACTATTGAGGTTAATTTAAATTCATGATTCACAATAACATTGACCCATTGTTTCCTTACAAAGTATCGTCGTTTATTATGATCAAAGAACACTGTAGTGTAAATTCATATCTTTTGGTGCGTGACATATGTTTGATAAAATGCAAAGCCTATTTTTTTCATTTACAATCTTAATTTGATAATCAATATATATGCTACTGTTAACTTATTTGTATAGTAGTTAATAGGTTAGTTCAATTTTCTAGTATACGTGAACATAACATGATTGACTTTTATCATATTTCTTACTTTTTGTGTTATAACGTCGAGCGACATTTTGAATCATATAAAAACGAGCCTTTATGCTTATAATTATGGATTTTTTATGGGTGCTGCTAATTACTCGACAAATGTTGATATATAGTGTGTTGGCTGCATATTTGTTAAATGTTAATAATAGTTTATGGTCGGTCTATTATAGCCGCGTTAGGTGTTTATGATTAAGTCGTTTTAATTTAAAAATATGTAGATGAACAGTTACAACTAATGATTTATTTGCTGGAAACTCGGAGCTTTAACAGTTGTTGCATATGGGTACTTACCTAAGAACAAGTGTCTGTAATGAAGTATGTCGTTTATTGAACTTGTATATTACGAAAGCGTGATTATTGTTGTGTGTTTTCAGGTTGTTGAGCAATCCTAATTAAGAAATATGGCCATGAGTGAGTAACTTCAAGAACTGGCATGAGTTTCCACAATCGAAGCCTAGGCAAACATCATTTGACCAGTTTCCTTTACTTGTATTTGATAATCTTGACAAGACCAATCTTTGAAATTTCCTACTAGTTTCTTGTCTCGAGCAAATTTGACTTCTTTTATGTTCCTAAGAACTTAACTCTTGATTAGTTTGTTAGTAGTATGTTTGAGCGCAAGTCTGACGTTACTTTTGATTGACGGAAGTTAACATTTAGCTTTGTTCTATTTAGATTAAGTTCTCATATATCTAACAATGTGTTCTCATATATAATTATTTGCTTGAAGAAATTTTGAAATATGAGTTGATGTTTGGAATGTGTCGTCTTTTTTTTTTCTATGGTTTATATAGTATACTACATCATTTTAGCAAGTTATCCAAAGTCATTAGATTATGTATGCATAATCCATAGTTATCCAAAAAAAACTGTATTTTTATGAAACGACTTGCTTATCAACATTAGACTGATGCAAAAGTAGTGTCAACTGAATACAAAGAATATGCAACAAATTGGTAGGAAAAGCATACCAGAAATAAGATTACAACCATACTAACATGATGATATATGACTATATGTAGTCAATTTTGTGGCTTAATTGTTTTAAAAACATCAAATTTGTAGCTTATGCTTCTTTTATACTTTTACTATTGAAAATAGAATATAGCTTTCCATTATCTATTTTATCAAACAATGGAATGATTTATTTAACCAATTCTCACATTTCATTCTTTATTTTTGCCAAACAGTGGAATCCAGTCTCTTATATGAGAGTCATTCTCATTCTCTACCATCCCATTCTTCACTACATTTCCATTTTTTGTGATTCCGTCGTACCAAACGTCCCCTATTGTGGGTTGGGTGTATCCTTCAGGGTTAGGCAGGGAAGAAGCAGGTTAGGTAAACGGGTCACTCTCAGACCAAACATTCTTTAGCACGTTGGTGCTAGAGATGACACTAAATCTAGTGTTAACTATATCGGGGTTATGGCTCCCCAGCATAATCAAGGTTCCATCTTACCAAGGTACACCAATCCATTTTTGGCTATAAGGGATAATTGCATGCTACTTGCTAGCCAATTTGTGCTAAGAACGCTATCATAGTTATCAAGGCTTTCTAGGATTTGTTTGGTGTAAAACGGCTGATTCGGAAAGTTTTTAAGGAACAACCTCGGATGAGTGTGTTTAACCATCATAACTTTTTCGTCGACTATCCCACAGTATAATAGGAGCCTAGAACTATCGGGGGGGGGGGGGGGATTTCCATTACCTTACTAAATTTAGCAATTGTAGTGCTTTGTCCTACATATGTATCAGACAAGATAGATGTATATCATTTGTTTAGTAAGAACGTACCAGGTACGATGTTGGGGCCTGGGTTTGTTGGGGCATTGCCAGCCATGTATACTTGCGAAGGAGCTCCCTTGTCGTCCTTCTTCTGATTATCCCTCTTGCGACAATCAGGTCTCACGTGCCCAGGGGTTCGACACTCGTAACATACCAAGGCTTTCTTCAGCCCGCTACCGCTACCGCCAGTGGGGTTTCGGTTTCCTTGTTGTCCACTTCCACTCCCTCGTGAGTTGGACTTTCCCCTGTTGCTGTTTCCAGGAGTGGTGTTGGGTCGACCTGGGGTAGCAACATTGGTTGGACACTCGCGAGCAAATTGGCCTCGTTGGCCGCACTTGTAGCATCCTTGACATTGTCCTCCAGCAACATGTTGGTAGTTGCACTTTGGACACTGCGGTTTTGTCCCTGATTAGTTCTTGGTGCGCGTTGTGGGGGTAGTGTCATCTGCTTGCCCAATGTTTTGCTTTTTGGAAGGTTGTTGGTGCTGGCTACGAGAGTTTTCATCAGATTTACTCTTGTTATCTGCTTGCCTCTCAGACAGATTGCGGGCTTGTTTGTTGATCAGCTCAGTCGTAAATTCCATGGCACCTTCAACAGTGGTGGGTCGTGAAGCTAGCACACTGTCATGAATGTTTTCAGGGAGTCCGCTGACATACTTATCAATCTTGTCACTCCATAGAGGGAACATTCTGGTGCACATCAAGCTTAACTCTTGAAACCTTTGGTTGTACCAAATGATATCATTGTTCTTACACTTGAGATACCACAACTCGACTTCCAACTTCTTCATTTCTCCTCTGGGACAGTACTTTTAAGTCATTCTTTCCTTGAGGTTGGCCCAAGTGAGAGCATAAGCGGCGTCATGTCCAAGGATAGCGACCACAGAGTTCCACCAGGTAAGGTCACTCTCAAGTAGGGTGCACGTGGCAAACTTTACTCTGTTCTCGTCAGCACAACCACTGATGCGGAAGACTGTCTCTAGTCTTTCAAACCAATGCATCAATTCAACAAATCCTTCTTTACCTCGCTAGTATGAAGGTTTACATTTCAAGATGTCGGGGTAAGAGCAGCCCCTGTTGGTGTTGTTTCTGCGAGCGTCGGAGTTTGGATCATTGTTTGTATTTGGGTTAGCTCCTCTGGCTTCCATAGCTGTTGTGATGCCTTCACTTATCATTTCCCGTAGTTGTGCGGCAGTGACATTTCATGTAGCTTCTGGGGATTCAACATTGTCGGCATTGGAAGTGGTTGCATTATTGGGAATTGACCTCGTAATCACCATTTGTCTATAATCGTATACAAAATGAGATTATTAGTTCAAGCATTAGTATAGTTTTTATATTATTTTCACGAAGAAACTTATGCACTGATTTCATAACAAATTTGGACAACCTGTTAAGATCTCATAATATAATACATTGCACAGCATATATAATAAAGAGAGTGATTACATGTTATTTCCATGAGAAATTTAACAGTCATCTTAGCATAACACAATCTAAGTCATAGGCCGGTCGAGCACAATCCAAAGTAATGATACACACAGTCTTTAAAAACATCATATCCCAAAGTTACATGTCCCAAAAGAAAGAATAGATAAAGTACGTGATTACATCACAAAAGCTGAACAAGAGATAAAAGTACAAAGGCCCTATGTCATGATAGTCGGGATGCAACCCTTGAGCTTATCATGACGTACAAGAAGTCTAGTACGTCTATGCTAATCCTGCCTGGATGGTCCACTAGATGATGTCGGGGCTGACGGTGCAGATGAAGCTGGTAGGGCTGCAGAATTTCTCCTGGTGTTCCACAAAGACCGAACTGTCATTCGGGTCTCCTTGAGCGTACGGAGTGCAGACAGTAGCTGGTTCCGGAGCCTATCGACGACCCCTCGGAGATAAGCCATCTCTCCAGTAATTCCATCATGCCGGACAGTGGCAAGATCAAAGAAGATGGACAAGGATTGCTCCTGAGTAGTAAGAGCAGCACGGGTCTGATGCTGTAGACCTTCCATGACCTGAATGCGCTGGTGGAGGTGGTAGTTCTCATCCAATAACCATTTCAATGCTTCGTCCGTCCTAGCCTGGATGACCTTAGCAGTCTGGAAGTCTTCCCTCCTAGTGCGGAAAAGAGTGTCGATACGCTCATAGATAACGACATGGCTCTGTTGACTGACTATCAACTGGCTGCGGAGGTCGAATATCTCTCGCTCATGGCGTGCAGCCAATGCGGAGATCTAGGCCTGGATGGGATCTCCATGTCCTGCCCCGGAGCCTTCCCCGGTCTCATAAGTGGAGACGGGTGCGGGTCCGGAGAAATAACCTGATGAGAAGGACAGAGGCATGGAAAATGGTATACTAGAAGGGACCCGGTCCTCCTCCATAGAGGTTGGGGCCGGTGTGGCTGATGCTGAGATAGAAAATGGGTCCTCTAGGACTACAACTTCGGTGGCTGGGTCATCCTCTGAATCTGAGGCTGACAACCATCCACACTGCGTCGATCGTGGGGATGAACAAACAACTGGAGTAAGAGCTACTCTGGGTAGAAGAGTCGTAGATGCAGTAGGCGGAGTCATGATGCTCTGAAATAATATCATTTTAAGTTTGAAGTGAGTATAAGCTTACAAACAAAGAACAATATTATTTAGATTACATGCTTTATGAAATATATCCCCTCTTAAACAAGTATAAGAATGTTTTAAGGTTACCAATATTTATATTTATACATATATACGTACTATCATGTAAGTAGTTCATTTATCAGTTAGTAAGTGTGAAGTTTTAGGTTAATATTACTCATATTCGCATTTCAGTATTTTACTATGTAGTGTAAAATTTTTCAAGTTCAGTACGTCTAACATATAGCAATACCTTACTAAACAGTATTTATAATCAAGTATAGTAATCATATATATATACAATTAGTTCACATAGCGTAAAATGCCCTAAGATCTATATGCTTAACTAAGACGGTCCCAAAATAAAATCCTATAAAGAGTTTTATAAGTTATAGTCCAGTTTTAAATAAAAGAAAAATCATTTTATTTTTATTTTATTTAAAAATTTATCTGGTTCTCTATAACTAATTCTCTGATACCATTCTCTGTGACACCCCGGGTAGGGTAAAAATACGCGGAAATATCCACGAAGATGTCACAAGGGCGGATCGATAGCATATAGTCCATAGAGCATAAGATAAAAGTAAGTTAAATCAGATTACATGTTTATTTTAACGAATAAATAAAAATTGTCTTAAACATGTCAGAAGTTGATTGTTTACGTTTCCCAAATCGTACCCCGGACGAGTCCTACAATGCAAATTACTAAGATGCTGGAGACCATGCACACGCCACGTTCTAACTTCATATTCCTGTGCAAAACATACTAACGGGTCAACATAAAGTTGGTGAATTTACAGATCTTATCAATTAATTAGTTTGGACATACAATAATCATAGAAGTAATAATGCACAAAGCATTCTTACTAAAATGTAAATAACATTTTTTTATTATTAGAAACTGAAGCTTAACCCCATAGTCCTCAACAGATGAGGACGTAGTGTCTTACAAAAAGACACCCATTCTTGTTCCAACATGGTATACGTCTGTTGTCCCGGCCAAGGCACAGTGAGCATGACTCTCCCAGACGGGGATGGTCAATACCTAATAGATCTATTTATAACATTTAGGCGATTTACAACAATTTAACAGTTTCAATAGTAAGCAATCATAATCCAGTTTATACAATCCAGACATGTCCAATATATGTTTGCATATTTTCTTTCCCAAAAGGGAAAGTTTTACCAAAGTTTAAATGGGGCTGTAAACTCACCTGGGAGAAGGCAATTGCTTGTTTAACACGGGTATCCAAATAAAGCTCACACCAAAGTTATGCCTAATCAGATAGTATAGTCTTAATAGATAGTACAGAGAACATATATGTATGCTTATACAGGTTTTATTCAGTCCATTCATACTATGGTATTTATTTAAATAACCATAGTTCAAGTAGCATCAATATTCATTTAACTTATTTATATAAGTTTCATTTCTAAGTTCACATCGCATGTTTAACTATTACTATTAGTTAGCATACATGTATTTATAGTAATCACCCAATTTTACAATTAAGTTCTACATTTAAGTAAACATAAAAGAAAATGTTTCACTTAAAAAAAGTATTAATCTGTGTTTATAGTGCTTGTATCAATAACATCCCGTTAAATTTCATAACCACGTTCTATATTTAAGTAAACATAAGGAGTTTTACTTATAACATATTTACGTAGTATTATTTATTTTAATTAACGTTCACATAATTTTATTTCCTAAAAGTATATAAGTACATGTATTAATAATACATATTCATAATTTTTATACAATTATTTCCTAAAGTATATATAAATATTTTATATACAAAATATTTTGTTTAACTTTAAAGTTCCCATGAATTATTTTAAAATAATTTAAACTTAAGAGTTTATACCTTAATTCTTGTGGTTTAAGTATTTTAATTATGTTTTATTATAATTAAAATAGATTTTAGATTTAGGGCTTGGAAAGGTTTCAAGATATGGCAAAACTAGTCCCTCCATATTTTTAAACAAGTATAACTTTCGGATTTTTACATATTTAGCACCTAGGGCTTGTTATAGTTTCGGCTTATGACAGATTTAGTCCCTCTAGTATTATCTATGTTTTGTAACTTTACTAAAATGACAAAACAGCCCCTAGGGCTTCTTTAAGTTTCGGATTATTGCCAGAATGGTCCTTAGGATTTTAGAATAACAAAATAACTTTTAATAACTTCCCAAAATGGTCCCTAGGGTTTAAATTGCCACGGGAAATAATTATTAAACCCTAGACTTTTAGATATTTACATTTTCAGTCCTTGTGCTTACTAGCTTATTAAAATAAGTTTCATAAGTTACGGCTTTAGTCCTTAAGCTTTATGATTTGTCATTTTTATCCAAAAAGTTTTTATAAGTCATGTTTTATTATAAAAACTTTCATTTTATCATCTAAACTTATATGGGCTCTTTAAATGGGCTAAACATCAAATGGGCCATTTTAGTGGGCTTAAATATATTTCATGTTCACTAATTTATTTATATGAGCCTTTAAATCATCTATTGGGCTTAATACATTTTTAAGTCCTTTAATTTGTTAAATGAGCCTAATTGTGATCTTAAGTCCATTTAAATTACTATAATTTATGAAATGGGGTTATTAGGTCCATTTAAGTTTTAGGTTAACTTTTCATGGGCTTAAAGTCCATTAAGACTACTTTTCATTTTATATAAGTTTTTACTTAGAATATTAATATAAGCTTACTATGCTCATTAATATGTTTTCAATCTAAATAGATGAATAGTCTTAAAAATTCATTTTATGTGTTATACCAAATTAGATCTAGGTGTGTCATAAGGTTACAAGTAAGTCATAAGCCCTAATATGAGCATATAACTCACGACCTACATTAGTTATAGCATATTAGGATAGATCAAGTCCCATATTAAGGTTGCATATAGTTTATATGTGTTACAAAATTAGATCTCACTATGTATACATTAAGAAAATAAATCACAAGTTCATAATAAGATCTAAACTATGTCTAGACCTAAAAATCAAACATAAATCCATGTACATTCTTATATAGCTCACGGCTATATTTTAGATCTTGGTACTTCCAAGATGAACACTATATCTAGTTTCTAAGACTTGTAAATAAAAAAAAATACAATCATGATTATCTAGTTTACATGCATGTTTCCAAGTTTACTATTTTTCCAAGGAGACCACATATAGCCCACGACTATATTGCCTCTTCTCAAGGTTCCCATAATCTTGTTTTATGTTTAACATATTCAAGTTAGCCCTTGCCATTAGATCTACGGTTTATAATGACATGCATGTACATTTTATCCATTTAAATCTTATGTAACCCATGGCTACATTTACACACATAAGTTGCATTTGTGATTTTTAATAGTCATTTTATCATGTATCATTTCATATTCCATCATTTAAACTTAACACATGACTCACATAAACATTAACCATATATGCCGTGACCTTTAAGGTCATGGTCTTCAAGACTTTTAGGTTACACACATCCATTTTATGATATCTATGACTATTGGTTTAACCATAGTCCCATAAACAAGATTTGTAACTCATGCAACTTTTTTATTTACAAAATGTTTCATATTGTAGGATTGTAAATCTATGCTTATGTTTTTAGAGAGAGAAAGAGATAGAAAGATGGTGGATTACACACACACTTAGAGAGAGAAACCAATGTTTTACTATGTGAAAAGTGAATAACCACACCCCTCTCCATCAAAGGAGAGGGTTTATATACCCAAGCCCATGAGATGGGCTTGGGTTTACATAAGGCCGCCGGCCCATACAATCCATGGGCTCGGTTTGGGCTTTGTTTGATACATGTAAATAACTAAACTACGAGCTATAACATTGACTATTGTTGGAGTGATCGATCCTTTCTAATACGTAAAACGTATTTCCAACAATCTCCCCCTAAGGGAGGTCACTCCAAGTTACAATGTCCTAAATAGTCTATAGCTCGTGATCTATGCTAATAATGATGTGACCGAGACTTTCTTTGGAAAAACGTATTTCCAACAATCTCCCCCAAAGGGAGGTCACAACATTTTACAAAATCTTAAACCTAGCATACTATGCTTGAGTCTTCGATCTTGTTTTTGTGAATATGCTGATGAGATC
Source organism: Glebionis coronaria (assembly GCA_025667525.1). Taxonomy (NCBI): domain Eukaryota; kingdom Viridiplantae; phylum Streptophyta; class Magnoliopsida; order Asterales; family Asteraceae; genus Glebionis; species Glebionis coronaria. Next base: position 298,126,978 of record CM046874.1, read on the forward strand.
TTTGACTTTAGTCTTGAGCATGTTCTCTTGCCTTGACCTTGTGCATTCATCACTTGTGATCTTAGCCTCTTCGGGACGCCATGTCCCACATACTTATACCTTCGTAATTCTTGAAAGCTTCAGAGTTTGATACAGCAGAAGACTTAACTTTTAGGCTTTCTTGAATTAGATGAGGTATTAAGTGCATATAGTAGAAGCATGCGGGGACGACTTCTTCTTGGATCCCGCAACGCCACCGTCTTCAAATGCCGCAACATAAGTAGACACGAACGAAATGGCTTTGAACATTTCATTCTAAATCGGTAGCATTTTACCTCCGGTCGGTGAAGACCGTTGGACGATATTAGATATCGTACCCGTGACGGATAGTTTCAATTAAGTAACTTCCTGACAGGATTTCGCGGGTAAACCCGTTCTCTTTATTCGACCGTCCAAAGCTGACTGCGAACATAAAGAGTGAATCATTTGGATAATAATATCCGCATGATTTGAAGCCGTCAATTCATGTTCCTGGAACAAGTGAAATTCAATTAAGAACCGCACCATCGTTGCTTTCCAGTTGTCACGAGCTTGATTCGTATAGAATCTTGCAAGTTACCTACCAAGTGCTGTTTGAGGTTAACACTAGAAGGATTTCCACTCATCACTGTGAGCACTAAGGTATCACTCTGAGTGTTCTGGCAAGATCACTGAGATTTTGCGTAGAGGCCTGGAACGTGTTTAAGTTCAGTTAAGATTTAACCACCGTTGCTTTCCAGTTATCACAAGTTTGATTCATAAAGAATCGCACAAGTCACCTACCATGAGCTTTTTGATATTCGCCAAAGAAGGATTTCCATCTTCATTGTAAATACTTTCGTATTACTCGGATGTTCAGGCAAGATCATGAAGATTTTGCGTAGGACTCTTAATATCTCTCTTACTTTTCACAGAGTGTGAAGAAGCAAGGAAATATGAAAGTGTGTCCTAATGAGATATTTGATGATCTCAAATGGCTCTAGACTCGATCGTGCATTTTGGATTTTAGTGATCGGAGGCTGGAGAGGAGTGCCACCTTTTCAATACCAATTTATTCGGAGTGAATAAATCAATAGATAATGTGTTGTCTCCGTGTGATTAAAACAAATACCTTTTGAGGGATATCTGAGTTAGCTGGGATGGGTTGTGCATTGCATCACTGGGTCCATGATGTCTGTCTTCAATATCGAGAATCATTAAAATGATCTCAGTAGCATATGTGTTGACCCGGTTTCTGCCTAAAGTTGTAAGGAGGGCTTCTTTCTTTACACCCTTTATCTTTACACTTCTTTTTCATTCTTCAACCCCTTCAATGCTTACCAATACGTCATCACTAGCACCTTGTTGTGATTGTTCCAGTGCTAGCTTAAGTACTTGGTCGGCATTCAGCTGCGTTCACAATCTTTCTCCAACTTTCCTAAGGACTACTATTTCTAGCTATGGAATGTCCTTGGGAAGATTCCTCCGGTTTTGGAAGAATCATTGGACTTAACCTATCCTACCATCCTTATGTCACCACAATCTTCATCGTCGTGAAATAAATGGGTTTTGGGTAAGTATATGTTACCATGAAAATCCATTTTTGATATGCAAATCCGTTTTGCTCCCCCTTAACATATGCCACGATATTCGAAAACATTTCGCATATGTCAGGATGAGCCATCATGTTAAGTCAAACCATTTGTGATAATATCCCATATTAAATCACATTTTCTCCCCCATATTAAAAATATTAACCCAATCGATGTTTTTAATATCAATTGATTTAATAGCATTTTAAGAAAATTTGGGAAGAAAAATGCAAATCCGATTATCTTCATGAATTACACAAGCTCCCCTTCAAATTAATGAGGATGTTCTTGAAACGTAAATTAAATACCTTTTAAACACAAGTGTAAGGTATTTATCACGTGTAAAGATCATATATGATAATGTATTCACAAGATAGCAATTTATGAGGTTGGACCTGAATGATGAAGAACATCATATGAAAGAGGCACATGGTTCTTGTTCACGAATGTTGGTCGCCTCATCACGTCTGAAGTTATCTCTTGACTCCATATGTACGATTGATATCGTTGTCTTGACACCAATATGTGAACTTGGCACCTTCGGCGTCAAAGATTCTGAATGCTGGACAATTGCTCCCCCTCAATTGTTGACCCGTGTTCTATTGAAAGAGTTGTAGTCACCGTTTGAGTAGTCGCATCGTCGAATATGTAGATACCAATTGTAGATTGCTATGGTTGTAGAGATGATAGCTTCATAAAAACAAGATTTCTCTTGTTTTAACAAATAAATGCACTGACACGTACATAAATTCGTGTTAGATTGTGTTATAAAGTAAACACAATCCCTTACATGGTTATAAAGTAAACCATGCCTGAGAAAATTAATTCCCGTTGTTGTGTCAAAGCTTTCCGGTGAAATGCTTGACTAGAGTATAAAAAGCGGGTTACTATCTGAAATAATAGCAAACCATTTTGAGCATGTTTTAAAACATTTAAACTTCTGCTCGAACTTTATTTACAACCCCGTGTCATTATTGAATGACATTTCTAGTATCGTAAATATTATCGATTCCAGAAGACATGCTCTTTTTATCAAAACATTTTTTGAACACACAATTTTGAAAGATTTAGAAAACCTTTTGAGAAATTCTCGAAAAATTGTGTTCATTGTTTTGAAAACCAATTACTTGAGCTTAAGATGTGGAATATCTTGCAAAACGATCTCAAGTCCGAGAAGTTGTAAACTTCCCGTTGTTAAGGATAAGTTTATCATCGACGATAAACTTTCCTTTTAATTGAAGAACGAGTCCTAAGTTGACATTTACTTAGAAGTCGTTTTCATGAGCTTGAAAAACATTGAATGTTTTAACGTAAAGCTCATGACCGAGAAAGATGAATTTCTCGTTGAGAAGAAAAGTTCTCTTATTTAAAAGATACACTTTCCTTGACGAGCTTAAAACCTGGAATGTTTTACTACAAGCTCATGACCGAGAAAAATTAATTTCCCGTTACGAGGATAAGTTATCATTAAAGATAAGCTTTCCTAAAATTAGAGTCCGAGTTACAGTCTGATATTTAACTGTAAGTCATTGTGCATGAGCTTAAAAACTTGGAATGTTTTTATATATAAGCTCATGCCCGAGAAAAATTAATTTCTCGTTGTTAGGATAAGTTTACCATCGGCGATAAACTTTCCTTTCTTTGAAGATCGAGTTATAGTCTGTGATGTGACTATAAGTCCTTTTACACGAGCTTAAAACCTTTGAATAGTTTTAACGGAAGCTCATGTCCGAGAAAATTTAATTTCTCGTTTTGAGGATAAGTCATCATCGGGATGAACTTTCCTATCTTTTGAGAGCGAGTTACAGTCTGTTATGTGACTGTAAGTCATTGTGCATTGTAAGCTTAACTACAAATCCCCTGAGACACTTGTTTCTTAGATATCAGTTTCTTCAGCAACCAAACTCTGAGAGTGTCCTTAATTGAATGGTATACAATGATTGGACCGCTTCGTTCTTTTGGAACATTATCTTTGGTACCTGCATTCTCATTTGGAATTTGCATGCTTTGATATGGGTTAGCGATATCTATCTTAGAAGCAAGTGGGGGTTCACAATTGTCTTTTCTTGTGCCAGAGGCGACCTGACTAGATGATTCACTTATCTTAGATGGCAAATGTTTTCTTTTATAGAAAACCTTAAGTTCATGCTTAAGTGATGTATCATCCTTTTCAATTTCCTCCCTAGAAATCTTAGTAGAATCAGAGACTATCCTAGTTAAAGGGCACTCGTTTCCTACAAGAGTGAAAGTTCTACCAGTGGGGCGCCACATTTTACCCATGGGTTTTATTTTAGCCACCCACTGGGATTTAAGTCTAGCACGAGAGTTCACCTCATTAAGTAATTTCTTGACACAAGAATCATGATTGGCTTTAAAGACACATTTCCGACATGTTTTACAAGTAGCATATTTAATGTCCGAGTAAGATCTAGAATTCCTAGATGATTGATTGATGCTTCTAGGATATGATATGCTACGGTTAGCAGTGTTGGGTAATCTAGAAGGCATCTGACTAGGTTTAAAATTCCTATCTCTTTCTTGTGTCTTCTGAATAGCTTCCCTTAGACCAAATTTTTGGTGAACATCATTTGAACTAGTTCGAGACGTGTTCTTTAGACTATGTCTAGGGAGGCTAGATGCAATCATGTGATTAGGTCTTGAAAAAGCTGTTTTAGTCACATTGGGCCTAGATAGTGGAGTGACTGGTCTAGAAAGATGAACCATATCAACTTGGGAGGCAAACCGCGGTCTCGAGGATTTTGGTCGCTCAGATCTAAATGCAGTCGGTTGTCTAACAGACTGAATTTGAGGCGGTTTCCCCAAGATTGATGGTTTTTCAAGTTTAGTATCCACACTAGATCCTTTAGTTTTTCTCAATTCGTTTTTCAACGCAGCTATAGCAAAGACCTTTTCTTGTACTTGAGCCTTTAAAGTCCCATTCTCTTTGAGCAATTCATCTTGGGATGCCAACTTATATTCAAGCGACTTAATTTGTCTCACAAAATTATCTTTTTCAGCTTTAGAATCTTGAATTTTTTGATTTAATTTTCTTTCAAGAACAACGTTTGAATTTTCAAGTTTTTCAAAATACTTTTCAAATTTATCCGTTTTCTTCGAAAATTCACTTTTGGCATCCTCAAGAGCTTTAGATTGCTGAGCTAAAATCGTTTCAAGCTCTTTAATCTTGGAATCAGAATCGGTTAGAGAAGCAGTCATAAAGCATTTATCCTGATGAACTATAGCATTCTGAACAATTTCTCCCCTATTTTGACTCACATCGGATGAATCTGAAGTGGTAAAACTATCACCCTTTTCCATCCCATGTTTGTCATAATTAGGTTCGGAATGCGCAACATGCGGTAGTTCATTGGCATAGACATCATATACCACATTCCTTTGTACCGTGTTTGTATACTCTTCGTCAGATACGGGTATGGTGTCATCAATCCCTGACATGCTGCTTGTATCATGATTTCCTCCCGAATCCTTGCTCTTGCAATCTTTAGGCTCCAAGTTTTCAACCATATGATCATTCTCCTATTGCATCTGCATCGTAGATTCTTGCACTCCATTATCATACTCTTGCTGAAGTCGAGATCTTTCATAAATCAAAGACGAGCCTGATGTCATTAATTTCAACAATGTACCACGAAACTCTTTAATTTCCGTTTGTGTGTACTGAAGAAATGATTGACATATCCCTAAATTGTCAGACTTAAAAATGTTTAATTTGAAGAAGTGCGTAAGTTGTGTCACTAGAGCTTGATATGCAGATGTTGATGCAGAGTGATTAAAGTCTTCTTTGTGAAGTTGCTCAGCTAGTTGATTCAAGTTGAGGAATATGGAATCGATGAATATATAACGATCTTGACCGAAGAGTGTCAGAAATTCGCTTCCTCCTTGAAACCAAGAAATGGTCACTAGATGAGACTGGAGTAGTCGAAAGAACGTTATACCACTTTCTCTAGCTGTGTTTTGCATGAGAAGCAAGTCTCCCTCTCGAGATGTCGAGTTCAACGAATCCATTGAAAATCAGTGATAAATGAATGTAAGGATTACCTGTCGATCGATCAATGAAAGAAAGTAATTTTGTTTGTTGTTGTGATTAGAAGTCGAGAAATAATGTTAAAATTCCCTAATAATTGTTCTCGATAAACCAAAAATTCCAAGACAAAATTACACACGATTAAAAATTTTCAAAAACACGTTTTTGAAAAAATCTTGAAATACTTGTCACTGTATCGGAATCCTCAAATTTAATCCGTCGGAATACCCATCGGAATAACCATCGCAATACCCATCGCAATATTACCCATCGGAATGTTTGATCGGAATGTCACACTATCTTAATGTCCAGATCGGAAAGTCCAGATCGGAATGTCACACTATCTGAATGTCTAGATCGGAATGACCAGATCGGAATGTCACTATCGGAATGTCCAGATCGGAAAGTCCAGACCAGAATGTAGCTAAAATAAAAGGGGCAGAGTGACGACACAAGGATCCCTTAAACCCGTCGGAATCCCAGATCGCAATGCTCGATCGGAATGCTCAGATCGGAATAAGGTGTCGTAATACAGTGATCGCAATGTGGAACCAGTTGGTTATTGCGATCAAGTTCCTCTCAGTTGTACTTTTCGATGGTGACCTTTGCTAGAATTTCGGAATGATGAAAAACCAAGAAATTTTGAACGATTGATCCAAGAAATTTTGTGTTTTTAACCAAAATCAAGATACCAAAATCACTACAACAATTAACTAGATAACGTATATCAAGATTAAAGCATAAAAACACAAAAAATAATTTTGGACGTGGGTATGGATGATCAAAACACAAAATCAAGAACACAAGAACAAAACCAATCAAACCAAGGCTCTTGATACCTTTTGTAGGTCCTCGAAATCCTTGGATTATCCTTGTGTTGTGATTATCTAAAGAGATAGAAAGATAGATGAAGAACTAGAGAGAGAAACTAGAGAGAGGTTGGAGAGAAAATGGAAGATTAGATTAAGTGTGTGAAAAGTGAATGACCAACCCCTCCTAACATGCTAGGAGGGGGTTTATATAGCCCACCCTACATGTGGGCTATATGGACTATATTGGATCACGAGCCCAATATCATTGGAGTGACCGATCCTTTCTAAATACGTAAAAACGTATTTCCAACACATATGGTTTTTAAATCAAGTTTAAAACATAACATACCAATCATAAGTTCCTTATCCAAAGGTTTTTAAATCATGAACATGATTTTTATAAATAAGCCGTGACCTATAATGGTCATAGCTTCATCAAATCTTGATTTTTAACATGTTATCTTACTTGTGTTTATAGATGTATGATGATGCATGCATTAAGAAATGAAAGAACAAGCAGTGTATACCTCTCTTACCTAAAAGTACCACAAATGATCTAGGTGAATAAGGTGGTTTGAGATCTACTCAAAATGATGAAGAAAACCCTATGTATAAATCAAGCCATGGCCTAGATGGCTTAGCTAGGGCTTGTTTATAGTGATTCTAAGGGAATGATACTACTAATGATTTGTAGTAAAGATGAGACAAGGATCTTGGTGGATTTAATGAACAACTTTGGATTATTGTGGCTTAATGTCAAATGATTTGAGAGAGAAAGATGAAGAGAGAATGAGATTTGGTTGCATGAGAGGTTGAGAGAATGTATGTGTGTGTGTTTCGGCTTAAAGGGAGAGAGAAGGGTGAAGGCAAAAAGGCATGATTTCCTTGGTAAGAACCATTGTGCCATGTGTTGGCTTTTCCAAAACCAAGACAAACCTTCTTCTTCCACATATGGGGTGTCGTGTCTAGCTAGCCAAAAAAGAGGGTAATGGGCTTTGGTTTGGGCTCATGTTGGGCTAGTACATAAAGAGTATAGTCTTGGGCTAGTCCAAGGAGGTCAAGAACATGTTTGTGGTATACACTCTTGCACACATACACGGCTACATATACTATGTAGCATGTTTTTCCAACTTCGATATAGTGTTGTGTGTATAGCCAAGTATTGATTATACATTTTTATCATTTGTCCTCCTAGTCTTAAGTACAAGGTTTGAGCTATGTAACTTATTTACAATAAATATGAATGTAAAGGTGTAAGTACCTAAATGAACAAGTTCACACTCAACCTATAGGAATACACATATGAGTATGTGTTCTAGGATTAATAGGTGAAACTTCATTACATATAATCATGGTAAAATCATGGATTTTATAGTTCCGTTGGGATCTCTTCCTTTGGTACCATTGGCTCGTCCTCCTCGGGCTTCTCAATTATGAAATCTGCCAAGATTTGGCCTTTGATGGCTATCCTTGGTCTATAGGAGATGTTGTATTCCCCTAGCTGCACGCTTCACTTCTGTAGTCTTCCTGCCAGGTATGGTTTGGAGATAACATGTTTTATTGGTTGATCAGTGACCGCCACTATTGGGTGCACCTGGAAGTACCGGCGTAACCTTTTTGCGGCATAAACGAACGATAACATCAATTTCTCAATTGGTGTGTAATTCAGCTCTGGCCCTTGTAGCACTCTTCTTATGAAGTAGACCGGAGTCTGGACAGAATACCGATTAGTTATGAGAACTGCGCTTATTGCTCCATATGTAGCGGATAAGTACATGATTAGTTCCTCCTTAGGTCGCGGGGCGACTAACATGGGAAGAGCCTCTAGATGCTGCTTGAGCTCCCCGAACGCTTCCTCCACCTCTCTCGTCCAACAAAAGTCTCCTTACTTCAAGCACTTCTTGAGTGTTTGGAATAAAGGGAGTGACTTCTCTACGGACTTTGATAAGAACTAATTAAGCCCGACCTACTTTCCATTAAGTGATTGCACCTCTTTTAGTGTCTGAGGGGATGGTAGCTGTATCACAACGTTCGCCTTCTCCGGGCAAGGCTTGATGCCATTTGGATTAATCATATATCCAAGTAACATTCCTTTAGTTTCTCCAAACGTGTATTTTTTGGGATTCAGTTTCATGTTGACTTTCCTCAATGTGTCGAATGTCTCTTGGATATCACGTAGGAGTTCGTCCTCCGTATGGATTTTGATAACCAAGTCGTCCACGTAGACTTCAAGGTTACGGCCTATCTGCGAGTCGAAGGCTTTGTCAACAAGTTGTTGATATGTCGCACCTGCGTTCTTGAGTCCGAACGGCATTTTTGTGTAACAATACACGCCCTGACTAGTATGGAACGCCGTTTTCTCCTCGTCTTCCCCCGCCATCTGGATCTGATGGTATCCTTTATATGCATCCAAGAAACATTTAAAAGAGTACCCGCATAAGGATTCCACCTTCCAATCGATTTCTGGTAACAGATAGCAATCTTGTGGGCAAGCTTTGTTCAAGTCTGTGAAGTCCACACACATGTGCCAGCTTCCATCATGCTTCTTGACCATGACCGGATTAGAGAGCCACTAATGGTAATAGACTAATTACCGCGTCTAGTAGTTTCCATACCTCGTCCAGTATTACCTGGCTGCGTTCTGGTGCTTGACCGCGTTTCTTTTGTTTAACAGGGGGATATCCAGGGCGGATTTGAAGCTTATCTTCTGCGATCGAACGCGGTACACCCGTCATATGCTTTGGTTCCTATGCGAATTAATAAGTGTGAAAACATTTATCCTTTTACCGCTTATTTCCAATAATAACAAGACCAAAACGTGTATTTTATGTTGTAAAAGTCGGAATTATGCGTGGTTTGTGTTTTTATTGTGTCTTAGGACCAAAAGGTGAAAAAGGAAGAAAACACGAGCTTTCACGGGCTTTTATCGAAGAAAACGAGAAAAGACGAAGTCAAAAGATCAAGAGTGCAAAAAGAGCGGAAGTCCAAGGCCTATTCTGAAGATTTATCGAAGAAAAAGTCTAGAGACGGAAGTTTAATGAAGTCGAAGAACTCAAGTCTAATTATAGAAGAAAATTAAAAGACGTGTCCAAATCCCGAGACGACTTCGAGAAAAGACAAAGAATTAAATCGAGTCGAGAAGAAAAGAAAGAAGGAGGCACACCACACATGCACTTCCCACTTAGCTTATAAATACCCTCCTAATCACATTAGGAGGGTGGTTAGCTAGTTCCATTTTTTCATTTTCCATTCTAGTTTTTAGAGAGAGAAAGTTCCAAACTTTCTCTCACTAAGTTTTTCATCTTTTCTTTCTTTTAATCTTTCAAGTTTAAGCTTTTTGTATTTTGATTTCATTAACCAAGTTCAAGTTTAAGTATTAGTTCTTTAATCTCTTTCCAAATTTCTTGGTTTACCTTGATCTTTGATCCGAGTATCACATTTCATACGGTTTGAGTGATTTGATGAGTTCTTGATAGAAATATTAATCTTTCTCTTCTTACATAAACTCCCATACGTATAAGCTATAAGCTCTCGATGCTTATTAGTTTGTTCGATTGTTTTGGCTTATTTATTTTTAAGTTTTCCTAAAAGATTTATTGTTTTATGTTCGGTTTATTAAGTCTCGAGTTTAATATTAGTAAAGGTTTCGAATTTGTGCTTATCGTTATCTAGAAGTTTAAAAGTGCTTATTGATTACTGCTTATTAGTTTTAGCTTATTTAACTGTTGGACGCCATTTCCATCTTAGAAGGTTTTACTTGGTCACGATAACTTGGCTTCGATCGCATAGATTACGATCTGTTGTTCTTTCCCTGGTACGATCACACTCCACGATCACTCATTGCGATCTGTGGGTGCGATCTAGTCACAATCCCTTGTTACGATCACATTGATTGCGATCTGTTTGTTACGATCAGACCACGATCCACATTGCGATCACTAGTTACGATTGAACATTGCGATCAGGTTGCGATGGAACATTGCGATGGTGAGTTGCGATGGAACGTTGTGATGGAGCATTGCGATGGAATGGTTGCGATGGAGTGCGATCGCAGTGCACATTTATTTTAGTCTTTGTTTTATTTTCCTAAGTTTTCAAATTTAATCTTTCCCGCCTTTTGTCTTAGTTTACTTTTACTAAGTTTTCTAGTCTTTAATCATTTATATTTTAATTTCCAAAGATTACACGCTTTTAATTGTAGCTTCCATTTTACTCAACGACAATTTCAATTATTTGCTCTTAGTTTAAAATAAGACAATCAAACCAAACCCTTTTTACTTTCCACCAAGAACAATTGAGTCGCACTTTCCACCAATAATGAATTCAAAAAGATCGGTTTAACGAACTTTGATACCTAGCCAAAACCTAGTTATTAAATGGCGCCGCTGCCGGCTCTTTTCGTTAAGATTAAAGGTTTTTAGTGAGAGGCGCGTTGGATTTTGCGATCCGTTCATTTTTGAACGTTATTTTCCTTGCCTTAAAATTTTTAAAAATCCTAAAAAACATTAAATTTTCAAAAATACAAAAAAAAATAGAGAAACATAAAAAACCAAAAATAGTTCTTGTCTATTTTGTTTTTCCTTTTGTAGGTGTGCATGCGTACTCGTGCTCGTAAAAAGAAAGTAGCTCAAGCCGAAGTCATTACACCACCTATTGTCACCATGGACAATCAACAAATGATCGAGCTTTTGCAATCGCACGTAGAGGGCAACACCGATGCTATTGTCATACCCGAGATTGGAGCCAACAACATTGAGCTTAAATCCGACCTCATTCAAATTGTCTCTGCTCAACCCTTCTTAGGGGCGTCCAATTTATGATCCTCATGACCATATTAAAAGGTTTCTTCAACTCACTAATACGGTTAAGTATAATGAGGTTTCACAAGAGGTAATTCGCTTGCAACTTTTTCCTTTCTCCTTAGAGGGACAAGCCCGGCATTTGCTTGATAAGGAACCGCCACAAAGTATTCTTACGTGGACGGATTTAAAGACCAAATTCATCAACTACTTTTTCCCATCCTCACGTACTACCGCTTTGCGGAATGAAATCATTACTTTTGAACAAAAGTACGGTGAGACATTTAGTGAATCTTGGGACCGTTTTAAGGAACTTTTAAGAAAGTGTCCACAACATGGTTTAACAAAAGTACATCAAATCAATACTTTTTACAATGGTTTAAGCATGAATGACCAAGATTCAATAAATAGTGCCTCGGGGGGTAACATTTTGGTTAAGTCTGCTAATGCCGCTTGGGATATTATTGAGAACAAGTCTAGAGTGCAAACCAAGAGTGTTCGGACTAATGTGGCTAGTGCTAGCACTAATGAGAGCGACAAGAGAATTGATAAGCTTACTTCGCTTGTTGAATCACTTGCTCTCCAAGCCGCCAACAACACCAAAGCTATCACTGCCCAAGCTAGTGTTTTAACTCAATTATGTGAAATATGCGGGGGATCTCACTCATACACCGATTGTCCCTCGACTCACGACAATCCGGAAAATGTGTATGCTGCCAACGGTACCTTTGCTACAGGAAGCTATCAAGAACGTCCTCAAGGTGACCGCAACTTGCTCAGCTATCGCTCAAACAACTTTCTTTCACCACCCGGTTTTCCCCACAAAACCCAAACAACCTCAATCGCAACAATCAAAACCAACCACGTGCTCCAACTCCATATCAAAACCAAAGAAACCCATATCCACCTCAAAGAAACAAACAAGTTTACCAACAACCCGCTTATCAACCTCCTGCCTACCATGCTCCTCCTCCTAACCAACCCACCGCATTACATCAAGACGTTGAAACTTACATGAGAACTAATGATGTGATCGTGCAAAATCTTCAGCGGGAAATGGCCAACATGAAAGCAGATATGGTGAAACAAGGAAATGATCTTCGAGATGATATGCGAAACACTTTAGCAAGTCAAACGAATGACTTGAGGAACATGATGGCTAGTTTCTTCCCCAGTAATCAAGCCTCTGGATCGGGTTCTCTTCCGAGTAAAACCGTTACTAATCCAAGAGGGGAGATGAAAGCAATCACCACTCGAAGTGGAAAAGGTTTAAAGGAGCCCGAGCTTCCTACACCTACACCGGTAATTGTGACAAAGGAAAACGAGTCCACTTCTCTAATTCCTCCACCTTCTGTTCCTCCAACTTCTACTTCTCCAATTCCTCCACCTTCTATTCCACCACCTTCTACTTCTACCCCACCACCACCCAAGGATGTGAGTGAGAATTCCATTCCAAAGCCTACATCTCAACCCAATATACCTTATCCCTCAAGGTTGCGGAAAGAGAAATTGAAGAATAAGGATGATATTCAAGTTTCAAACTTCCTAAAATGTTCAAACAATTGAATTTTAATATCACCTTTGCCGAGGTGGTCGCTCACATGCCTAAGTACGTTAAGATGTTTAAGGACCTTTTAAGTGATAAGGAAAAATTGCTCGATATTGCCAACACCCAATTGAATGAGAATCGTTCCGCGGTAATTTTGAGAAAATTACCGGTTAAGTTAGGAGATCCCGGTTAAGTTAGGAGATCCCGGTCGATTCCTTATTCCTTGTAATTTTCCGGGTGTTGAGAATTGTATGACCTTGGCGGATCTCGGAGCGAGTATCAATCTATGCCATTGTCCGTGTGGAAACAATTATCTTTATCCGAGCTAGTCCCCACCCGTATGACATTGGAATTAGCTAACCGTACGGTTGCTTATCCGGTGGAGATAGCCGAGGATGTTTTTGTAGGAGTCGACAAATTCACTTTTCCCGCCGATTTCATCGTAGTCGACTATGAGATGGATCCCTGTGTTCCCTTAACTGTGGGACGACCCTTCTTGAGAACCGGGCGTACATTAATTGATGTAGCCGCGGGTGAACTTATCATGAGGGTCAGGATGACAAAATCGTCTTTAACATGGGTAAACTTTCCAAACTTCCCGATGAGCCCGAATCCGTGAATTACATCGATGTGCTCGACGAAGCATGCGAAGAACATTTTCACGAGGCTTGTAAGAGCGGGATTTCTCCTTTACCTCATGTTGAGACCGTAGCTTCTATTGCTCCTTCATTGACTCCATTTGGAGAAAGTGATTTTCTTTTTCTAAGAATTTGAAGCGAGTTTAGGGGATGTGGATCTAAAATATGAAGATTCTCCCACCGATTGGGAAGAAGACATTCGTACCATTGAGAGACTTCTCAATGAGGACCATATTTCTCCACCTACTCCTAAGGAAGTTACAAACGATGATCCTAATTTGACTAAGCCTTCCACCGACAATCCACCGGATTTAGAGCTTAAGGACTTACCGTCTCATTTAGAGTACGTTTTCTTAGAGGAGGATAATAAGTTACCCGTCATTATTGCTAAGGACTTAAAAGATTATGAAAAATCCCGACTTATCGATGTGCTTAAGAACCATAAGAAAGCAATTGCTTGGAAAATCTCTGACATTCGCGGAATTGATCCTAATTTTTGTACTCATAAAATTCTCATGGAAGATGACTTTAAACCCGCAATCCAAAATCAAAGAAGGGTTAATCCATAAATTCATGAAGTCATTAAGAAAGAAGTTATGAAACTTCTTGATGCCGGAATGATTTACCCTATCTCGGATTCGCCATGGGTTAGTCCCGTCCATTGTGTGCCTAAGAAAGGCGGAATCACCGTTGTTCCCAATGAAAACAATGAGTTGATTCCTACTCGACTCGTAACGGGTTGGCGAGTTTGCATCGACTATCGTAAGCTCAATGCTGCCACTCGTAAGGATCATTTCCCTCTTCCTTTCATGGATCAAATGCTCGAGCGTTTAGCGGGTAATGATTTCTATTGCTTCTTAGATGGTTTTTTCGGATATTTTCAAATCCCTATCGATCCAAAAGACCAAGAGAAAACCACATTCACTTGTCCTTATGGAACATTTGCTTACAAACGAATGCCTTTCGGCTTATGCAATGCTCCCGGGACTTTCCAAAGGTTTATGATGGCAATATTTCATGACATGGTTGAAGAAACTATGGAAGTCTTTATGGACGATTTCTCGGTCTATGGTGATTCGTTCTCTTCTTGCCTTGCTAATTTAGAACGTATGCTTAAAAGGTGTGAAGACACTCGTCTCGTTCTTAATTGGGAAAATGCCATTTCATGGTAAAAGAAGGCATCTTCCTCGGTCATAAAATTTCCAAAGCCGGTCTTGAAGTGGACCGTGCTAAAGTGGATGTCATAGCCAAATTACCTCCACCTTCAACCGTGAAGGGTGTGAGAAGTTTCCTTGGTCATGCGGGCTTCTATCGTCGATTCATCCAAGATTTTTCTAAAATCGCTCGCCCGATGACTCACCTCTTGGAAAAAGATACTCCTTTCATCTTTTCCAAAGAGTGTCTTGAACCCTTCAATCTTCTTAAGGATAAACTAACTAAGGCACCGGTCTTGGTTACCCCTAATTGGGAGATACCTTTTGAGTTGATGTGTGATGCTAGCGACTTTGCTATTGGAGCGGTTTTGGGCCAAAGAGTGAACAAACACTTCCAACCAATCCACTATGCTAGCAAGACAATGACGGGGGCTCAATAGCATTATACCACTACCGAAAAAGAGCTTTTAGTTGTAGTGTATGCTTTTGAAAAATTACGCCCCTATCTTGTCCTTTCTACCACCATCGTGTATACCGATCATTCCGCGTTGAAGTACTTGTTGACTAAGCAAGATTCTAAGCCAAGACTTCTTCGTTGGGTTTTGCTCCTTCAAGAATTCAACATTGAAATTCGTGACAAAAAAGGAGCGGAAAACCTAGTCGCAGATCATCTAAGTAGACTTGATAATCCTTATCAAGGGGATCATCCGAATCAAGAGATCAATGACTCTTTTCCCCTTGAGGCCTTAATGTCTATAAATTCCAATCTTGATGACACCCCGTGGTTTGCGGACATTGCAAACTACTTAGCGGGTGGAATTCTCAAGGAAGGGTTCACATCCCAACAAAAGAAAAAGTTCTTCAAAGATATTGAACATTACTTCTGGGATGACCCTTATCTCTTCAAACAATGTGCGGATCTTGTCATTCGTCGATGTGTTGATGGGCCGGCAGCTTTACAAATCCTTGATGCTTGCCATAAAGGACCCACCGGTGGTCACTTTGGTCCCAATTACACCGCGAAGAAAGTTTTTGACTCTTGATTTTATTGGCCCACCATTTATCGTGACGTTTACGACATGTTTAAACATTGTGATGCTTGCCAAAGACAAGGCAAGATCACACATAAAGTTGAGATGCCTCAAAATTTCATACAAGAATGTGAAATCTTTGATGTATGGGGCATCGACTTTATGGGGCCATTTCCATCATCTAAAGGGAACAAGTACATCCTCGTAGCCGTTGACTACGTTTCTAAATGGGTTGAAGCTAAGGCTCTCCCTACGAATGATACGAGGGTGGTTGTGAACTTTTTGAAGCAACTTTTTGCTCGATTCGGTGTTCCTCGTGCTATCATCATTGACCACGGGACTCATTTTTGCAATGATCAATTTGCAAGAGTCATGGCTAAGTATGGTGTCAATCACCGTCTTTCAACCGCTTATCATCCTCAAACCAACGGTCAAGCCGAGATTTCTAACCGTGGATTGAAGCGAATTCTGGAACGTACTGTGGGAGAGCATCGTGCCACGTGGGCTGATAAATTAGATGATGCCCTGTGGGCTTTCCGTACTGCATATAAGACCCCGATTGGTTGTACACCTTATCGTCTTGTGTACGGGAAAGCATGCCACCTCCCTATCGAGCTGGAACATAAGGCATACTGGGCCTTGAAGTGGGCTAACTTCGACATCAACAAAGCCGGTGATCTTCGGAAGATTCAACTCAACGAGCTAAATGAACTAAGGAATGAAGCTTACGAGAACTCACTGATCTACAAGGAGAAGACCAAGATCATCCATGATGCAAGGATTAAGAACCGAGAGTTCCACGTTGGTGATCAAGTCTTACTTTTTAACTCTCGGTTGAAGATCTTCTCAGGAAGTTGAAGAGCCGCTGGTCTGGTCCATTCACCGTCGCCAAAGTCTTTCCATATGGCACCATTGAGCTTTCTTAGCCAAATGGGCCCAATTTTAAGGTGAATGGCCAGCGCGTGAAGTTGTACTTTGGTGAGGACATCTCTCATGAGATGATTCCATCCCTCACCACTTTTCCCATGAACTAGTTTTGGGTCGAGTCAGGCTCGTGACTCGGTTATCAAAAACAAGCGCTTCACGGGAGGCAACCCATGATCTATCCTTTACCGCTTTCATAATAAGTGTAGGGGGATCTCCATATGTGTTGGTTGTCTTGCTTCTTATTTCTTTCAGGGATTCAAGCTTCAAAGACCACCTCGATGACTTTTGACGAACCGTGATTCCGTGTTCCCGTCTTCCTTGTTCTATCCTAAACTGTCGTGATTTAATTTTTCATATCTTATATGCTCACATTGAATTCACTTTAGTTGTCTTTTCCTTAGCAAGACTTAAACAAAGTGCACAATGTCCTAAGTGTAGGGGAGTTTATTCCCACATGCTTAAACATTGAGGACAATGTTTATATCAAGTGTAGGGGGAACTTATATCGAAGTAAGTGGTCTTTTCCATGAATTTGCCCTCATTTTAA
This sequence comes from Glebionis coronaria, assembly GCA_025667525.1. Taxonomy (NCBI): domain Eukaryota; kingdom Viridiplantae; phylum Streptophyta; class Magnoliopsida; order Asterales; family Asteraceae; genus Glebionis; species Glebionis coronaria. Next base: position 298,144,069 of record CM046874.1, read on the forward strand.
CCGGAAAATTTGATTTTTCGACATTTTTCAAAATTTTTAATCTATTTTGGCCTTGTAGTTTTCCTTTGTTATAGTTATTTACTTTCTTTGCTAGAATAAATTTGCAATAAAGTGGTTTTAAATTTTTCAAAGTCGTGAATATTTTGACTCAACCCGAGTTTACTTATCTAAGTTTACTCTAGCTAGTATCCTTAACGTGTTTAAGTCTAGTTTTGCAAGGCTTTTATATAGGGAGCTTTAAAACGCGAAAGTCTTAACTCTCACGGGTTAAGAACAAGAACTTTTCACAAGTTCCTATAATTAATCCTAGAGAGTTGTTTATCAAGGGAACTTTAAAATGAGATTTCCAAACTTGAAAAAGTCTAAGAATTTGCAAGATCCTATAGATGACTCGAAAATCCAAAACTTTGATTTAATAGGCTAAGCATCCACGAGTCTCATTCCTTGAGATTTTAAACTGTGGAGGACGAGAGATGATAGAGTCAATTATAAGTGTGGTATTCTTATGTGAATTTATGTGAGTTAATTATGAGCCTATTCTCCCATCGCTTGTTAATAAATTTATCTACAATAAATAAGGTTGTACAATTTGAAAAGTTACTTAGCTTCTAGCCCAAGATCGTTTAAAAGTTGCTCGGTATTAATTAGAGTTCATAGCCAAGGCATAACTTATTGAAGCGGGATGCGAAGATTGGCGAGTCCGAAAAGGCCCTAACAAGGCATGAGGGCTACAGTTTGTTGCTAAAGATCCAAAAGTGATGTGAAGAATCATTTGTTGAAAATCAATATGAAGGATCAAGACACACGACGAAAAGCAAATACTCCCCAAAAGATCATGGAGAAGTCTATCCAAAAAGGCGCTAACAAGGTATGAGGGTAAATAGATCCAAGTCCTAAAAGGAGGCGGATCGTTGTATATCAAAGTCCAAAATAAAGATTGGAGAAAAATGAAGAAGTCGTGGTCCAAAGATGAAGAATCTCTCAAAACTTCAAGTGAAGAAATTCCTATTATGAAGAGAAGACCATAATTTCAAGAACGTCTCTCAAAGATTTAAAGTATGAAATCACAGCCAAATATCGGTCCGAGAAAGGTCTCAAATTGTGAAGCGAGTTATTCCAAGATATGAACTCTATGAGGTCCCGAGAAGCAGTTTTAAAAGATTTTGTCCTTTAGCTAACTACTGATTAAATCGTCCCACTTTATTTTCGGCCTAAATAACTATCGAAATAAGTCAAACAATGAATCCTCGTGATCATTCAAGACAAAAATAAAATATAAGAGATACACCTAGGAATAAGGGAATCTAAGTGAATAATTGACCTACATGAATTCGTGTTAGTTTGCTAACTTATAATAACAATGATCTTGTTTTTAAGCTTGGTATGGGGAACGTGAAACTTGAGGGTGATAAACGTTTATGGCAGCCTAAAACCAATGTAAGTCTTTGATTTCTTTACTTGTTTTCTATCTTCTTATTTTCCTTAAATGTTTAATATTTAATAAAGGCCAAGGTAGGTTATTTTTGATGAAAAACATAAACCGTGCTTTAAAATTAATGCATTGCATGAGGGCATTTCAATGGTCAAGTGTAGGAGATTTAATAAGTGTGAAAACACTTATCCTTTTACCGCTTATTTCCAATAATAACAAGACCAAAACGTGTATTTTATGTCGTAAAAGTCGGAATTATGCGTGGTTTGTGTTTTTATTGTGTTTTAGGACCAAAAGGTGAAAAAGGAAGAAAACACGAGCTTTCACGGGCTTTTATCGAAGAAAACGAGAAAAGACGAAGTCAAAAGATCAAGAGTGAAAAAAGAACGGAAGTCCAAGGCCTATTCTGAAGATTTATCGAAGAAAAAGTCTAGAGACGGAAGTTTAATGAAGCCAAAGAACTCAAGTCTAATTATAGAAGAAAATTAAAAGACGAGTTCAAATCCCGAGACGACGTCGAGAAAAGACAAAGAATTAAATCGAGTCGAGAAGAAAAGAAAAAAGGAGGCACACCACACATGCACTTCCCACTTAGCCTATAAATACCCTCCTAATCACATTAGGAGGGTGGTTAGCTAGTTTCATTTTTTCATTTTCCTTTCTAGTTTTTAGAGAGAGAAAGTTCCAAACTTTCTCTCACTAAGTTTTTCATCTTTTCTTTCTTTTAATCTTTCAAGTTTAAGCTTTTTGTATTTTGATTTCATTAACCAAGTTCAAGTTTAAGTATTAGTTCTTTAATCTCTTTCCAAATTTCTTGGTTTACCTTAATCTTTGATCCGAGTATCACATTTCATACGGTTTGAGTGATTTGATGAGTTCTTGATAGAAAGATTAGTCTTTCTCTTCTTACATAAACTCCCATACGTATAAGCTATAAGCTCTCGATGCTTATTAGTTTGTTCGATTGTTTTGGCTTATTTATTTTTAAGTTTTCCTAAAAGATTTATTGTTTTATGTTCGGTTTATTAAGTCTCAAGTTTAATATTAGTAAAGGTTTCGAATTTGTGCTTATCGTTGTCTAGAAGTTTAAAAGTGCTTATTGATTACTGCTTATTAGTTTTAGCTTATTTATCTGTTGGACGCCATTTCTATCTTAGAAGGTTTTACTTGGTCACGATAACTTGGCTTCGATCGCATAGATTGTGATCTGTTGTTCTTTCCCTCGTACAATCACACTCCACGATCACTCATTGCGATCTGTGGGTGCGATCTAGTCATAATCCCTTGTTACGATAGCATTGATTGCGATATGTTTGTTACGATCAGACCACGATCCACATTGCGATCACTAGTTACGATGGAACATTGCGATCAGGTTGCGATGGCACATTGCGATGGTGAGTTGCGATGGAACGTTGCGATGGAGCATTGCGATGGAATGGTTGCGATGGAGTGCGATCGCAGTGCACATTTATTTTAGTCTTTGTTTTATTTTCCTAAGTTTTCAAATTTAATCTTTCCCGCCTTTTGTCTTAGTTTACTTTTACTAAGTTTTCTAGTCTTTAATCATTTATATTTTAATTTCCAAAGATTACACGCTTTTAATTGTAGCTTCCATTTTACTCAACGACAATTTCAATTATTTGCTCTTAGTTTAAAATTAGACAATCAAACCAAACCCTTTTTACTTTCCACCAAGAACAATTGAGTCGCACTTTCCACCAATAATCAATTCGAAAAGATCGGTTTAACGAACTTTTATACCTAGCCAAAACCTAGTTATTACGAATATATCAAGGTTTGCTTTTAGGAGAGAGCACATGGCCTTCTTCCCTTCCTCGGAGAGGGTTCCCCCGATAGCCACCTCTTGTTCCGGATATTCAGGGTGGATTACCACTTTACAGTTAGGGGGTGGTGATCCTTCCTTTATAGGAGCTGGCTGGATTGGTGTTGTCATGGTGTGACACTCCGATGCTGGCACGATTGAATTGTAAATAGTGACAATTCCCCCTTCCACTGGGAATTTAATCATGCCGTGTGCCGTGGACGGGACAACCCATATGGTTAGGTTACCTGGTCTTCTAATAATACTATTGTACGGAGAATGTGAACGTATCACCATAAAGTTCATCCACGCTGTAGCTGAATGCTCTTTATCTCCAATAGTTACCAGCGAACGTAATTGTCCAATCGGCCAGATAGTGTCTCCACTGAAGCCAATAAGCGGTGACGTGGCCGACATCAATTGGCTTTTAATTTCTGGTCATAGCTATACAAAGCAGTGTTCGTTGAGTACTTCCGCCGATGATCCTCCATCCACATACATACGACGAACGTTATGAGTTCCAATGCTTACCTCAATCGTGAGAGGTGCATCAGTCACGTTGCTCGCTGTGATAGGAGGGAATGAGATTTCCTTGTCGCGTGAAATTTTTTGACTAACTTTCTGTTTCGTGCGGTGCTTTCATGATTGAACCATGTATATGGTCGTAGGCTTATCCTTTTCGGAATCTTTTTTGTCATACTTTTTGTTATCCTTCACATCCTTCCAATCCTTAACCAGATGTTTGAGTTTGCCTAATTTAATCAACGACTCTATATGCTTCTTGAGTTGAATGCACTCCTCCGTGTCGTGACCTTTGTCATTATGTAATTCGCAGAAGCGAGTGCCTTGACGACGATCAACTGGAGTTATCATTAGGGGAGGTCTTGGAAAATTTACTCCTTCTGTTAATAAGATATCTTGATAAGTCATCTTTAGAGGGGTGAACTTGTCATCCGACCGTCCTCCTTTTGCCTGATTTTTGTAATCCAAGCTCCTCCCATTTCCGTGGTTACCTTGGCCACCTGATTGCCTTCTAGGCTGATCGTTTGATCGATAGTTGTGGTTCCCTTTTGTGGGGTAAGCCGCAGCGACCGCGGTCTCCCCTTCCACAAAATTTCAAACCCTTTCCATGAGTTCATCGAACTTCTCCGGACGTTTATCGTTGAGGCGCCTAATTAGCTCCTTGTCCGTTATGGTGTGCATGTAGTCGGAGATTTTAAGGAGCTCTGAGCACGCTTTTGTGCGCGTACATTCGTCATTAAAGCGCTCCGTAAAGTCTTCTGTGGACTCTCCGGGCCTTTGTTTGACTGTTTCCAATGAGACCGGATCTCTATTATACTTCTTCCGTTGAGTATAGTTGTTTTGTAATGTTGTGCATAATTCATCGAAGTTGTTGATGCTTCGATGGGGGAGCTTTTCAAACCAGTCGCGTGCATTGTCAATCAAAGTTGAATTAAAAATCTGGCACCATATGGGCATCGGCCATCGTTCAAATTTATCCTGTGTGTCAAACACCTTTAGGTGATCTTCCGGATCACCAGATCCGTCGTAGGTTTTGACGCTCGTCGGCGTGTGGCGTTTCTTTTCCTCGGAGTAATTCTATATACGAAGATTGAAGGCATCCTCCCTCTCGCTACACCATGCGAGGGATAGATCTTCCTCTTCTTCAGCACGATAGTAGGTATCGTCGTAGCGTCCTTCATCATCTGATGGTTCAGGGGTGGAATACCTAGGTCGGCGGCGTCTGGGTTATGATCATCCGAGTCAGACCCCGAAGGGTCGTGATAGGGGGTTTTCCCCCAGGTTTCGATTGGTTATGATAACCACTTTTGTGAGAAGGAGCTCCCTTCCCACCAGAGTTTATCCTACGCCACACGCTAGTTCGGTGATTATCCACAAGAGGAGTTTCCAACACCGCGCGTCCAGTGGAGCCATCAGATTTATCCTCATCTCCCTGGGCTTCTTACAATTCTTGCATGATGCGATCCCCTATGCGCTCGAACACATTCCGTACTCGAGGTGGTTCCTCGAAGGGAGGCTGTTCCTGAGCCCGAGGTTTCCTCCCCCTTTTTCGAGCTTGAGGGGGAGTACCGTGCGCGGCGCTGCTGAAGTTAAGTCTTGATTGGAGGTTCCTTCCCAGATTAACCCTTGCCGAGATGCCCGAAATGATCTGTCGAGATTTTACGTGAGTACGCGTTCGAGGTCCTCATCATCGAGTTAACCAACTTCCAATTCTGCCTCGACCACTGGTGGCTTTTGTGGCTCCTTAGTAGGGGCCTTTGGCGCAGCTCCCGGGTCGGGATTATCCAGAGTGAGGGTTGTTGGTGGGGTATTATCGGACGTGCCTGCCCCACCGAGAGATTGAAATGTGTTTCGATTATTCGGTCCTCCTGTTTGGCCACTAGGAAGCGGGGTTGAGGTAACTATCCCATCACCCGCGGACTTCCGATTTCCAGGATTCATGTTCCTTGGGTTTCCCTGAAAGTGTCCCTTCGTCATTGAGAGAGATTGAGTTTCGTGTAGGGTCCCACGGATGGCACCAACTTGTTGATACAAAAGTTGGATGGTCCTTGCTTGATCCGAATTAGGCTTAATTCGGATATGTGGGGTTCCGACTCTTGCACCAAGTGAACTTATTGCTGAGATCCTGCACACTAAAACAACACGCGTTAAGCTTACCTTGGGAACGTATCCCACGATTAGACTCCAGCGTGAGAGTAAGTAATCGATTTAAGGTTAGTAATCGGTTGTAGATTGAAAGTATGAAGAATGTGATACCTCTGTGGAACCCTTTGGGGTTCCTTATATAGGCGGTGAAACGCTAATGGGTTGTCACCGATACTTCGGCCCCAAGCAAAGGATAAATGCCATAATTAGTTTGATTGTTATCTTCTAATTATGATTAGTGTATATCCTCCACTTTAGGGTAAATTCCAACCCTAATAAGATTGTGATTCTGCCTAACCCTGTACCGGTTGTGTCAGGATGTGGGCCGCACACATATATGTGGCCACTATTCATTCGAAGCCCATAAGCTTAAATGATATTAATCCAACCCGTCCGTGACGGGCCGGATGCGGGTAGTAACTTTGGGTTGGGTCCATGACCCGGTTGGGGACTATACGTCATCATTGTGTTATAGATTGATTGGTATTAACATTTGGCATCAAGAGCCTATAGTAGATAGGTGATTGAAGATTCGTGGTTTGTTCTTATACATTTTCGTGAGTTCTTTTGATCCAAAATACCACGTTCCAAATTTTTTATACTTTTTTGTGGTTTAGGAAACACCTACATAGTTGTGTTAGGGATTTGGTTACTTTTAATCGTCCAAAAACACAAAAGGCGTTTGGATCGATTTAGGTAAAAAAATCACGTTTTTCATCATATTGCGGATTTTTCATTGATTTTTGCGGAATCTTCACATTGAAATCTCGCAATAATTATGATTCCGAGATCTCATTATTCCGGAATCTTTATTCCGAGATCTTTGAGAATTATTACGAGATCTTTGGGAATTATTGCGATATCTTTGGGATATTGCGAGATCTTTGAGAATTATTCCGAGATCTTTTAGTTATTGCGAGATATTATAGTTAGTGCGAGGTCTTTGGGTTATTGCGAGATCTTTTAGTTATTGCGAGATATTTGGGTTATTGCGAGATCGTTTAGTCATTGCGAGATTATAACATTGCAAAATTTTGTTCGAGTATTTTTAAGACTTAGCCACTATCTAGACTAGTTACGGAACAAAGTTTTTTGGCGGGAAAACCATAGTAAAATTTAATTTTATTAGACCATTTTTGGGCCATTTAAGCTTCCATTTCAAATTTTAGCGATATGAAAAAAGTTTCGACCCAAAATTCAAATTTTCGGACAAAAATTCAAATTTTTAGGCCATTTTCGGTTTTATTTTTCGTCAAAATTTTTCACTTTTCAATTTTTTTCCCTACTAGCTTTTGGCTATTTCTAACTCAATTTCAAAACTTGATAACTCAAAAAAGTTTCGGTCTACCGTTATATCGGACAAAGGGATTTTATATCGGACTGAGAAAAAATCAGAATTTTAAGAATTTCAACCACAAACAAATCACAACACATCTACTAAGATCCATAATCCATACACATCACATCCTTTTCGAGACATCTGTTCTATACACATCTTCGCAGAATACTATGAAGTTCCTAATCCTGATTTGGAAAGTAAGGCTGTAAGGACTGTTGATGCTCCAATCATCCATCTAGGAACGACATTTACTCAACTCTCAAGTCCTTCATCTAAAGTCAAAACAACGAATTCAACAACAACAACGTCGATGAATGAGGTGAATAAAGAGACGAGCATAATCCAGAGGTTCAGATAAATATTGAGTATACCATCATTAAACCTGCTACAAAACACAACTTGGATTATGTAACCAAAACTCTTCATGCAATCAAATACAAGATGTCAAAATCAAAAGAAAGATGCATGGAACACTTAAAGTTGCTTCAGTCACACCTTAGAGTTCTTTCAAGAGAAGACCTAAAAGGCAGTCGTCTTGAAATTGGATTCAAACGGGTATTTTCTATACTATTTGGTCAAGATGTTGAGACATTCACCAGAACGATGCTACTTAATGTGGACCATCTTCAACAACAACTTGACAGAGATGATTTTCAAGAGAATGAATCCATGGAGGTCTTTTTACCTCTCAACAATCAGTTCCAACAATTTATTGACTCTAGTGGCTTATCCAACAACGATCGAGAGTTCACAAGTACATACTTTATCAAATATACTCTCGTAGATCTTCAAGCGTTCAAAGAGACACTTCTTCAACATATGAGTAATATAAAGAAGTCAATTGCTGAAAGAACACGCCATCAAAGGCAATTTGAAAGAAGGGTGAATCAAAGACTGATGTAGACGAAAGAGAACAACATCGATAAGGGTCAAGCATTGGATGCTTGTTCGGTTGATACAGAATGCAACGGGACGAAATCAGAAACGTAGCATACCAGCAACAGCTCAGGGAATGATACAGAAACCACTTATACAGCTATCAGACCCATATGTGATGATGAGCTAATGGCTACGGTACAATTAAATGCTGAATATGATGTTCATCAACATACTGAGCAATATGAACCCATTTTTGATACGTATCTAGTAGAAAAGGTTGATAGCAATACCACACCTGATTCATCGGATACGAGTACTAAGGAAGGAGAGACTACCAGGATGTTGATTCTAAGATTAACGAGCTCAAAACTAAGTTAGCTCAGAAGACAAAAGATTCTGAGGATGCCAAACTCGATTTTTCAAAAAAAAAACAAACTTGAGGCTTATTTTGAAAAACTTGAAAAAGAAAATGTAGTTCTTGAACAAAAATTGGATCGTAAGATTCAAGATTTCAACGCGGAAAAAGAACATTTTGTCAAACAAATTAATTTGTTAGAATCAAAGTTGGCTTCTCAAAATCCAAGTCCTCCGCCTGCTTCATTAAGTGAAATATCTGTGCAACCTATCGACACTATAGATAGTAATGACGCGCATGCTGATAACGACATATTTGACAATATAAACATTAAGTTAGAACAACGTGTCGCTCAATTACTTATACAAAATGAGCAATTAAAGGCTCAGATTCAGGAAAAGGTTGTTGCACTTACCGTTGTGAAAAATGAATTAAGGAAGTTAAAAGGAAATAGTGTGGATACAAAGTTTGCTAAACAGTCAGTCTTGAGAAAACCTCCTTCTCAACCATTCAGATCTCGCTCAGTTGCTAGACAAACGAATGTGATTAAATCTGAACGACCCAAAATGTCAAACCCAAGGTTTGCATCCTGATGAGACTGCTTTTATACATAGCCTCATCCTCCAAAACGGGCTTAAAATGGTTAAAATATCATAAAATGTGCCAAATATATGCTTATGTTTGTTCAATGTGTATTTTAGGTACAAATAAAGATCACAAGAAACAAGCAAAAACGAACACGGGAAACGAAGCCGCATAATGAACCGGGCCCTAGAGTTGATTTTCCAAGAAAAGTCCTTGAAGAATTGAAGATTGTACAAGAAGGGTCCTTCATTATTGAAGAATTTACACTTTATACCCTTGTTTATTCATAATTATAAGTTTGGTCCCTAAAGTTTGTCAAATTTACAAAAAGGACCCTCAACTTTGAAGAATTGACAAGAATGGTCCCTCAAATTTGAAGACTTGTCACTTTTAGTCCTCCATGAAGACAAAGAAACAAGTGAATACCTTGAAGAATGAAGATATGTAAAAAAATGCCCTTAAAGAATCATCAAATTACAAGAAATACCATTGAATATACTTTGCAAAACTTTTGGTGGCCAAAGTATGAAAAACAAAACTTGTATAACAAAGGATTTAGGGTTTAAGGCTGATAAACTACAAAAGACAACAAGAGAAGACATGAGGGGTTAAACTTGGGCGACAAACATACTTACCTAGACCAACCATGGCGTGCCACGTGCCCACTCACCTAAATCCACCAATCAAAACCCACCCTGCTTCAACCTCACCATCCACTCACCGTTTAATATTTAATTAACTTTTCAAACGTTAATTAATATTTAAAACACGCGCTAAACACCCTTTTTAAACCCTAACAAGATCAAACATGTGTTCTTCATGTTCTTAACCAAATTTGGGTATTTCTTCATTATTTGGATTTAACCCTTAATTTCCTCCAGAATTAACATTAAGGGACTACTAATCACAACCCAACTCATAACCACCTTGCCAAATCACCCACCAACTCACATGAAACCTCCCTTGCTTCACATTTGGGGAAAATGACAAAACTTGCAGGGAATCAACAAACCACAATGCAGCTTCATTTCTAAGCTTACTTGGAGCCCTTGGATCAAATTGCAACCACTGGCATCTTCACAAGACGCCAAGAACATCACATGATCAGTCAAGAAAATTCAAACTACAAGGGCAATTCTGGAACTTCATACACTAGGGTTTTAGTTATTTCAGCTTTCTAGAATCATTGTATGGCTCTATATAAAGCCATTAGCATACAACATTATCTCTTGTTCTTGGTCTCCAGAATTAACATTAAGGGACTACTAATCACAACCCAACTCATAACCACCTTGCCAAATCACCCACCAACTCACATGAAACCTCCCTTGCTTCACATTTGGGGAAAATGACAAAACTTGCAGGGAATCAACAAACCACAATGCAGCTTCATTTCTAAGCTTACTTGGAGCCCTTGGATCAAATTGCAACCACTGGCATCTTCACAAGACGCCAAGAACATCACATGATCAGTCAAGAAAATTCAAACTACAAGGGCAATTCTGGAACTTCATACACTAGGGTTTTAGTTATTTCAGCTTTCTAGAATTATTGTATGGCTCTATATAAAGCCATTAGCATACAACATTATCTCTTGTTCTTGGTTTTCCTAGGTCAAAGTTCTGTAATGAAAAAAGTTTCAATCTTGTGACGAATTCCAAGTCCCAATTTACTTTCTTGTTATTGTTTAATGATTTGAGTTTGTGTTTATGAAGTTTTAAAGATTGGTTTAAGTTTTATGCAAGTGTTTCACAAATTTTCCAAAAATCTGATTTTTCCTTGTTTTAGTTCAAACACTTGAACTTTTGGATAATAAGTTGATCATAACACCCTGATAAGGAGCTTATCAAGGTGTGGTGAAGCTTGTGGTTTGGGAGGATTCAAGGAGTGGGGAACAAGCTTGGAAAGAATCTTGTTAATTTTCCATTTTTTCATATAATCTATTTGTTTCTAACCTTGATGTTCTTAGCAACTTATTGGATGCTTATGCCTTGTTTAGCTAGGCACATAAGCTATAAATCCGTAAGTGTGGATGTACAGTCATGAGGTTTGTCCTCTTTTCTTGAAAAATCTATCAAGATATTGGTTCTAAGTGATTTTGTGGATCTGATGTTTTTTGGTGTGTTCTATTGTATGCTAATTGGTTCTAAGTTCATAGTGATGTTGTATTGATGCTTGTTTAAGCTTGGGTAAACATGTTAAACACATTTGCTTTGTTAAATCTTGATTTAAAAAGTTAAAAGGGTGTTTGGGTCTACTCCTTTAAGGTTTTTATTTGAGTTTGAGTTAGTGTTAAGGGTTTATTCTTGTTTGTATCTGATATTGAGGTATTTGTATGCGTATAATTGCAAGTCTTGTGCTTCTAAACATGAAATCTTAATATGTGCCATATCTTGCTTGTTTTTTCCTATTTTGATCTAAAATTTGGGAACACCTAGATTGTATGCTTATTTAGGGTTAAAAGGTGCTTAAACATAGTTTGTGTAACCTGATTTGAAGATTTGAGGGTTTGAAATTGGATTTGTGGCTAAGTATATCAGCAAAAAGGTGTTTGTGTTCATCTGTTTATATCAGTAAGTCACTTAGGGTTTTAATCTAGTTCTAAACTTGGAATCGGTGTATGAAATGAGTTAATTTGTGTGTTACTAAGTTGTATTGATCTTGTGTATGAATTTGGTGGACTGTGGTTAGCTTATACTAGCTTAAACATTAGCTTATATCACCAGACCTGCCTGTTTCATATCTGAGCACATTTTGAAATAACTATACTAATTGGCTGGGTGTTTTTGTGATTTATTGCTTGTTATTGACTCCTTATAACCCAATGGTTATAAGGGTTCCTTGTTTTTCCATTGAATCCAAGTAAAGTCTACTAAAAACAACAGGTCAAGAAAGTCAAGCAGTGGGACCCCTTTTCCACTGTTTCTAGCCACTGCTAGTGTTAAATCGTGAACAACTTATCAATAAGCTATAATAGCTTATTTTATTGTGCAACAACTTTTTTTTGGTAATCAATCTACCTTATTTGACCCATTTGACTAATCTAGAGCTTTTAAGCCTTTGAATTTTAGGTTTGACTAGAAAACGAATTGACTTTTCTTTTTCAAATCGTCTTATTGCTTATTCCAGCTTATTCAGTGTGCTTATTTGAAATCTTTTTGATTATTAAGCTTAGTCAAGTGATTTAAAATATTTTTCAAAAAGAATCAGCTCTTGAATCAGCCTAGAACTAGAAAACGACAATTTTATCGTTTTGTGTAGAGAGCTTTTTCTTATTTCAGGCTTATTTCTTGGGCTTATTCAAAAATTCTTTTTACAAACATCTTTATAATCTCATTATAAGGATGTGTGTCAAATTTCAGCTTATGGCATTAGCTTATGGCTTAATGGGCCAAAAAGCCCATTAAGAATAAGTTGTTTGTTCATTAAGCTGTGATAAGCACTTATTCAGCTTTTGGGCCTTTAGAGTTTTGTGTTTAAAATCAAACATTAAGCTACACTAAAATTTTTGGCCTTATTTGGACAATATTTTTCTTATTGGGCCTTAAACAACCTATTAAGCATTTTGTTTGGACTTTTGGCCCATTTAGATGCCCAATAGGGGTAATTTGGTCATTTCACTTTCATTTCTTTTTATTTAAGTTAAACTAAACTAGTTTGTAAGTTTTTAGAATTTTTTATAAATTTTGAATTTTTATTAATATTTTATAATTATTTTATTAGTAAAAATTGTTTTTAATATTTTTGCAAATTTTTCATTTTTCTTAGGTCAAATACATTAAGTTAGGATTTTTAAAACTTTTGAATTAATTTTCGTGTCATTTAATTAATTTTTAGGATTATTTTAAGTTTTAATAGTTTTTAATCATTTTTAAATAGTTTTATTTAATTTTAAATTTTCCAAAAATATTTTTTAGTTTAATTAAGTTATTTTAGAGGTTTACAAATTGAAAACTTTCATCTTGGAAAGTTTGTTAATTAAGTTGATTTTTTGGGCTTTAATTAGCATTAAAAATTATTATTTAATTAAATAAAAGGTTTGAGTGATTTTTGATTTTTTTTGTAAACTCTAATTGCATTTTTTATTGCAATTTTCTAGGAATTTTTAGGGTAATTTTTAAATTTCGTCACGTCTTATGGTTTTACGTTTACGACTTCGTCTTAGTTTAATTCTAATCGTAACCGTCATCCTTTTCTCTTTTCTTTCTTCATAATATTAATCACAAACATTTAATCAAGTCTTTAACACAATACACAAGCCTCCTTGAGAACGAACTCACCTTTGGGTCATTTGGGCACGGTTTTCCTAAACCGTCGTACTTACCCTAATTACGTTCTTTTTCCTAAAAGGGTGTAAAACTACAACTATCATTTTGGCGCCGCTGCCGGGGAGGCGTGTTGTGTTTTGGTTTGAATAAATTTTGTATTTATATTATCCATAATAACTATTTGTGTGTTTTAGAAATCAAAACACACGTATTATCGGTTTTTGTTTTTTGTGAATATTATTACTATATTGTATACGTATCACAATAAATTCACAAGTAATTCAAAAGTGTGAAAACACCACCTTGATTTGGGATTTCATCACTCAATCATTGTATTTGAATCTCAAACAAAGAAAAAAGGCAAAATAGATAATTACTTTCGAGAAGCTTGATTTTAATTAACACAAACTATAAGGTGGGTATAAGGCGGTTGTATTTCACGAACTAAGGGGAAAAGGCTCTTAAGTGCTTAGCGCCGCCTCGTTTCCCCCGCTTGCTTGTGTGTGTTAAGAGAAAAAGGGCTAATCGAGGGTTTGCCAACCAAAGTATTATCTATGTATCTATATATTTTTCTTGGTTTCAAAGATTAAACCCTCTTGAACGTTTTGGTGTTCCACCAACGTTCTAAAGTCATCGAAGGCGTTCACTTCACGTTATCGTTTTAATTCCTTGAGGTTCCTTTAATCGATACATTTGATTTGAGGAGAGATTTGTAGATTTGTTTCTACGTAATACATCAAAAAACTCCAAAAAAGTAAAAAACAATCAAAAGCACAAAAAAATATTGAAAAAGTTAAAAACACCCAAAAGAATTTTCTTTGCTCATCCCCACGTTGTACGTGACGTTTATGCAAACTCGTAACCAGCAAGACGTGCACGTAAACGTAGAAACCGAAAGGAAGGAACGCCTTCTAGTGAAAAATCTCCTATTGACGAACCTATTGTAGAACAAGAAGATACCATGGCTAATCGTACTATGATGGAGTTGCTTCATGCACCCACCGAGGGTTATGGAGAGGCTATTGTGATTCCCGCTATCCTTGCGGAGAATTTTGAAGTTAAGACGGGTTTGTTTTCCATGATTCACTACAACAAATTCCGTGGTGATGAAAAGGACAACCCTCACAACCATATCCGCCAATTCAATCGTCTTACCGCCACTTGCAAGTTTAAGGAGGTCTCAAACGACTCGATTAAGATGATGCTTTTTCCGTATTCCTTAGCGGGGCCCGCTAAAATTTGGTTAGAGAAAGAGCCACCCAATTCTACATTGACGTGGAAGGATCTCGTTTCGAAGTTCGTGAACCAATTTTTCCCGCCCTCTAAGACTACGCATTTGAAAAACGAGATTTCAAAGTTTTCACAAGAGTATAATGACAGTTTTTCAACGGCTTGGAATAGGTTTAAGGAAATGTTACATGAGCGTCCTCATCACGGTTTTTCCGACTTGCATCAAATTGACACGTTTTACAATTGATTGAACGATCATGAGCGTGATTATCTTAATGTCGCCGTAGGTGGTAACTTTTTGTGTAAAATGGTCGAGGAATCGTTTTTTATTATTGAGAATAGGTCTAAGGTCTATATTCCTCGTAGCACATCGAGTGTTCATAAGACTTCGTCTTCGCCTTCGCCTTCATTGTCACGTACCATCGATGCTTGCCAAATCGAGGCAAATTTGGAAAACAAAATCTTTGATAAGCTTAAGGGACTTTTAATTGAATTTAAAGTTGGTGAACAATCCACTCCCGCTACGCCTAAATCGGTTGAGGTTTCTTGTATGTATTGTGGTGGAGGTCATGGTTTCTCCGAGTGCATTACCAACGGTGGTAACACTTCGAATGCCTACGCGGCCATGGGAACTTATAACCAAAACGGTCAAGTTACCCGCACTAATCAATTGACTCCACCGGGTTTTGCACCAATTCAAAATGCTAACAATTATCGAAACAATCAAGTTGGTTACCAAGGAAATCAAAGGAACAGTTATAAGGGTAACAACTATGGGAATCAAGGGGCGTGCGAAAAAAAAATCAAAACCGTGATTTTCAAAAAAACAACAAAGGTTTTCAAAACTTGAAAGATCTTCCAAATGAATTTGTTGATTATGCAAATGGAAATGATGCTAGGTTTGATAATATACAAAGGGATATCATTAGCCTAAGATCCGAGTTTAAGAATGATTTGAAAAATGAGTTGAAAAACGAGCTAGCAAATGAACTTAAGACTCATGCAAACAAAATGGAGAGTAATGTGAAAAGGTTACAACAAAACCAACAAAAGATGGAACAAGGCCAACATGAGATTAAACAAGAGATGCTTAAGGCGGATAAGAGGCAATCTATGTTTGAGGATAAAATTTCAAGTATGTTTGAGGCTATAATGCGTAAACCGTCTTCTTCGAGTGGTCTTCCTAGTAACACCGTGTCGAACCCTAAAGGAGAGATGAAAGTGATTACCACACGTAGTGGTAAGACATTTAAGGAACCGACTCCTCAACCAATTACTCCTACGGTGGAGGAAATTGAGGAAGAACCCGACGTGGTGGTCGAAGAGGAGCATATCCCAATCCCACTAAGTACCGCTCAAACCACACCTACGGTTGACCCATTACCATCATTAGAACCCGAGATTCCAAAGGCTATGCCTATGCCCCAACCCACACCACCTTTGCCTTACCCATCGAGACTTCGTAAGGAGAAATTACAAGCACGTGACAATTACCAATTTGAGCTTTTTATGAAAATGTTTCGTGATTTGCATTTCAACATAAGTTTTGCTGACGCTTTATTCATGATGCCTAGATTTGCCGCTAACTTTAATAGTATGTTAAACAACAAGGAGAAATTGCAACAATTGTCTAGTTGTTCATCAGTTTATCTTAACTGCATACCTTAAAAAGTCGGTGATCCTGGTAAATTTTTTATTCCATGTGATATTCAAGATATCGAAGAATGCTATGCCTTGGCCGATCTTGGTGCTAGTATTAACTTGATGCCTCTTGCAATACTCAAGTCGCTCAATCTTCCTAATCTTACTCCTTCACTAATGTCTATCGAAATGGCCGATCATTCTACAATTCTCGCATGTGGATTGGCCGAAGACGTTTTTGTGATAGTGGGAAAGTTCTATTATCCGGTAGACTTTATCGTAGTCGATATCCCATGGATCCTCAAGTTCCTCTTATTTTAGGTCGTTCGTTTTTGGATACGTCAATGGCGTTGATTGATGTGCATGCTAGGAAAATCACCTTTCGTTTCAACGACGAGGAACTTGTTATAAACGCAACTCAAAACCCTCAACTTTCTCATGTTTATTCCGTCGCGATTATAAACCATGTTGATATGATCGATGTCGTTTGTGAGGAATTTTCACAATAATTTTTAGGTTTTGGTTACGAAGAAAATAGTGGCAACCCCACTATGCTCGATCCTATTCTTGATAATTCGACACCATCCTTCACTCGATTTGAAGGTGGTGGTTTTACGTTGGAAGAATTTGATGTTCCTCGTACTTGTAACGAAGACCTTGACAATGATGAGGACTTCTCGATTATCAAGGATTTTCTCAACGATTTCCCATTTCCTCCGCCGGTGGAGGTTATGAGTATCGAACCCAAATCTTCAATCGAGGAACCACCAATCCTCGAGTTGAAAGATCTTCATCCTCATCTTGAATACATATTCTTCGAAGGAGACGATAAGTTGCCGGTGATTATTGCGAAGGATCTTTCGGATGATGAAAAAACAGCACTTATCAATGTCTTGAAGGACCAAAAGGGGAAATTACGTGGAAATTATCCGACATTAAGGGGATCGACCCTAAATTTTGTACGCATAAAATCTTAATGGAGGAGGACTACAAACCCGCAATCCAATGTCAAAGGAGGGTGAACCCCAAAATTCACGACGTCATCAAAAAGGAGTTCCTTAAACTCCTTGACGCGAGAATGATTTATCCTATTTCCGATAGCCCTTGGGTGAGTGCCATTCACTGTGTCCCTAAAAAGGGAGGAATGACCGTTGTGCCAAACGATGACAACGAGTTAATTCCAACTCGACTCGTGACCGGTTGGAGGGTGTGTATCGACTATCGTAAGTTGAATGACGCCATTCGTAAAGACCATTTTACCTTGCCCATCATGGATCAAATGTTGGAGCGTCTTGCGGGAAACAATTTCTATTGCTTTTTAGATGGTTTTTCTGGTTACTTCCAAATCCCCATCGATCCTCGTGATCAAGAAAAAACTACGTTTACGTGTCCATATGGAACGTTTGCCTATCGTATAATGCCATTCGGACTTTGCAATGCACCGGGAACCTTTCAAAGGTGCATGAAGGCTATTTTTCATGACATGATCTAGAAGACGATGGAAGTCTTTATGGATGATTTTTCTGTGTTTGGTAGTTTGTTCATTTCGTGTCTAGAAAATTTGAAACATATGTTGAAACGTTGTGAGGAAACTAACCTTGTGCTCAATTGGGAAAAATGTCATTTTATGGTTAAGAAAGGAATCGTCTTAGGGCACAAGGTCTCGAAAGCGGGGATTGAGGTAGACCAAGATAAGGTAGACATCATCGCCAAATTACTTCATCCCAAAACCGTTAAGGGAGTTAGGAGTTTCCTAGGCCACGCGGGCTTTTATCGTCGATTCATCAAGGATTTTTCAAAGATTTCTCGACCCATTACACACCTTCTCGAAAAAGATGCTCCTTTTGTCTTTAGCGAAGATTGTGTACGAGCCTTTGAAATCTTTAAGAGGAAACTTACCGAAGCTCCCATTCTTGTTGCTCCCAATTGGAACCTCCCCTTTGAACTTATGTGTGATCCAATTGATTACGCTATTGGGGCCGTTTGTGGCAACGTCATGAAAAGCACTTCTTGCCTATTCAATATGCTAATAAGACGACGACCGAGGCTCAACTTAAGTATACCACAACGGAAAATGATTTCCTTGCCGTGGTGTATGCATTTGAGAAATTTCGACCTTACCTCATCTTGACTAAATGCATAGTGTATACGGATCATTCGACAATCCAGTTCCTATTGGCTAAACAAGATGCTAAGCCAAGGTTGTTTCGTTGGATTCTCCTCCTACAAGAATTTGATGTCACAATCCTTGACAAAAAAAAGAGCCGAGAATCTAGCGGCCGATCATCTTTCTCGCTCGGAAGATCCTCCTCAAAGTGTGTACGAGAACAAGGAAATCACCGAAACATTTCCTCTCGAGACACTTAGTGTGGTGAATTATAAGAAAGACTCGTCCACCCCATGGTTTGCGGACATCGCAAATTACCATGCAGGCAACTTCATCATTAAGGGTATGACGACTCAACAAAAACGAAAATTCTTTCGTGACATCAAGTTCTACTTTTTGAACGACCCTTACCTATTTTGGACTTGTGCGGATCAAATCATTCCACGTTGTGTTTTTGGCACCGAAGCTTCTAATATCCTTAGATCTTGTCACGAGGGACCAATGGGTGGTCACCATGGTGCTAATCTCAGGGCGAAGAAGGTCTTTGATGCCGGTTTCTTTTGGCCTACTATTTACCGATATGCACATGCACTTGTCAAGTCATGTGACTCATGCCAACGTTAAGGCAATGCCTCACAAAACGATGAAATGCTACAAAATATCATCCAAGTGTGTGAGATCTTTGACGTTTGGAGAATTGATTTTATAGGGTCGTTCCCATCATCTCGTGGTAATAAGTACATCCTTGTCGCCGTTGACTACCTATCTAAGTGGGTGGAAGCTAAGGCTTTACCCACGAATGATGCTCGTGTGGTAGTCAAGTTTTTGAAACAATTGTTTTCTCGGTTTGGAACCCCTTATTCTATCATAAGCGATCGTGGAACCTTGTAATGACCAATTCGAAATGGTTCTAAAGAAATATGGGGTTACACGTCGGCTTTCTATAGCTTATCACCCACAAACGAGTTGACAAGTCGAGGTTTCAAACCGAGCGTTGAAGAGGATCTTGGAGAGATCGATAGGGGAAAACTGACAATCATGGTCAGATAAGTTAGACGATGCTTTATGGGCCTTTCGTACCGCTCATAAGACGCCCATTGGGTGCACTCCTTACAAGCTTGTGTATGGGAATAATTTCCACTTACCAATTGAACTCGAACACAAATCTTATTGGGCCCTAAAGCATTGTAATGATGACATTGAGACCGTGGGAAAACACCAGAAAATGCAATTAAATGAATTGGATGAATTGAGGGATATTGCTTATGAAAATTATTGATTTACAAAGAGAAAACTAAAAAGTTTCATGATTTAAAATAAAAAATCGGGTTTTTAACATTGGAGATCAAGTTTTGCTTTTTAACTCAAGATTGAAAATCTTTTCCGGCAAGTTGAAATCCCGTTGGTCCGGACCATTCACCATTACCCAAGTTTTTCCTTATGGGACCATCAAGCTAGCTCAAAATGATGGCCCTAACTTCAAGGTGAATAGACATAGGTTGAAGCACTACTTTGGTGGGGAAGTTCCTTCTTTGAACTACCTCGACCAAGTCATCTTCCCCAATGATAATTAGTATTAAAGGGGAATCGAGTCGAGCTCATGACTCGGTAATAAAAAACGAGGTGCCTCGTGGGGGAGTTCCCATGCTTATCCATGTACATATTATCGCTTTCTAATGTAGCTTACGTGAGGGGATTTGTGCCCTTCCAAACTTTGTTCCGTGGTTGTTTGTGCATTGTGGTTTTTAGGTGATCATTATCTTCAAGATTGGAGCCTCTCGTGTTCGTTTTATGTGATCACTCGATAGTTTGCTTTGAAGAATTTCTCGATATCCACATGATATATCCTTGATTGTTCTAACCTTAGGTTTCTAGCACACTTCATAAACGCTATAAATTTAATGGTTACATCCTTTCCATGCTAGATTAAGCATTCGACTTCGTCTCTAGTATGTGGGTATTCTACCCTTAGACTCGAAACATTGAGGACAATGTTTAACTTTAGTATGGGGAGTGAATAGATACTTGCCTTGCCAAACCCTCACGCTTTCTAAAGTTTATATTTTTGTTTATCGTTTTGTTGCAAAATAAGGCTAAAAGTGGCCAAATTTAAAAATTTTTCTCATGTTTCACAAGTGTTTGGTGACACGAATGTAGATTTTCTGATGGCGAGAATAAGAGTATTTTTTGACTCGACCTGCGTCTTGAGCACTTAGCTTCGATTCCTTAACTTTATATTAGGCTAAGTCTCTTAAATGAGGAAGAGAAATGATAGAGTTAATTATAAGTTACTATGCTAAACGTAGAGTACTCGTATTCTTTCAAAAACTCATGTGTTCTTGTTGTTTGCTTATTCTCCCTTCGCTTGTATATATATTTTGCTAATAAGTATTGGCTTAGCGGTTTAGTCTTGATTGTTGGTTTCTAGTCTTTTCTAGTAGCTTGCATGTAATTAAATTGGGAAGACATTAAGGTATCGCCAGCATCACGGTTTTGAAGTATTGGCAACCATAATCGAAAGCTTCACCTAATAATAAGATTTCAAGTGCTCACCTAAATCAAGCAAACAATTTGAAGCTCACAAGGCCGAAAAATCTATGCGAAATTGAAAGTGAGTTATGCCTTAATCTTTGAAGCTTTAAAGATCTAAAATTCGCTTTTAGCATGAGGATATACGTCTTTGGCCATAATAAACACCTCATGGCGAGGTTAAATAAAAGGCAAGGCAAGACCGAAGTCATAATAAAAGCTTCATGGCGGAGTTGAATAAAAGATGGAGGTAAACCTATGATAATAAGGCCCATCCATTAGGGGGCGTATAAAAGTCTTGGTAATATGTCTCATGTTCAAAACCGTTGTAAAACCGTGTTTATCGATCCTTCTTGTTGACTTAATTTTTTGACATCGTTGTCTATTAGGGGGTTATTAATTCGATGGTCTTGGTTACACCGTTATGACTCTATTTTTGGACCTTGATCTCTATCATCGCATAAGTCAAACAATGTATTCTCGTGAACATTCAAGACAAAAATAAAATATAAGAGATACCACTTAGGATTAAGGGAGTCTAAGTACGTGATTAGGGCATATGAGTAGTGTTAGCATTACTAACTTATAATGACAATGATCTCGTTACACGCTTGGCATGGAATTGGGTGAAAATCGAGGATGACGAAATTATTTCTAACAACGCATTCACGTGTTCTTGTTCTATGAACCTAAACGTCCCATTTTGCGATGAAAATCCTACATTATGTCTAAAACACAAGTAGTAGCAAGTAGTGGTAGTGTATTAAGTTTATGATTCAATAAAAGTGGATAAAAATGAATTTTGGAGGTGCGAAGATACTTTATTCTAGCATTGCGTGAGGGCACGACAATGGTTTAGTATGGGGGAGTGATGTGACTGCTTTTATACATAGTCTCATCGTCCAAAACGGGCATAAAATGGTTAAAATATCATAAATTGTGCCAAATATATGCTTGTGTTAGTTCAATGTGTATTTTAGGTACGGATATTGAGAAAATGGCAAAAGATCACAAGAAACAAGCAAAAGATTATAAGTTTGGTCCCTAAAGTTTGTCAAAATTACAAAAAGGACGCTCAACTTTGAAGAATTGGCAAGAATAGTCCCTCCAATTTGAAGACTTGTCACTTTTAGTCCTCCATGAAGATAAATAAACAAGTGAAGACTATGAAGAATGAGATATGTCAAAAGAGCCCTTGAAGAATCATCAAATTACAAGAAATACCCTTGAATATACTTTGCAAAACTTTTTGTGGCCAAAGTATGAAAAACAAAACTTGTATAACAAAGGATTTAGGGTTTAAGGCTGATAAACTTCAAAATACAACAAGAGAAGGCATGAGCGGTTAAACTTGGGCGATACACATACTTACCTAGACCAACCATGGCCTGCCACGTGCCCCACTCACCAAAATCCACCAATCAAAACCCACCCTGCTTCCACCTCACCATCCACTCACCGTTTAATATTTAATTAAATTTTCAAACGTTAATTAATATTTAAAACACGCGCTGAACACCCTTTTTAAACCCTAACAAGATCAAACAAGTGTTCTTCATGTTCTTAACCAGATTTGGGTATTTCTTCATTATTTGGATTTAACCCTTAATCTCCTCTAGAACTAAGATTAAGGGACTACTAATCACAACCCAACTCATAACCACCTTGCAACATCACCCACCAACTCACATGAAACCTCCCCGCTTCACTTTTGGGGAAAATGACAAAACTTGGCAGGGAATTAACAAACAACAATGCAACTTCATTTCTAAGCTTACTTGGAGCCCTTGGATTAAATTGCAACCACTGGCATCTTCACAAGACGCCAAGAACATCACATGATCTGTCAAGAAAACTCAAACTACAAGGGAAATTCTAGAACTTCATACACTGGGGTTTTAGTTATTTCAGCTTTCTAGAATCATTGTATGGCTCTATATAAAGCCTTTAGTATACAACATTATCTCTTGTTCTTGGTTTTCCTGAGGTCAAAGTTCTGTAAATCTTGTTTTCAAGTGAATGAAAAAAGTTTGAATCTTGTGACGAATTCTAAGTCCCAATTTACTTTCTTGTTATTTTTTAATGATTTGAGTTTGTGTTAATGAAGTTTCAAAGATTGGTTTAAGTTTTATGCAAGTGTTTCACAAATTTTCCAAAAATCTGATTTTTCCTTGTTTTAGTTCAAACACTTGAACTTTTGGATCATAAGTTCATCATAACACCCTGATAAGGAGCTTATCAAGGTGTGGTGAAGCTTGTGGTTTGGGAGGATTCAAGGAGTGGGAAACAAGCTTGGGAAAAATCTTGTTCATTTTCCATTTTTTCATATAATCTGTTTGTTTCTAACCTTGTTGTTCTTAGAAGCTTATTGGATGCTTGTGCCTTGTTTAGCTAGGCACATAAGCTATAAATCTGTGAGTGTGGATGTACATTCATGAGGTTTGTCCTCTTTTCTTGAAAAATCTGTCAAGATATTGGTTCTATGTGATTTTGTGGATCTGTTGTTGTTTGGTGTGTTCTATTGCATGCTAATTGGTTCTAAGTTCATAGTGATGTTGTATTGATGCTTGTTTAAGCTTTGGTAAACCTGTTAACCACATTTTCTTTGTTAAATCTTGATTTAAAAAGTTAAAAGGGTTTTTGGGTCTACTGCTTTAAGGTTTTTATTTGAGTTTGAGTTAGTGTTAAGGGTTTATTCTTGTTTGTATCTGATATTGAGGTATTTGTATGCTTATAATTGCAAGTCTTGTGCTTCTAAACATCAAATCTTAATCTGTGCCATATCTTGCTTGTTTTTCCCTATTTTGATCTAAAAATTTTGGAACACCTAGAGTGTATGCTTATTTAGGGTAAAAGGTGCTTAAACATAGTTTGTGTAACCGGATTTGAAGATTTGATTGTTTGAAATTGGATTTGTAGTCAAGTATATCAGAAAATAGGTGTTCGTGTTCATGTGTTTATATCAGTAAGTCACTTAGGGTTTTAATATAGTTCTAAACATGGAATCAGTGTATGAAATGAGTTAATTTGTGTGTTACTAAGTTTTATTGAGCTTGTGTATGCATTTGGTGGACTGTGGTTAGCTTATACTAGCTTAATCATTAGCTTATATCACCAGACCTTCTTGTTTCATATCTGGATCAGACCTGACCACATTTTGAATTAACTGTACTAATTGGCTGGGTGTTTTTGTGATTTATTGCTTGTTATTGACTCCTTATAACCCACTGGTTATAAGGATGCCTTGTTTATCCATTGAATCCAAGTAAAGTCCACAAAAAACAATACGTCAAGAAAGTCAAGCAGTGGGACCCCTTTCCCACTGTTTCTAGCCATTGCTAGTGTTAAATTGTGAACAGCTTATCAATAAGCTATAATAGCTTATTTTATTGTGCAACAACTTTGTTTTGGTAATCAATCTTCCTTATTTGGCCCATTTGACTAATTTGGAACTTTTGAGCCTTTGACTTTTAGGTTTGACTAGAAAACGAATTGACTTTTCTTTTTCAAAATAGCTTATTGCTTATTCCAGCTTATTTAATGTGCTTATTTGAAATCTTTTTGATTATTAAGCTTAGTTAAGTGATTTAAAACATTTTGCAAAAAGAATCAGCTCTTGAATCAGCCTAGAACTCGAAAACGACTATTTTGTCGTTTTGTGTAGAGAGCTTTTGCTTATTTCAAGCTTATTTCTTGGACTTATTAAAAAATTCTTTTTACAAACAGCTTTATAATCTCATTGGAAGGATGTGTGTCAAATTTCAGCTTATGGCATTAGCTTATGGTTTAATGGGCCAAAAAGCCCATTAAGAATAAGCTGTTTGTTCATTAAGCTGTGATAAGCACTTATTTAGCTTTTGCGCCTTTAGAGTTTTGTTTTTAAACTCAAATTTTAAGCTAGACTGGAAGTTTTGGGCTTATTTGAACAACATTTTTCTTATTGGGCCTTAAACAGCCCATTAAGCATTCTGTATGGACTTATGGCCTATTTGGAGGCCCAATAGGGGTAATTTGGTCATTTCACTTTCATTTTCTGTTTATTTAAGTTAAATTAAACTAGTTTGCATGTTTTTAGAGTTTTTTTATAAATTTTGAATTTTTATTAATATTTTATTATTATTTTATTATTATTTTATTATTAAAAATTATTTTTAGTATTTTAGCAACTTTTTCATTTTTCATAGGTCACATACATTAAGTTAGGATTTTTAACACTTTTGAATTAATTTTCTTTTCATTTAAATGATTTTTAGGATTAGTTTAATATTTTAATAGTTTTTAATCATTTTTAAATAGTTATAATTAATTTTAAATTTTCCAAAAATAGTTTTTAGTTTAATTAAGTTATTTTAGAGGTTTACAAATTGAAAAATCCCATTTTAGGCTTTTTGTTAATTAAATTGATTTTTTGGGCTTTAATTAGCATTAAAAAAAATATTATTTAATTAAATAAAATGCTTGAGTGATTTTTGATTTTTTGTAAACTCTAATCGCATTTTTAGGATTTATTGCAATTTTCTAGGAATTTTTAGGGTAATTTTTAAATTTCGTCACGTTTTACGGTTTTACGTTTACGACTTTCGTCTTAGCTTAATTTTAATCGTAACCGTCATCCTTTTCTCTTTTCTTTCTTCATAATATTAATCACAAACATTTAATCAAGTCTTTAACACAATAAACAAGCCACCTTGAGAACGAACTCACCTTTGGGTCATTTGTGCACGGTTTTCCTAAACCGTCGTACTTACCCTAATTACGCTCTTCTTCCTAAAAGGGTGTAAAACTACAACTATCACATCCCAAGTTGACGTGCATAGCAATTTACCAAAACCAGTCACTCCACAATCTAGTCCCTCCTTAAGAAAATCTACTTCTCGAAAGCCCGATCACATGAATGCTTCAATCAACTCTAGTAATAGCTCAAAGAACATGCCTAGGCGTAGTTCAAATGACATGGGTCATAAAATCTATCTAGAGGATGCTAAGATAACGATACTAGCAAGAGGTAGGACCAAACCAAACCTTAGTAGCGTGATAGTTGAGTAAATACACTTGTTTTAGGAAAAACAAGATGTAATGAGGGTAAGTAGGGGTGTGCACGGTTCGGTTTGGGACGGTTTTTGGCTAAAACCGAAACCGAACCGACATATTCGGTTTTTAAAAAACCAAAAACCGAAACCGTTCGGTTTTGGGCGGTTCGGTTTTTTCGGGTTGTAATCGGTTTCGGTTCGGTTTTTCGGTTTTTTCGTTTTTAAAACCGTTTATATTTGGTACGTCCGATTTAGATTGAAAAACTTGTTTTGCGTGAAAAAATAGATTTTTTTTACTTTTCACTCGAAGCCTAATAATGTTTATTGCAAATTTCTAATCTATAATTACACACATATTTTTAAGATAAACACACATGCAAATAAACATGCGTACAAACGATTATTGTCACATATGTAATTATATATTTTCAAGTAAGTACAAATATATATCAAACACGCGTATAAACAATAAGATAAATATATTACTCCTATTTTTCTATAAAAAATGAATATTAATTTATAGTTTTGATATATTACTTATTTATCTATATTATATTATATTTATATTTTTTATATAAAAAAATGGTTCGTTTCGGTTCGGTTTTTACGGTCCGGTTTTTGGATGAAAACCGAAACCAAACCGAAACTTTTTGGTTTTTGAAAACGTAAAAACCGAACCATCGGTTTTTATATTCAGTCGGTTTTTTTCGGTTTTTCGGTTCGGTTTCGGTTTTTTTGTTTTTTTTTGCTCACCCCTAAGGGTAAGCACGACGGTTTAGGAAAACCGTGCACAAATGACCCAAAGTGGGGATCATTCTCAAGGAGGCTAGTGTGTTGTGTAAGAAATGATTAATGATGTGATTATGATTTATGAGAAAAGGAAGATATAAAAGAGATTAGTGGAGAATGACGGTTACGATTATGAATTAAACTAAGACGAAAAAAGTTGTGCACGTAAAACCGTAAAAAGGAACCAAATTAAAATGTTACCCTAAAAATTCCTAGAGAAGTGCAATAAATGCTAAAAGATGTAACTAGAGTTAACAAAAAATAAAAAAATCACTCAAACCTTTTATTTAATTAAATATTATTTTTTTTAATGCTAATTAAAGCCCAAAAAATTAATATAATTACGAAAAAGCCCAAAATAAGATTTTTAACTTGTAAACCTCTAAAATGACTTGACTGAATTTAAAAAAAATTAAAAATTTTAAAATTAATTAAAACTATTTAAAAACAATTAAAAACACTTAAAAACTATTAAAACTTAAAATAATTCTAAAAATTAATATAATGACAATAAAATTAATCAAAAAATTGTAAAATTCCTAACTTAATGTATTTGAACTAAGAAAAATGAAAAACTTGTAAAAATCTTAATTTTAATTTTTAATAATAAAATAATAATAAAATATTAATAAAAATCCAAAACTTATAAATAATTCTAAAAAGTTGCAAAATAGTTTAGTTTAACCTAAATAAAATATAAATGAACTTTAAATTACAAAAATACCCCTATTTGGCCTTAAAATGGGCTAAATGACAAAACAGTCCCTTAATGGGCTTAAATTGGGCCCAATAAGAAAAAGTCAACCAAATAAGCCCAAAACTTCCAGTCTGACTTAAAATTTGATTTTAAGAACAAAACTCTGAAGTCCCAAAAGCTGAAAATGTGTTTAAGCTATCTTATTTCAAAGCAGCTTATTCTTAATGGGCTTTTTGGCCCATTAAGCTATAAGCTGATGCCATAAGCTAAAATTTGACACACAAGCTTCTTTTGAGTTACTAAAGAGATCTATAAAAAGAAAATTTGAAAAAGCACAAGAAATAAGCCTGAAATAAGACAAGACTCTCTTCACAAAACGACAAAATAGTCGTTTTTAGTTCTAGACCACCTCAAGTGCTGATTAAAGTTTCAAAAGGTTTTAAATGACTTAATTAAGCAAAATAATCAAAAATTTCCAATAAGCACAAGCAATAAGCCAGAATTAGCAATTAAGCACTTATGTAAAAGTCAACTTGATTAGTTTTCTAGTCAAACTTAAAAGTCAAACCCTAATAAGCTCCAGATCAAATCAATGGGTCAAATAAGGAAGATCTATCACAAAAAATAAGTTGTTGCAAATCTGGATAAGCCAAAATGGCATATGAATAAGCTGTTTGATAAATTACACTAGTAGGGGCTAGTTTTAGAGGTTCAGCAGTGGGAAAAGTTTCCACTGCTTGACCTTTTTAACTTTTTGTCTTTTGTGACTTTTTTGTGGATTCAGGTTAAGCAAAGGCACCCAAGTGATCAGTTAATCACAAGGATTCAATAACAACAACAAAAACACAAATTCAATCAGCCAATCAATACAGTTTAATCAAAAGATCACCAGACCTTGCCCAGATATGAACAATAAGCAGTTTTCACCAAATAAGCACTTTTAGCAAGAATAAGCCAGCCAAACTTCACCAAATGCATACACAAGCTATAAATAATTCAAATCAACAAATATAAACAGGTTTTATGCATTGATTCAAAGTCTAGATCCAGATTCAAGCAGATCAAAGTTACTGATGAACAAAAACAAGAAGTTATGATACTTTGCTGATATACTTTACCATAAATCCAATTTCAAACACTCAAATCTTCTTAACAGGTTACAATAACTTGGATTTAACACTTGTTAGCCCTAAACATGCATACACTCTAGGTGTTTCCAAAATCTTATGTCAAAATAAGCAAAATCAAGTGAGTTATAGCACAATCTTAGATTTGATGTTTTAAAGCTAAAAACTTGCAGATATTAGCACACAACCAAGTATTAAGCAGATACAAACACTAAACAACACCTTCCAATAACTCAATAACAACATGTGATCTTAAACAGGTTAACCCAAACACCCCTTATCTTTTTCAAATCCAAATTTAACAAAGTATAAGTGTGATTTAGTGTTACCCAAGCCCAAACAAACACAATAACAAGTATATTATGCAGTATCAAGCAAGATTAAGCCACAAAAACAACAAGAACAATAACAGAACACAAAATCACAAAATTCAAGTATTTTGATAGATTTTTGGGTTCAAGAACTCAAACCTCATGAGTGTACATCCACACTCACGAATGTTTGAGCTGATGTGCCTAGCAAAACAAGGCACAAGCTTCCACAACAAAGCTGCTAAGATTTAACAAGGTTAGAACAAAAATATGAAAATCAGAAAAGTGAAAAAGCTTGATTGATGCAACCTTTGTACCCACTCTTTGATTATCCCCAAACCACATGTCTCACAACACCTTGATAACTCTTTATCAGGGTGCTATGATCAACTTATAGCCCAAAAATTCCAAAGATGTACCAAAGACTTAGCAAAATATCAAGATTTTGGAAAAATATGCAATTTCTTGCACAATCTTTAAAAACAGGTTTTAGGATTCAAGATTCATAAACATTAGACATGAACAAGCAAATAATAAGATTGGCACTTGGGTTTTCTTCAAACATTCAAACACTTCTCATTAAACATGAAGGAGGATTTACAGAACTTTGAACAAAGGAAAAACCAAGAGCAACTGAAAATGTAAAGCCTAAATGCCTTTATATAGGCTACAAGGATGAACTAGAATGCATAAAAACGTAAACCCTAATGGTGTGAAGTCCCTGAAATGCCCCTTGAACTTTTGAAAATCTTGAACTCATGTGAACTTCTTTTGGTTGTTTGTGGACATGTGAGCTGTTGGAATTGCATCAAAGGTTCATATTAAGCTTAGATATGAAGCTGCTTTCTCGGGCGTTGGATGGCTGGCAAGGTTTTGGCTTCTTCTTAAAAGTGGTATATCAGGGTGATACATGTGAGCTATGGGATAATGTTGCACAAGGTTTATGGGTGGAGTTTAGTTTAGCACCACCTTAATCTTAAATCTGGAAAAGATTAAGGGTTAATTGCAAGTAATGAAGGAATACCCAATTTTGATTATGAACATGAAGAACAGCCATTTGATCTTTGTTTGTGTTTAAATGTGGTGTTTAGCGCGAATTAATAAACTAATCCGGATTAGTTTAAAAGCTGTTGTGAGTGGAGGGTGACATGGCCAAAAGATGAGCTCCCATTGGTGGAAAGGGTGAGTGGGGCACGTGTCACCCCCTCACTGGACTATGTAACTTTCTTGTCGCCCAGATTTAACCTCCCAACTTTTATAATCCTTTTAATTTAGTTTTATTTGGCAAAAACTGAATTTCCTTTTATAGCAAAGTTTTACTTTTCACACTTTTTCCCCAAATACTTTTCCAAAGTATTTTCAGGTGTATTTCTTGCCATTTGTTGATTCTTGAAGGGCTGTTTTGGCATTTTCTTCAAAGATTATGGTCTTGACTTGTATTGTTGACTTTGTGGAGGACTAAAATTGACAAGTCTTCATTATTGAGGGACCATGCTTGCCAATTCTACAAAGTGGAGGGCCCTTTTTGTAAATTTGACAAACTTTAAGGACCAAACTTGTAATCATGGTTTACAAGGGTTTAAAGTGTCAATTCTTCAATATTGGAGGACCCTTCTTGTACAATATTCATTTCTTCAAGGGTTATTCTTGGAAAATCAACACTAGGGCTTGGTTCATTGTGTGGCTTCGTTTCCCGTGTTCGTTTTTGCTTGTTCTTTGTGATCTTTTGTCATTTTCTCAATATCTGTACCTAAAATACACAAGTAATAAACACAAGCATATATTTGGCATTTTTGATGATATTTAATGTATTTTATGCCCGTTTTGGACGATGAGACTATGTATAAAAGCAGTCTTATCACTCGCCCAAACTAAACCATTGCCGTGCCCTCACGCAATGCTAGAATAAAGTATTGTAGCATCTCCAAAATTCATTTTTATGCACCTTCATTGAATAATAATAACCTAGCTACACTACTACTACTACTACTACTTGCGTTTTAGACATAATGTATGATTTTCATCGTAAAATGGGACGTTTAGGTTCATAGAACAAGAACACATGAGTGCTTCGTTAGAAATAATTTCGTCGTCCTCGAATTTCACCCCAATTCCATGCTAAGCGTGCAACGATATCATTGTCATTATAAGTTAGTAATGCTAACACTACTCATATGCCCTAATCACGTTCTTATCCTCCCATTTTCCTAAGTTGTATCTCTTATATTTTATTTTGTCTTAAATGTTTCATGAGGATACATTGTTTGACTTATGCAATGATAGAGATTTAGGTCTAAAAATAGAGTCATAACGGTGTAACCAAGACCATCAAATTAATAACCCCTCCTAATGGACAACGATGTCAAAAATTAAGTCAACAAGAAGGATCGATAAACACGGTTTTATAATAGTTTTGAACATGAGACTTATTACCAAGACTTTTATACGCCCCCTACCGGATGGGCCTTATTATCATAGGTTTACCTCCATCTTTTATTCAACTTCGCCATGAAGCTTTTATTATGACTTCGGTCTTGCCTTGCCTTTTATTTAACCTCGCCATGAGGTGTTTATTATGGCCAAAGACGTATATCCTCACGCTAAAGCGAATTTTGGATCTTTAAAGCTTCAAAGATTAAGGCTTGATTCACTTTCAATTTCACATAGATTTCTCGGCCTTGTGAGCTTCAAATTGTTTGCTTGATTTAGGTGAGCGCTTGAAATCTTATTATTAGGTAAAGCTTTCGATTATTCGGGTTTCCAATACTTCAAAACCGTGACGCTGGCGATACATTAATATCTTCCCAATTTAATTACATGGAAGCTACTAGAAAAGACTAGAAACCAACAATCAAGACTAAACCGTTAAGTCAATATTTATTAAGCAAAAAATATTTACAAGCGAAGGAAGAATAAGCAAACAACGAGAACACATGAGTTTTTGAAAGAATACGAGTACTCTACGTTTAGCATAGTAACTCATAATTAACTCTATCATTTCTCGTCCTCATTTAAGAGACTTAGTCTAATATAAAGTTAAGGAATCAAAGCTAAGTGCTCAACACGCACGGTCGAGTAAAAAATTACTCTTATTCTCGCCATCAGAAAATCTACATTCGTGTCTTCAAACACTTATAAAACATGAGAAAATTTTAAAATTTGGCCATTTTTTTGCCTTATTTTGCAACAAAACGATAAACAAAAAGATAAACTTTAGAAAGTGTGAAGGTTTGGCAAGGCAAGTATCTATTCACCCCCCATACTAAAGTTAAACATTATCCTCAAGTTTCGAGTCTAAGGGTTGGAAAACCCCCATACTAGAGACGTAGTCGAATGCTTAATCTAGCATGGAAAGGGTGTAACCGTTAAATTTAAAGATGTTTATGAAGTGTGCTATAAACCTAAGGTTAGAACATAAAAGGATATATGAGATCATGATCATCTAAAAACCACATATCACAAACAACCACGGAACAAAGGTTGGAAGGGCACAAATCCCCACACGTTACTACATTAGAAAGCGATAATATGTACATAGGATAAGCATGGGACTCCCCCACGAGGCACCTCGTTTTTTATTACCGAGTCATGAGCTCGACTCGATCCCCTCAACACTAATTATCATTGGGGAAGGTGATTTGGTCGAGGTAGTTCAAGGATGGAACTTCCCCGCCAAAATAGTGCTTCAACCTATGTCCTTTCACCTTGAAATTGGAGCCATCATTTTGAGCTAGCTAGATGGTCCCATAAAGAAAAACTTGAGTCACGGTGAATGGACCGGACCAACAGGATTTCAACGTGGCGGAAAATATTTTCAAACGAGAGTTAAAAAGCAACACTTGATCTCCAATGTTAAAAACCCGGTTTTTAATTTTTGAGTCATGAAACTTTTTAGTTTTTTCTTTATAAATCAATGAATTTTCATAAGCAATATCTCTTAATTCATCCAATTCATTTAATTGCATTTTCTGGTGTTTCCCCGCGGTCTCCATATCATCACTACAATGCTTAAGGGCCCAATAAGTTTTGTGTTAGAGTTCAATTGGCAAGTGACAATTCTTCCCGTACACAAGCTTATAAGGAGTGCACCCGATGGGCGTCTTATGAGCGGTCCGAAAGGCCCATAAATCATCGTCCAACTTATCCGACCAAGATTGTCGGTTTTCCCCAATCGATCTCTCCAAGATCCTCTTCAATGCTCGGTTTGAAACCTCGACTTGCCCACTCGTTTGTGGGTGATAAGCCGTAGAAAGCCGATGTGTAACCCCATATTTCCTTAGGACCCTTTCGAATTAGTCGTTACAAAAATGGGTTCCACGATAGCTTATGATCGCACAAGGGGTTCCAAATCGAGAAAACAAGCTTTTCAAAAACTTGACTACCACACGAGCATCATTCGTGGGCAAATAGCTTCCACCCACTTGGATAGGTAGTCGACGGCGACAATGTAACACCCCCAAATTTATACAATTCAATACAGCGGAAGACTCGTTGGTGTTACGGGATAGCACATTACTCACATCATAGACAACGCTTAAAAAAATCGCGTCGTTTAATAATAAAGCATTTCCACTCATAAATATCAGATTTACATAGGTCCCAAGTCATAGTATTTCATACAGTTTTACAAAAGATTTGAATGGAAATTGTTATTTAAGTGCGGGCCATGAATTCTTGTTGTCTTCCCGAGAATTACCTTCAAGTACCTGAGATAAAACATGTTAAAAGAAAAGGTCAGCGAAAACGCCGAGTGAATTCATAGAGTTTAATGAAACCATTAATATAACATCGGTATAAAATTATTACCGAAAATCATTTTGTACAAATCTTTTTAATAGGCCATAAAATAGCCAAAGTCATTTTATACAAATCCTTATCAAAAATCATAATATAGGCTTTTGCCTTCAAAATCATTATACGAACCATTGTCGTTAAAAACATCATACAATACGTTTTATAACGTTGTATATAGTTAAATAAAAACCGTTATATGAATATGGTTATGAAAAACCAAAACACGAACATAAAATCAATAATAAGACCCCGTATTGCTAGTCAGGCAATTTATTGTAATTCAGTGCGTATAGCAGTATTTCGTTAATTGGATTATTATAAGCCGCATGACATTGTTACCTTACTACAACAAACAACGGGTAGCTAGCCCGAAACTCAATTTGCCCATCTAAATTAGCGTGTCGTCACAAATGTCCCGCTATGGAAATCTTCTCATACATAAATTCGCTTACCAATCAATGTGGCACGACGGGGATCAACCGTCAAGGCGCGAACTGGGGTGATCGTCCCCAAATAGTACTAATATATGTATAAGCGTCTTACAAATCCCGGTAGTTCACAATTCATGCTAATGGGACTTTTAGTGACATAACCTAACTTTAATAATCCATTTCATTTCATCTATCGGGTCATTTAATCATTCATCGGGTCATACAATCATTCAGGATCAAATCAATAAACAAACAATCGAGACAACTAGTGTCCTATTTCATAAAAACTAACATGTTATCTCCCTCACGGGTTTATAAAACATTTCATAAAAACATTTAAAAGAGTTCGAGGCTATGAACTCACGTTGATGTGGGAAGGCGGGTTATCGGCAATTCGGACGTACGGTACGTGCTTCAATCACGGAAACCTAGACAATTAGTACTCGTCTTAGACTCTTGTCCAATGACTTTATAAGAATAACAATTATGTATACATATGATGATTTTATATATATGATGATCAAGTGGGTTTGCATATTCTCTTTTACTCATTTTAGTGTTTATGTATTGGTAACTTCTTACTAGTTTACTAGTTTTACCTATTTACGTGTTTTAGGTCCAATAAGCCTATTATAAGTTCATTAACTTGTATTAATCCATTTCATACTTGTATTATCAGTATTTATACTTTACATGTTGGGCCCAAATGGGTTAAGCCCAATAAATAAGTTTATAAGTGTTTTAGCCCATTTTGTTGTATTATTAGTCCAATAACGTTAACTTAGCCCGTTAATGTCCGTATGTTATATAGTTCGGGTTTTATCGTTTCTTTACTTGTTATATATGTTTATATATCATTATATGAGTTTATAAAAGTTTACATTAGACGGGTTTGATCGTCTAAGTTTTAATTGGCGAAAAACGTTAATTTTACGGTAATAGCCGAAAAAGTCGTAAAAATCATGTTTATAGTTTTATAACTTATAAAACTTATCAAACTAACATTTTTATAAAATGTCCATTTATTTATCCTTATACATATTTATATAAATGTATTATATAAGTTAGTGGGTTTTAATTCACATTTTATACTATTTTTATTTGAGTGCTTATATAATACTATTATACTTTAATTTCCCAAAATCTGATTTTTACTTTCATGTTCACCAAAACAGCAAATATCTAGAGTTCTATATGGAGATAGAAGCCCAAATTTTTATGGCATAAACTACATGATATGTGCTCCATTTAACTCTTCTATTGATACTGTTGAATCAGCCTCTAAGTATTTTATAAAATTCGTCCAAAACAGTGTACTCAGATTTGCACTCTAAACTTGTTTTGATCATATCTCACTCATCCTAATGATTACATTGCATGGACAACTCTCACATGTGTACAAGACCTAATACTTACTTTATATTGATTCTAGTTTGCCATTTTATCAGTCTAACATGTGGTTAGTTACTGTTTTCATACAGTCTACCATTTAAGCAAGATTTAACCATTTTTACATGTGGTTTTTCCATCTTTTTACCCATGTTTATCAAATCTATCAAAACCAAATCCCCACATAATATTTTTAATCATCATTCATCATCATATACATATACATAAATAAAGAAATTACAAGATTACATAATCAAAATTAACAAGAGGATGGGAAGAACAATCTTTATACCACTAAGATGATGTAGGTTGTGATTAAGACATGGATTTTGATGGAGAAATTTGTGATAAACCAAGACCATCTTCAAGACCACCCATCTACATGAACACCTTGATGATAATAAGCCCTTGAGTCCTTTGAAAACTCCTTGCTAGTTGTTAAAATCATCTCCAATCAACAAGTCTTCAACTAAGCTTCAACATATGTTGATCATAGCTTAAGTTCATGGTTAAACTTTTGAGGATGATGGTGTTTAGTGGTGGTGGTGGGACGGCACAAATGGAGAGAGGGAGGAGAGTTTGGTGGTTTTTGCATGTAAGAAATGAAAACAAATGGTTGTGTTTAGTGGTTTTGATGTTTAGTTAGAAAGTGTAGCTTACATTGTAAGCTTAGCTTACAAGTGTAAGCATTTAGCTTGCAACTTGACACCTCCTTGGTGTTGTGTAATATAGTGGCCGGTTATGAGTGGGGGTGGGGCAAGATTTATCTTGTCTCATCCCCATTTAATTACGGGTATTCCTCGATTCTAGTTTCCTCGATTTGCGTGCCCTCGGGTCGTTTTACGAAAAATGTTTTTATAAATTATGAATCAACGGCACAAAACGAATCTAATAAAAATTTTCTCATCAAAAACGGAGTTCGAAAACGTAAATACGTAATCCTAAGGTTTCCGGTTTAGTCGTAAAGGACGTTAAATTAAAATCGTAAGTCCTAATCTCTTCTCGTAAATTTGTGAGTTTATGAACCAACTCAAAATTAAAATTCCAAAATAATATTCACGGATAAATTTATTTCCTGAAATGTCGGACTGTCACCAAAACGGTGTAGGTAAACGTAAGTACGTAACGTAGAATCCTCCGGTTTAGACGTAGTCGATGCTACTTCAAGACGTAAATCCAAATTTCTTCCCAAAAATAAGTGAGTTCATATTATAACATTAAAATAATGTTTTTAAATAATATTTGAGAATAATATATCAACCATAAATTGACGGATTGTCACAGCATTTACCCCTAAACAGGATCTTTGTCCTCAAAGATCATCTTACTACTCACTTCTTATAGAGTTAAAGCCATGTGGGTATTTCCTCCACATTCGGTCTTTTCTCACAAGTGTAATCCATTTCAATACGCGAGTTTCATCAAACATAACTACAGGAATAAGATCAGGCTTATTGTTGACTTACTTTCTCTATCCATGATGTTCACGGGTTTCTGATGAATGCAACTTTTCGCCGATCTAAACTTCATTAAGGAATAGTCAGATTTTCACTTGATAGGCATTTTATCAAGTTCGATATACGATACATAATTCACGCAGGTCTTGAAGTCCTAGGGTAGATCCAACTTATATGCCTTTCAAACCAACTTTTATATCATCTCAATGGTCCCATACAACGGGGACTTATATCCCATGATCTTTCAGATCATCAATTAATCCATGGTTAAATTTTTTGGCATAACTTCGCTACCCGTCTGGCACTTCAAGATCTACATTTCATATTCACATAACCTCCTGCCCACTACTGGCAGTCAATAATCAAATCCTAGTTTCAACAATCAATTCAGGTCTCGCGGGTCGAGTATTTTGTAAGGTTAGGTTCGCCATCATAGGAAACCTTAAACCTAAAAGACATGTCCAACTCACAATAGGTGTATGTCGGGTGTCCTCGTCCCAACTCCTGCTTACAGA
Organism: Glebionis coronaria; assembly: GCA_025667525.1. Lineage (NCBI taxonomy): Eukaryota > Viridiplantae > Streptophyta > Magnoliopsida > Asterales > Asteraceae > Glebionis > Glebionis coronaria. Next base: position 298,181,466 of record CM046874.1, read on the forward strand.
TGCTCTAATATTTAGATCCTAACAAGATTCAATCTTGATCCTAATACGATAATTATCAATGATAATCTCTACAAAGGAAAGCGATTATACGGTTTATTACCAAAGGTCAATCATTCAAACATAAAACAGCACTTATAGTATTTTGTATCGTTACTTTACCTCGTCCCTTCGATTGGGGTGGTACACAGTACTCTCATCAAGATTCGTTCTCAATGACTTCTGAGCAAATCTCTAGAAATTCGATGCGAAGTGAGGACCTTGATAGAGATGATCGATACAGGCACACCATGTTTACATAACTCCTTAAAATACGAAAGAGTCAAGTTCTTCATCAAGAATCTATCATTAACAAGAATGATATTAGCAGATTTTGTCAGTCTGTCGACGATGACCCAAATCGATTCAAATTCAGATGATGACCTTTGCAATAGCTAGACGTTTACTAATGTATGAGGCGGTGTCTGCCTTCATAATTTGCCATCAGTACAACTTCTTCTGATAATGATACATTAAATCAGAAATGACAGGAATAGAATACTTATACTTACAAGATTCCAACATAACTGTATCTCACAATCTCCATATTTAGGCACCACAAGTGTCCTTTTAAGCATTTAACGCCATCGACTCTTATTACTAATGGTTCACATTAGCCGCGAACCCCCTTTTATTATTCATATTATCCTTTTTATATTAGGTGTCAGTATCTACATTCATCTTCCCTGATGAAATAATTATCATGTCCACAATTTACTCATAAATTCTTTCTTCACATTTTCTAAGTTTTAGTTTCGTCTCAGCTATCATTTTTATCAATTTTTGCTCAATCTGACGTTTAAAGTGTCGATAATCATTACAAGTAAATTAATAATAAATATTCAATTTTTATGAAACGTAAACGTAAATTTTTTTTTTAAATTTCTTAGTTCGACCAATTATATAAAAATATTCAAAATAAATTTGAATTTAATTAACAAGATTTTTGTTGATTTATCGAAAATAATTAAAATAATTAATAAGATCCGTAAATTTTCGAAAAACCTTCGTTTATTCTTTGGTAAAAATTTTCTTTATTGAAAAGCAAAAATTGTCGTTTCAAATTTCAAGTCATGGTTTATATGATTTTCCTCAATCCTTCTTAAGTTGTCTTGAGGTATACACAAACATTTACCCCTAAACAGGAGTTTAGTTAAATGTTCTGGGTATAAGGGAATAATCCCTTAAAAATCCTTTGTTAAAACATTTTTCAAAACATATTTCCATTTTCTTTTTGGTAAAACCCAAAGTTTCAAATGGATCTAATTCTTAAAGAGTCAATATATATATATATATATATATATATATATATATATATATATATATATATATATATATATATCTTACCATCATTAATCAAACGGTCATTTAATATAAAGGATTAAGTCTTAAATCACATGTTAATTATTCAAGGTACATGTTTTTATTGTTCGGCCAATTTAGGGCAATCTATAAATAATTTTTAACTCATTCTTATACTTATAAACAAACAAATGGTCCTTAATGATCACAAGCATGAATTTATCAAATTACAGCCTACACACGTGATTCACCAAATTTATGAATGCTACGTGTGTATTAGTCAATCCAAACGACATCACGTGAAACTCATAATGTTCATTACAAGTTCTGGATGTAATGATTGGAATAAATAATCTTTTTCGCGGACGCGAAGTTGATGATAACCATGCCATGGATCAAAACTTTAAAACATACGCTAGAACCTTGTAAATGACCGAACAAATCTTCCATTTCGAGTCATGGATATCGTTTTCGATTGTCAATTTACTCAGTTCATAGTAATCTATAAATATAAGAAATAATAACACCATAGCTCTTCATAATGATGAGCTTGTTAGAATAAAATCTTTCTCCGACAACTCTCTCAGTTGTACGGTAATTCCTTTTAATTCAGATGGTGCTGACGTACAATGCACACGCCACAGGTGCAGCACCGGGAATATAATCAATACCAATTTCAACTTTCCTTAATGGCAAAAGTCTAGGTAATTCACCAACAAATACCTCCTAAAGTTTCAGATAACGGAAACATCTTTTAATAAATTCATATTAGGTTCTTTCTAGATTATAATATCTATGACTAATTCACAACCATTCATGGTGTAATTTCAAATCTAAATATAGGATATGGTCATCCATCAAGAATTATTTAGGTCACTTTTGATAATCAACATCTTATCATTTAGGGGAATTCTACTCGATTTCCCATCAATTAAGACAATATCGTCATGTCATAATCAATCAATCCATTCTACTGGCACTATCAACTTTCCAGTTTCATTATCGTTGATAAGATGTGAACTTCTAAAAAGACTAATAATAACTCATAATCCTTCACAAATTCAAGGATATATGGAGACACAACTACAATTAAAAGATTAAGGTCAACGCATAATCTATGCGAGAGAATTTCAAATTAGATACAGACGAAAACATTAACGAATATGAGTATATCACATGTTTTCAAAATTTGAGTACGCATTCGAAAGCTCCTCGGATCGTTACCCAGGTCATTCAAATGAAATCTAATCAAAAGAAATGATAGGAACTTCGATACATCCAGTCGGGTATCAACACTCGGTAATCAAATACTTTTCCTAAGAATCTCACTACGGGAGAATTAGACAAGAAAGAATTGTCAATTGTCAAATAAGACAATTTCCACAGATGAGTAAATTCGACTCAGAAGAATAGATGCTACAGGCACATATGTAGGTGTCCCTAACACTATGTCCCTATTTTTCACTTCTTGTAGATCTCATAAAATTTAATCTTTCACAATCTTCAAAGAAAATGTAGTGTTCATTCATTAGTTTTATGGTGACTACTAATCAGCCTTGCATGGTCCCTTTCAAATTGTATGTTGGCGCGCAACTATATACAATTTCAAGATTAACGATGCAATACTCAGTTCGTCAAAATTTTATCATCATGTTTATAATAAAAACATTTTCATGCTTAATTCTTAAATAAGAATCAAAAATAAATTTACAAAGATTTTCTTTGTTATGAAGACAATTAAGTTTCTCAAGGTATTTCATAATCAACTTTAGTTCAATAATGATTATTTATAAGTCTCACTTTAGATCATCCTTACGGTGATAAAAATTCAAATTTTCTCAAGGAATACTGTTGTATCTTATAAAAACAATGAGTGATCTGCAAAAGAGTGATGAAAACTTGTTCACCAAGAACTAAGTACAATATGATAGGAAATGAGCTTAGCCAATTAATCATGAGGTTCATGACCTCGATGGCACTCAAAAAGAATAATCCACAATGTAACTCAATTCGAGATGAGCACTTGTTCAATGGTTGCATCACTAATGCGATCATGAGGAAGAAGCATAAAAGATAGATAACATCGATACATGTAGGATTTAGCAATCAATCAAAGGTAGTCTTTTCATTGATGACAAACAAGTCAAAATTGTACCGTAACACATTATGTGTCACTATGTCATATAATTCCAGGAACTCATCCTACCAACTGATGTCTCAGTTAAGTTAGGGATTTTTAAAAGATACCACAATGAATACTAATCTACAAGAGTCATTAGGTGTCCCACCTGTCTCGGAAGATCCATCGGTCCCAATTCAGAAGAAGATTTCTTCAATTTATTTGTTGGACACTGGGCATCCTCATCATTGGACAATGGCCTAGGAACAACCCTTAACACGAACCAACAATCATTTAAAACCTTATAATTGAATCACAGAACTTAACGACTTCCTCTTAACAATTTCATATTCCATATGGGTTAAATTTTACTTTATTCAAGTTTCAATCAACTTATACTCAATGCGATATCCTACCTCATTCTCCAATACTTTCAATCTCATTCTTAGACCTTAAAAGGGCAATAAAAGTTCAATATGAACAACACTTAATTTCGAATCCTATATCTCTTACAACAATAGTTATCAAATGAGTCACTAGTATGAAATGACTCGATCATTCAATTAGACTTCTCGGAAAGGTACTAGTGGCATGAGGCTTTTGGGTAATGGTTCCATCGACAGCCTCAAGTGCAACATTCACCCTTTCGATTCTCAATTTTAAGAATTGGATGAAAACGAATCAGATGACATCTTTCTAGGTGGTAACATTTTGTCAAACTCCACTCTATAAGGAAAGATCGTCATGACATCGATATCAGTCTTAATCTCGCCAATTCTTCTTCAATATTACAATCAACTAATATCTATATTTCTACGAATATCAACCATTTTTTTGGGATCATAAATATCCACAACTTGGTTTAGATCTAGGATAGCTAGAATTCCTACGAGAATAGCTTCGATTAATTTACTAGGGGATTTAGGGTTCTTTGTGACAGTCTACGTCGTATAAATACCTCGTATAAATATCAAAATAATCATCAAACAATCATGTAATTACATCATATATATATATATATATATATATATATATATATATATATATATATATATATATATATATATATATATATATATATATATATATATATATATATATATATATATATATATATATATATATATATATATATATATATATATATATATATATATAATCCAAGTTATATATATATATATATTAAAATAACACTTCTCAGTCTGGCCTTGTCGGTAACTCAGGAATTCTTCGACACCGTTATAGTCAAAAGATTTTTAGACATTTTTAGAAAAATGTTTATAGTTAAAAGATTTTGAAATGTTTTATTCAAAACCTTGGTTTTAAAAATCTTTCGTTCTCCAAAATGAGAGCTCTGATACCAAACTGTAACACCCCCAAATTTATACAATTCAATACAGCGGAAGACTCGTTGGTGTTACGGGATAGCACATTACTCACATCATAGACAACGCTTAAAAAAATCGCGTCCTTTAATAATAAAGCATTTCCATTCATAAATATCAGATTTGCATAGGTCCCAAGTCATAGTATTTCATATAATTTTACAAAAGATTTGAATGGAAATTGTTATTTAAGTGCGGGCCATGAATTCTTGTTGTCTTCCCGAGAATTACCTTCAAGTACCTGAGATAAAACATGTTAAAAGAAAAGGTCAGCGAAAACACCGAGTGAATTCATAGAGTTTAATGAAACCATTAATATAACATCGGTATAAAATTATTACCGAAAATCAGTTTGTACAAATCTTTTTAAAAGGCCATAAAATAGCCAAAGTCAATTTATACAAATTCTTATAAAAAATCATAATATAGGCTTTTGCCTTCAAAATCATTATACGAACCATTGTCGTTAAAAACATCATACAATACGTTTTATAACGTTGTATAGAGTTAAATAAAAACCGTTATATGAATATGGTTATGAAAAACCAAAACACGAACATAAAATCAATAATAAGACCCCGTATTGCTAGTCAGGCAATTTATTGTAATTCAGTGCGTATAGCAGTATTTCGTTAATTGGATTATTATAAGTCGCATGACATTTTTACCTTACTACAACAAACAACAGGTAGCTAGCCCGAAACTGAATTTGCCCATCTAAATTAGCGTGTCGTCACAAAGGTCACGCTATGGAAATCTTCTCATACATAAATTCGCTTACCAATCAATGTGGCACGACGGGGATCAACCGTCAAGGCGCGAACTGGGGTGATCGTCCCCAAATAGTACTATTATATGCATAAGCGTCTACCAAATCCCGGTAGTTCACAATTTATGCTAATGGGACTTTTAGTGACATAACCTAACTTTAATAATCCATTTCATTTCATCTATCGGGTCATTTAATCATTCATCGGGTCATACAATCATTCGGGATCAAATCAATAAACAAACAATCGGGACAACTAGTGTCATATTTCATAAAAACTAACATGTTATCTCCCTCGTGGGTTTATAAAACATTTCATAAAAACATTTAAAAGAGTGTGAGGCTATGAACTTACGTTGATGTGGGAAGGCGGGTTATCGGCAATTCGGACGTACGGTACGTGCTTCAATCACGGAAACCTAGACAATTAATACTCGTCTTAGACTCTTGTCCAATGACTTTATAAAAATAACAATTATGTATACATATGATGATTTTATATATATGATGATCAAGTGGGTTTACATATTCTCTTTTACTCATTTTAGTGTTTATGTATTGGTAACTTCTTACTAGTTTACTAGTTTTACCTATTTACGTGTTTTAGGTCCAATAAGCCTATTATAAGTTCATTAACTTGTATTAATCCATTTCATACTTGTATTATCAGTATTTATACTTTACATGTTGGGCCCAAATGGGTTAAGCCCAATAAATAAGTTTATAAGTGTTTTAGCCCATTTTGTTGTATTATTAGTCCAATAACGTTAACTTAGCCCGTTAATGTCCGTATGTTATATAGTTCGGGTTTTATCGTTTTTTTACTTGTTATATATGTTTATATATCAGTATATGAGTTTATAAAAGTTTACATTATACGGGTTTGATCGTCTAAGTTTTAATTGGCGAAAACGTTAATTTTACGGTAATAGCCGAAAAAGTCGTAAAAATCATGTTTATAGTTTTATAACTTATAAAACTTATCAAACTACCATTTTTATAAAATGTCCATCTATTTATCCTTATATATATTTATATAAATGTATTATATAAGTTAGTGGGTTTGAATTCATATTTTATACTATTTTTATTTGAGTGCTTATATAATACTATTATACTTTAATTTCCCAAAATCTGATTTTTACTTTCATGTTCACCAAAACAGCCATATCTAGAGTTCTATACGGAGATAGAAGCCCAAAATTTTATGGCATAAAATACATGATATGTGCTCCATTTAACTCTTCTATGGCTACTTTTGAATTAGCCTCTAAGTATTTTATAAAATTCGTCCAAAACAGTGTACTCGGATTTGCACTCTAAACTTGTTTTGATCATATCTCACTCATCCTAATGATTCCATTGCATGGCCAACTCTCACATATGTACAAGACCTAATACTTACTGTATATTGATTATACTTTGCCATTTTATCATTCTAACATGTGGTTAGTTACTGTTTTTATACAGCCTACCATTTAAGCAAGATTTAACCATTTTTACATGTGGTTTTTTCATCTTTTTACCCATATTTATCAAATCTATCAACACCAAATCCCCACATAATATTTTTAATCATCATTCATCATCATATACATATACATAAATAAATAAATTACAAGATTACATAATCAAAATAAAAAGAGGATGGGAAGAACAATCTTTATACCACCAAGATGATGTAGGTTGTGATTAAGACATGGATTTTGATGGAGAAACTTGTGATAAACCAAGACCATCTTCAAGACCACCCATCTACATGAACACCTTGATGATAATCAGCCCTTGACTCCTTTGAAAACTCGTTGCTAGTTGTTAAAATCATCTCCAATCAACAAGTCTTCAACTAAGCTTCAACATATGTTGATCATAGCTTAAGTTCATGGTTAAACTTTTGAGGATGATGGTGTTTAGTGGTGGTGGTGGGACGGCACAAATGGAGAGAGGGAGGAGAGTTTGGTGGTTTTTGCATGTAAGAAATGAAAACAAATGGTTGTGTTTAGTGGTTTTGATGTTTAGGTAGAAAGTGTAGCTTACATTGTAAGATTAGCTTACAAGTGTAAGCATTTAGCTTGCAACTTGACACCTCCTTGGTGTTGTGTAATATAGTGGCCGGTTATGAGTGGGGGTGGGGCAAGATTTATCTTGTCTCATCCCCATTTAATTACGGGTATTCCTCGATTCTAGTTTCCTCGATTTGCGTGCCCTCGGGTCGTTTTACGAAAAACGTTTTTATAAATTATGAATCAACGGCACAAAACGAATCTAATAAAAATTTTCTCATCAAAAACGAAGTTCGAAAACATAAATACGTAATCCTAAGGTTTCCGGTTTAGTCGTAAAGGACGTTAAATTAAAATCGTAAGTCCTAATCTCTTCTCGTAAATTTTTGAGTTTATGAACCAACTCAAAATTAAAATCCCAAAATAATATTCACGGATAACTTTATTTCCTGAAATGTCGGACTGTCACCAAAACAATGTAGGTAAACGTAAGTAGGTAACGTAGAATCCTCCGTTTTAGACGTAGTCGATGCTACTTCAAGACGTAAATCCAAATTTCTTCCCAAAAATAATTTAGTTCATATTATAACATTAAAATAATGTTTTTAAATAATATTTGAGAATAAAATATCAACCATAAATTGACGGATTGTCACAGACAAGGATGTACTTATTACCACGAGATGATGTGAACGGCCCCATAAATTCAATGCCCCAAACGTCAAAGATCTCACACACTTGGATGATATTTTGTGGCATTTCATCGTTTTGTGAGGCTTTTCCTTGTCGTTGGCATGAGTCACACGACTTCACAAGTGCATGTGCATCTCGGTAAATAGTAGGCCAAAAGAAACCAGCATCAAAGACCTTCTTAGCCGTGAGATTAGCACCGTGGTGACCACCCGTGGGTCTCTCGTGACAATCTCTAAGGATGTTAGAAGCTTCGGTGCCAAATACACAACGTCGAATAATTTGATCCGCACAAGTTTGAAACAAGTAAGGGTCGTTCCAAAAATAGAACTTGACGTCACGAAAGAATTTTCGTTTTTCTTGAGTCGTCATACCCTTGATGATGAAGTTCCCTACATGGTAATTTGCGATGTACGCAAACCATGGGGTAGATGAATCAAGCTTATAAATTACTACACCAAGTGTCTCGAGCGGAAATGTTCCGGTGATTTCCTTTGGCTCGTAAACACTTTGGTGAGGATCTTCCAAACGAGAAAGATGATCAGCTCCTAGATTCTCGGCTCCTTTTTTGTCAAGGATTTTGTGATCAAATTCTTGTAGGAGGAGAATCCAACGAAGCAATCTCGGCTTTGAATCTTTCTTAGCCATAAGATACTTGATAGCCGAATGATCCGTATACACTATGCATTTACAAGACGAGATAAGGTCGAAATTTCTCAAATGCATACACCACGGCAAGGAATTCCTTCTCCGTTGTAGTGTATTTTAGTTGAGCCTCTGTCATCGTCTTGCTTGCATAGTGGATAGGTAAGAAGTGCTTATCATGACGTTGCTCCAATATTTCCCCAATAGAGTAGTCACTAGCATCACACATGAGCTTAAAGGGGAGGTTCCAATTGGGAGCAACAAGAATGGGAGCTTCGGTAAGTTTCCTCTTAAGGATTTCAAAGGCTCGTACACAATCTTCATTAAAGACAAAAGGTGCATCTTTTTCGAGGATATGTGTAATAGGTCGAGAAATCTTTGAAAAATCCTTGATGAATCGACGATAAAAGCCCGCGTGGCCTAGGAAATTCGTAACTCCCTTAACGGTTTTGGGATGAGGTAATTTGGCGATGACGTCTACCTTAGCTTTGTCTACCTCAATCCCCGCTTTCGAAACCTTGTGCCCTAAGACGATTCCACTTTTAACCATAAAATGACATTTTTCCCAATTAAGCACAAGGTTGGTTTCCTCACAACGTTTTAACATTCTCTCAAGATTCGACAAACACGAAGTGAATAAACTACCAAACACGGAAAAGTCATCCATGAAGACTTCCATCGTCTTCTCGATCATATCATGAAAAATAGCCATCATGCACCTTTGAAAGGTTCCCGGTGCATTGCAAAGTCTGAATGGCATTCTACGATAGGCAAACGTTCCATATGGACACGTAGACGTAGTTTTTTCTTGATCACGAGGATCGATGTGGATTTGGAAGTAACCGGAAAAACCATCTAAAAAGCAACAGAAATCGTTTCCCGCAAGACGCTCCAACATTTGGTCCATGAAGGGCATGGGAAAGTGGTCTTTACGAGTGGCGTCATTCAACTTACGATAGTCGATGCACACCCTCCAACCGGTCACGAGTCGAGTTGGAATTAACTCGTTGGCATCGTTTGGCACAACGGTCATTCCTCCCTTCTTAGGGACACAATGAATAGGACTCACCCAAGGGCTATCGGATATAGGGTAAATCATTCCTGCGTCAAGGAGTTTTAGGACTTCCTTTTTGATAACGTCCTGAATTTTGGGGTTCACCCTCCTTTGACATTAGATTGCGGGTTTGTAATCCTCCTCCATTAAGATTTTGTGGGTACAAAATTTGGGATCAATCCCCTTACTGTCGGATAATTTCCACGCAATTGCCCCTTTGTGATCCTTTAGAACATCAACAAGTGCGGTTTTTTCATCATTCGAAAGATCTTTCGCAATAATAACCAGCAACTTGTCGTCCTCCTCCAAAAATACATATTCAAGGTGAGGAGGTAAATCTTTCAACTCGAGGATTGGTGGTTCCTCAATTGAAGATTTGGGCTCGATACTCATAACCTCCTCGGGTGGAGGAAATTGGAAATCATTAAGAAGATCCTTGATAATCGAGAAGTCCTCATCGTTGTCGAGGTCTTCGTCACAGGTACGTGTAACATCGAATTCTTCCAACGTAAAACCACAACCTTCAAATGGAGTGAAGGTTGGTGTCGAGTTATCAAGAATGGGATCAAGCATAGTGGGATTGCCACTATTTTCATCATCACCAAAACCAAGAACTTCTTGTGAAAATTCCTCACAAACAACGTCGATCATATCAACGAGGTTTATGGTTGCAACGGAAAAAACATGAGAAATTTGGGAATTTTGAGTTTCGTTTATAACAAGTTCCTCGTCGTTGAAACGTAAGGTGATCTTTCTAGCATGCACATCAATTAAAGCCATAGACGTATCTAAAAATGAACGACCTAAAATGAGAGGAACTTGAGGATCCGTGGGAATATCGACAACGATAAAGTCTACCGGGTAATAGAACTTTCCCACTTTCACAAAAACGTCTTCGGCCAATCCACATGCGGGAATCGTGGAATGATCGGCCAACTCGATAGACATTAGTGAAGGAGTAAGATTAGGAAGATTGAGCGACTTTAAGATTGCAAGTGGCATCAAGTTAATACTAGCACCAAGATCGGCCAAGGCATATCATTCTTCCATATCTTGGATTGCACATGGAATCAAGAATTTACCGGGATCACCGACTTTTTAAGGTATGCGGTTAAGATAAACCGACGAACAACTAGACAATTGTTGCAATTTCTCCTTGTTGTTTAACATACTCTTAAAGTTTGCGGCAAATCGAGGCATCATGACCAAAGCATCGGAAAAACTCACATTAAAATGAACGTCACGAAACATTTTCATAAAAAGCTCAAATTGGTAATTGTCGCGCTCTTGACGTTTCTCCTTTCTAAGTCTTGATGGATAGGGAAAAGGTGGTGTGGGTTGAGGCATAGGCATAGCCTTTGGAATCTCGGGTTCCAAATGTGGTAATGGGTCAACTGTAGGTGTGGCATGAGCGGTACTTCGTGGGATTGAGACATGATCCTTTTCGACCATCACCTCGGGTTCTTCCTCAATTTCGTCCACCGTAGGAGCAATTGGTTGAGGAGTCGGTTCCTTAAGTGTCTTACCACTTCGTGTGGTAATCACTTTCATCTCTCCCTTAGGGTTTGATATGGTATTACAAGGAAGACTACTCGAAGACGGTTTACACATTATGGCCTCAAACATGGATGAAATTTTATCCTCAAAAATAGATTGCCTCTTCTCGGCCTTAATCATCTCTTGTTTTATTTCATGTTGCTCTTGTTCCATTTTTTATTGGTTTTGTTGTAACCTAGTTACATTTCCCTCCATTTTTGTTTGTATGGATCTTAAGCTCATTTGCTAACTCGTTTTTCAACTCCTTTTTCAAGTCATTCTTAAACTCGGATCTTAGGCTAATGATCTCTCTTTGAATATTATCAAACCTAGCATTGTTTCCATTTGCGTATTTAACAAATTCATTTGGAAGATCTTTCAAAGTTTGCAAACCTTTGTTGTTGTTTTGAAAATCATTGTTTTGATTTTTGTTTGAAACTTGACTGTTATTAGCCCCTTGATTCCCATAAGTGTTTCCTTTGTAATTGTTTTTGAAACCAACTTGATTGTTTCGATAGTTGTTGTTAGCATTTTGATTGGGAGCAAAATCCGGTGGAGTCAATTGATTAGAGCGGGTAACTTGACCGTTTTGGTTGTAAGTTCTCGTGGCCGTGTAGGCACTCGAAGTGTTACCACCGTTGGTAATGCACTCGGAGAAATCATGACCTCTACCACAATACATACATTAAACCTCAACCGCTTTAGCCGTAGCTGGAGCACTTTGTTCACCAACTTTGAATTCAATTAGAAGTCCTTTAAGCTTATCAAAGATTTTGTTTTCCAAGTTCGCCTCAATTTGGCAAGCATCGATGGTTTTGGAAAAAGAAGGTGAAGCCGAAGACGAAGCCTTACGAACACTCGATGTGTTACGAGGACTATACACCTTAGATCTATTCTCAATTATCAACAACGCTTCCTCAACCGTTTTACACAAAAAATTACCACCCACGGCGACATTTAGATAATCCCTTTCATGATCATTCAAACCATTGTAAAACGTGTCAATTTGATGCAAGTCGGAAAAAACGTGATGAGGACACTCATGTAACATTTCCTTAAACCTATTCCAAGCCGTTGAAAAACTCTTATTAAATTCTTGTGAAAATTTTGAAATCTCGTTTTTCAAATGCGTTGTCTTAGAGGGCGGGAAAAATTGGTTCACAAATTTTGAAACGAGATCCTTCCACGTCAATATAGATTTGGGTGGCTCTTTCTCTAACCAAATTTTAGCGGGCCCCACTAAGGAATACGGAAAAAGGATCATCTTAATCGAATCATTAGCAACATCCTTAAATTTGCAAGTGGCGGTAAGACGATTGAATTGGCGGCTATGGTTGTGCGGGTTGTCCTTTTCATCACCACGGAATTTGTTGTTTTTGATCATCGACAACAAACCCGTTTTCACTTCAAAATTCTTCGCAAGGATGGCGGGAATAACAATAACCTCTCCATAACCCTCGGTGGGTGCTTGAAGTAACTCTATCATAGTTCGATTCGCCATGGTGGGTTCTTCTTCTACGATAGGTTCGTCAATAGGAGACTCCTCACTAGAAAGATTAGGAGTGGGTGTGGACTCCTTTCGGTTTTTTCGTTTACGTGCACGTCTTGCTTGATTACGAGTAAGCATTAACGTCACGTACAACGTGGGGATGAGCAATGAAGATTCTTTTTGGTGTTTTTAATTTTTCCAATTTTTTTTGTGGTTTTTGATTGTTTTTACTTTTTTTGGATTTTGTGATTGTATTAGGTAGACAAAAATCTACAAATCTCCTCCTTAATCAAATCTCTTGATTAAAGAAGCCTCAAGGGATGAAAACGATCACGTGAAGTGAACGCCTTTGATGACTTTAGAATGTTGGTGGAACACCAAAACGTTCAAGAGGGTTTAATCAAATGAAACCAAGAAAATATATATGACACTTAGATGATACTTTGGTTGGCAAACCCTCGATTAGCCCTTTTTATCTAAACACGAACAAGCAAGCGGGGAAACGAGGCGGCGCGAAGCACTTAAGAGCCTTTTTCCTTAGGGTACATTTTATAATACCCACCTTATAGTTTGTGTTTTTCAAAATTAAGCTTCACGAAAGTATTTATCTATTTTGCCTTTTCTTTCTTGTTTGAGATTCGAATACAATGATTGAGTAATGACCTCCCAATCAAGGTTGTGTTTTCACACTTTTGGAGTACGTGTGAATTTATTGTTCTACGTATACAATATAGTAATAGTATTCACACAAAAAACGAAAACCGATAATACGTATTAGTAGAGTGCTACTAATACAAATAGATATTATGGCTATATAAAAACAACAATTTATCAAATCAAAACACAACACGCCTCCCCGACAGCGGCGCCAAAAATTATAGTTGAGTAAATACACTTGTTTTAGGAAAAAACAAGATGTAACGAGGGTAAGCACGACGGTTTAGGAAAACCGTGCACAAATGACCCAAAGCGGAGATCGTTCTCAAGGAGGCTAGTGTGTTGTGTAAGAAATGATTAATGATGTGATTATGATTTATGAGAAAAGGAAGATAGAAAAGAGATTAGAAGAGAATGACGGTTAAGATTATGAATTAAACTAAGACGAAAAGTCGTGCACGTAAAACCGTAAAAAGGCACCAAATTAAAAATTTACCCTAAAAATTCCTAGAAAATTTCAATAAATCCTAAAAAATGTAATTAGAGTTTGCAAAAAATCAAAAATCACTCAACCCTTTTATTTAATTAAATATTAATTTTTTAATGCTAATTAAAGCCCAAAAAATCAATTTAATTAACAAAAAACCCAAAATGAGATTTCTTAACTTGTAAACCTCTAAAATGACTTAACTAAATTTAAAATATTTTTGAACATTTTAAAATTAATTAAAACTATTTAAAAATAATTAAAAACTATTAAAACTTAAAATAATTCTAAAAATTAATCTAATGACAATAAAATTAATCTAAAAATTGTAAAATTCCTAACTTAATGTATTTGAACTAAGAAAAATAAAAAACTTGTAAAAATCTAAATTTTAATTTTTAATAATAAAATAATAATAAAATATTAATAAAAATACAAAATTTTTAAATAATTCTAAAAAGTTGCAAACTAGTTTATTTTAACCTAAATAAAACAGAAATGGACTTGAAATTACAAAATACCCCTATTGGGCCTTAAAATGGGCTAAATGACAAAACAGTCCCTTAATGGGCTTAAATTGGGCCCAATAAGAAAAATCAACCAAATAAGCCCAAAACTTCCATTCTGACTTAAAATTTGATTCAAAGAACAAAACTCTGAAGGCCCAAAAGCTGAAAAGGTGTTTAAGCTAGCTTATTTCAAAGCAGCTTATTCTTAATGGGCTTTTTGGCCCATTAAGCTATAAGCTGATACCATAAGCTAAAATTTGACACAAAAGCTTCTTTTGAGTTACCAAAGAGATCTGTAAAAAGAAAATTTGAAAAAGCATAAGAAATAAGCCTGAAATAAGCCAAGACTCTCTTCACAAAACGATAAAATAGTCATTTTTGAGTTCTAGACCACCTCAAGTGCTGATTCAAGTTTCAAAAGGTTTTAAATGACTTAATTAAGCAAAATAATCAAAAAGTTTTCCAATAAGCACGAGCAATAAGCTAGAATAAGCAATTAAGCACTTATGTAAAAGTCAACTTGATTAGTTTTCTAGTCAAACTTAAAAGTCAAACCCTAATAAGCTCCAGATCAAATCAATGGGTCAAATAAGGAAGATCTATCACAAAAAATAAGTTGTTTCAAGTCTGGATAAGCCAAAATGGCTTATGAATAAGCTGTTTGATAAATTACACTAGCAGGGGCTAGTTTTGGAGGTTCAGAAGTGGGAAAAGTTTCCACTTCTTGACCTTTTTGACTTTTTGTCTTTTGTGACTTTTTTGTGGATTCAGGTTAAGCAAAGGCACCCAAGTGATCAGTTAATCACAAGGAGTCAATAACAACAACAAAAACACAAATTCAATCAGCCAATCAATACAGTTTAATCAAAAGATCACCAGACCTTGCCCAGATATGAACAATAAGCAGTTTTCACCAAATAAGCACTTTTAGCAAGAATAAGCCAGCCAAACTTCACCAAATGCATACACAAGCTATAAATAATTCAAATGAACAAATATAAACAGGTTTTATGCATTGATTCAAAGTCTAGATCCAGATTCAAGCAGATCAAAGTTACTGATGAACAAAAACAAGAAGTTATGATACTTTGCTGATATACTTTACCATAAATCCAATTTCAAACACTCAAATCTTCTTAACAGGTTACAATAACTTGGATTTAACACTTGTTAGCCCTAAACATGCATACACTCTAGGTGTTTCCAAAATCTTATGTCAAAATAAGCAAAATCAAGTGAGTTATAGCACAATCTTAGATTTGATGTTT
The DNA here is from genome assembly GCA_025667525.1 of Glebionis coronaria. Taxonomy (NCBI): domain Eukaryota; kingdom Viridiplantae; phylum Streptophyta; class Magnoliopsida; order Asterales; family Asteraceae; genus Glebionis; species Glebionis coronaria. The sequence goes on from CM046874.1 coordinate 298,197,415, forward strand.
TAAAGCTAAAAACTTGCAGATATTAGCACACAACCAAGTATTAAGCAGATACAAACACTAAACAACACCTTCCAATAACTCAATAACAACATGTGATCTTAAACAGGTTAACCCAAACACCCCTTATCTTTTTCAAATCCAAATTTAACAAAGTATAAGTGTGATTTAGTGTTACCTAAGCCCAATCAAACACAATAACAAGTATATTATGCAGTATCAAGCAAGATTAAGCCACAAAAACAACAAGAAAAATAGAAGAACACAAATCACAAAATTCAAGTATTTTGACAGATTTTTGGGTTCAAGAACTCAAACCTCATGAATGTACATCCACACTCACGAATTTTTGAGCTGATGTGCCTAGCAAAACAAGGCACAAGCTTCCACAGCAAAGCTGCTAAGATTCAACAAGGTTAGAACAAAAATATGAAAATTAGAAAAGTGAAAAAGCTTGATTGATGCAACCTTTGTACCCACTATTTGATTATCTCCAAACCACAAGTCTCACAACACCTTGATAACTCTTTATCAGGGTGCTATGATCAACTTATAGCCCAAAAATTCCAAAGGTGTACCAAAGACTTAGCAAAATATCAAGATTTTGGAAAAATATGTAATTTCTTGCACAATCTTTAAAAACAGGTTTTAGGATTCAAGATTCATAAACATTAGACATGAACAAGCAAATAATAAGATTGGCACTTGGGTTTTCTTCAAACATTCAAACACTTCTCATTAAACATGAAGGAGGATTTACAGAACTTTGAACAAAGGAAAAACCAAGAGCAACTGAAAATGTAAAGCCTAATTGCCCTTATAGGCTGCAAGGATGAACTAGAATGCATAAAAACGTAAACCCTAATTGTGTGAAGTCCCTGAAATGCCCCTTGAACTTTTGAAAATCTTGAACTCATGTGAACTTCTTTTGGCTGTTTGTGGACATGTGAACTGTTGGAATTGCATCAAAGGTTCATATTAAGCTTAGATATGAAGCTGCTTTCTCGGGCGTTGGATGGCTGGCAAGGTTTTGGCTTCTTCTTAAAAGTGGTATAGCAGGGTGATACATGTGAGCGGTAGGATGATGTAGCACAAGGTTTATGGGTGGGGTTTAGTTTAGCACCACCTTAATCTTAAATCTGGAAAACATTAAGGGTTAATTGCTAGTAATGAATGAATACCCAATTTTGATTATGAACATGAAGAACAACCATTTGATCTTTGTTTGTGTTTAAATGTGGTGTTTAGCGCAAATTAATAAACTAATCCGGATTAGTTTAAAAGCTGTTGTAAGTGGAGGGTGACATGGCCAAAAGATGAGCTCCCATTGGTTGAAAGGGTGAGTGGGGCACGTGTCACCCCCTCACTGGACTACGTAACTTTCTTGTCGCCCAGATTTGACCCCCCATCTTTTATTATCCTTTCAATTCAGTTTTATTTGGCAAAAACTGAATTTCCTTTTATAGCAAAGTTTTACTTTTCACACTTTTGCCCCAAATACTTTTCCAAAGTATTTTCAGGGGTATTTCTTGCCATTTGTTGATTCTTGAAGGGCTGTTTTGGCATTTTCTTCAAAGATTATGGTCTTGACTTGTATTGTTGACTTTGTGGAGGACTAAAATTGACAAGTCTTCATTGTTGAGGGACCATTTTTGCCAATTATTCAAAGTGGAGGGCCCTTTTTGTAAATTTGACAAACTTTAAGGACCAAACTTGTAATCATGAATATAAAAGGGTTTAAAGTGTCAATTCTTCAATATTAGAGGACCTTCTTGTACAATCTTCATTTCTTCAAGAGTTATTCTTAGAAAATCAGCACTAGGGCTTGGTTCATTGTGCGGCTTCGTTTCCCGTGTTCGTTTTTGCTTGTTCTTTGTGATCTTTTGACATTTTCTCAATATCCGTACCTAAAATACACAAGTAACAAACACAAGCATATATTTGGCATTTTTGATGATATTTAATGTATTTTAAGCCCGTTTGGGACGATGAGACTATGTATAAAAGCAGTCTCATCAGAGTGCTAATCACACATCTAGGAATTCTAGACCCTTCTCAGATGTGCACAAATCCGCCAACTTTATGAACTCTAGATCCTTCTCAGATGCTAAGCACTTTGTTTACACCGAATGTAACAAATGCGTGTTTAATGCCGTTCATGATGATTGTATCACTAAAGTCTTGAACAAGGTGAACCAAAAAGCTAGAGCACCTCAAAGATGGAAACCTAAAGGAAATAGGTTTTCTCTAATTAAGTCTTCTGTTGTGCATGAGAAAACTATGACTCTTAGACCCTGTTTTTGGTGGATACCAACGGGTAGAACCTTTAAAAACAATTGGTCTTAGGTGGGTTCCTACTAGAAAGATATTTCCCTCTAACACGACAAAGGTTCACTGTGAACCCCCACATGGTTCTCATAAAGATATCACTAACCCAAATGAAAGCATACAAACTACTGATGAAAGTGCAGGTACCAAAGTCAATGTTCAACGGGAACACAAAGGTCCAATATTTGAATACCGTTCAACAAGAGACACACTCAGAGTTTGGTTACTGAAGAAGCAGATATCTGAGAAACAACTGTCTCAGGGGATTCACAATTAAACTTCTTCAACGATGACTTATAGTCACTTTACAGACTGTAAAAAGAAAGGAAAGTTCATCCCGAGTATGACTTATCCTCGGAACGAGAAATAAATTTTTCTCAGACACGAGCTTGTATTAAAACTATTCGAAAGTTTTACGCTCGTGTAAATGACTTCTAAGCGCATCATAGCTTAGGACTCGGACCTCAAATAAGGAAAGTGTATCACGGACGATAACTTATCCTTCTCAATGAGAAATTCATATTTCTCGGTCATGAGCTTCTCATAACAACATTCCAAGTTTTTAAGTTCATGAAAAACGACTTCTAAAGTAAATGTCAGCTTAGAACTCAGACTTCACCTTAAGGAAAGTTTATCACGAATGATAACTTATCCTTCACAACGAGAAATTAATTTTCTCGACCATGAGCTAGTCACAAAACAATCAAAGTTTTGAGCTCATGTAAAACGGACACTATTTTAAAACCGTTGAACACAATTTTTCAAAAATTTCTCAAAAGGTTTTTATAAATCTTTCAAAATTGTGTGTTCAACACTCCCTTCCTCATAATGTGATTTTTATACCTAAAAAATGTCATATGTTATTTGGATCAATTTTTGAGGGGGAGCGTTTTAAAATCAAGCCTTTGATGTTTGTGGGTACATCTCTGAAATTGTCACATTTATGTATCCAACACATTCCAAAAATGATATTAAATCAGTCATATGTTATATATTATATCGGGAAAGGCATCTCAACTCCGTACCTCAACTTATTTCGTGGTGTCGTTTTTTCCAAAATATTGTCAAATTTTGTTTAAAGACACACATATATTGTTGAGGGGGAGCAACCCGACGATAAAAGTTCCATGATTCATGCGTGTATATATGCTTCTCTCCCAACGATTTTAAGAAATTGTCCTATTTTATTCAATTGATATCTCTAATATTATGTTTTTATATTAGAGATAGGGGAGAAAATGTGATTAAAATGTAATATATCTCAACATGTGATCCTAAAAACTCAAGTGAAACTCTTTCCTTCACATGCTAAACTATTTCGAATATCCATGCATGTGTGTAGGGGAGTATTTCAGAAATGTAAAACTCTAAAAGTGTTAAAAGTTTTGATTTTTATCAAACACTTTGATTGGTTTTTCAATGGTTTTATGGTTACGATCGATACCCTAACAACCCACTATCCATGACGGAACGATGGAGTCAAAAGGTGGTTTAGGATAGGAAACTAAGTCCTACGATCTAGCCATAACCGGAGGGATCCACCCAAGGATATTCCATAGCTAGAAATAGTTGTCCTTAGGAAAAACGGAGTTGAATGAAGCTGAATGCAGACCAATTACTTAGGTTAGCACTGGAACAATCACAAAAATGTGCTAGTGATGACGTATTGGTAAGCATTGAAGGAGTTGAATATTCTATGCAACTTAGGCAGAAACCGGGTTAACACATCTATTGAAGACAAACATCATGGACCCAGTGATGCAATGTATAACCCTTCTTCGGCCATTCGAGTTTCTCTCAAAAGAAACTTATCTCATTGTCACGGAGATCAACACGTATCTATTGACTTTCTCACTCCGAGTTAGTTAATATTGAAAAGGTGGCAATCTGCTACAGCCTCCGATTACCAAAATGCACTTATCGAGTCTAGAGCCAAAAAGAGATCAATCTATCATCTCATTAGGACACAATCAAGTCCTACACATTATCCTTGTGATATTGCCAAAACATCTGAGTGATACGTTTTACGATGAAGATGGAAATCCTGCTTGAGTCAACATCAAACAAGCTCATGATAGGTAACTTGTGTGATTCTACACGAATTAAACATGTGATAACTGGAATGAAACTAAGTTTAAATTCTTAATTGATTTAAACTTGATTCCAGGCCTCTTCGCAAAATCCGTGTGATCTTGCCAGAACATTCAGAGTGACACTCTTTAGTGCTCATAACGACGAATAGAAATCCTTCCAGTGTCAACATCAAATAGCACTACGGTAGGTGACTTGCAAGATTCTCTATGAATCAAGCTTGTGAAAAACTGGAAAGCAACAATGGTGCGATTATTTTAGAATAAAACTTCTTCCAGGAATTCTGAATGGACGACTCTAATCAGACGGATAATTTATCCTTATGATTCACTCTTTACGTTCGTAGTTTGCTTTGTGACGGTCGATTAAAGAGAACTGGCTATTACCGCCAGGAAACCCTGTCAAGGAGGTTCTTAATTGAATCTACCCGATCACAGGTACGGTATCTATTACCGTCTTACAATCTTCACCGACCGGAGGTAAAACTGTAAGACCCGTATTTAAAATCCCCGAATATTAAATACGCAGCCTCAGTTTATTTAAATACTACAAATCAATAATTATTCAGAAAATAATTATTAAGTTTCAGAAAATAATATGTATGTATTGTTTATTATATAGAATGATTATTACGTCTTAGAAATTAAAAACACGAGAAATAAAACAAGCGTACACGATAAAGTACCAAGTTTTAAATTAAACGAAAAAAATGTAAAAGGGCTGGCGGTTTTATAATAGAAACAAGGAAAAGAAGTGGGCTTTTAGGACTGACCCGTTTAAAAAAAATAAACACATGAAACAAAAGAAAAGGGTTTTTGACTTTTCATTACAACATAACAAAAAAAAACGAGGGTTCCTGTGTTTGAATGGGCGACGGCCAGAGATAAAACCAAGGAGGGAAAAATAAAACGATTTCAGTTCTAATTCCTTCGATGTCGTGTTTGTAATTAATCAGTATCACGAGTAAGCTATCACTTTTTATTTTCATCTTTTACAAATAATGAAGTTTTGAATCTAATATTAAGAACACATGAATCTTGAAATGGAATGTGAAAATCATCCAAACAGTCGGGGATTAGACTGTGGTCACCTAAAACCGAGAGTAATAACTCTCGGTGTAAGCCTTGGTTGCACAACCGAGACCTTTAAGGTCTCGGTGGCACCTTTGTTGCCCATTTGCGAGCCATTAACCCCAAACAGGGGGATAAGGGGCAAAAATGGGACGTTTGGTTAACTGTTCAAGGGATATAAATGGCTCAGTGGCGTTTTTGTTTTCCCTGACCCGAATCAAACATGAACAAGGGGTGTTTGGGATTATTTCGAAAGAAAGGGGGTGTTTGGGATTGCGAACAGTGGGACAGAAACAATAGTAGTGGGAACCATTGCATTAGCAGTGGGAACCACTACATTAACAGTGGGAACTGTTAAACATGAAAACAGTATGAACCATAACACGGACAGTAGCAACTGCCACTAGGCCAGTGGCTACTGGCGGATGACGTCAGCAGCAGGGGGCCACGTCAGCAGTTCATGTTGGCCGGTTTGTTTAACCCGAGACATGGGTGTCACGGGGAGTGTTTGGACTCGGGTTTCGGTGTCACAAAAAATAAGAAAAATTAAAGTTATATTAATTGGTTAAATCATTTTATAAACAAGTTTTTATAACCAAATTAACCAGGTCATATTATTTATTTAATTTAACTTGTAAATTAAATGTTGGTGGGTAATATTTTAATTGATTAAAAAGGTGTGATTAGTTAATGATTTAATCTTTCAAGGGAACTAAATTAGGGAACCGTTCTAATTCGGAGAACTTTCTAATTTAGCAGGATTACTAATTATAGCAATGTTATGACATAATAATACAGTATATTATACAATAATCAGAAAATATCGATTATAAACTAATCAGTAAATATTTAAAGACAGCCAGAGTTACCAGATTTTATGCAGAACAGTACAACTGTAACACCCCACTTGGATAAGTGGATCGTTACGTATATTTATGGCGTGTCATCAAAGCATAAGGTAAATGTCCTAAAACATTAACATACCATAAAGAAAATACGGGAATCAAACATCCGTAATCCAAACATAAGCTCAAAACATGAAACGTAAATACTAAAGGAAAGGACTAAACAATGTCCAAATAAGCAAAATAATGTAAGAAGTGCACAAAGTCAGAAGTCTAGATAGCTTCCATCCAAATGCACATGCTCTCAGAATCCTAAGAGCGTCCTGGTGTACCTGCTGTTAGATCATGAAAGAACTACGGCTGAGCATAACGCCCAGTGAACGGATATAAAGAATGATAAGAAATACTGAAATGAAGCAGATGATAAAATACTGAAGCTTTAAAACTGATAAGTAAAGTTGCAGCGGAAATTTGTGTATAATCTGAAAAGTCTGATTTATAAATAATAAAGCTGAACTGTTATTTGTTAAATCTGAAAACATGCATTTACTGTATTTTAATTGCCAAGAGCTTATATAGGTCATGTGCTGTAACAACTACTGCATGATAAATAGAGGGGTGACCTCGTCATGCTGTAGAGGGGTGACCTCTAAATAATGTGCTTGGTGGAAGGATCAGCTCCAATGTGAAGGATGTAGAGCACACACCACATTCACCTGATAAACTGTAAACTGATAGCCTAGGATGCATCCATACGCCCCATTAATAATACTGATAAAAATGGTGAAGCTGAACTGAGTGGAACGCTGCGAGATATCACTCTCCCATAGGTGAGTCATGACACCGATGCCTCAAGTGTCATGGTTACGGTACCTCCGTAACTAGTACTGAACTGGTCATGCTTGTATATAAAGCTCAAGCAATATCTTATTTATTAAAATAATATCTGATAAATTATATCATATGCTGGGAAAAACATTTAGCTGCAGACGGGGAATCCTAATCATGCATAGAAGAAAGTCCATATTGAAAGACCAAAATCCGTACCTTGTGTCCAGTAATGAAATAAGAATGAAAGATGAAAGGTCTACTCCGACTTCACGGATACTACATAAGTAATGGACGCGGAAAATAAGTTGACTGACATTCATTTATTATTACTGATTTCTAACTGTTCTTAGTTTGATTCAAAATGTCCTTGTATTATAATACTGTATAATCTGATAAATCTGAATGTTTTATATTATTACTGATAAGTGTATTACTGAAATTCTGATTACTATATGACATGTATTTTTCTATAAATAGTAACGTGCTGAGAATAGAAATTTTCCTAAATTAGATAGGTTTCTAAAAGAGTCTTCTTGAAATAAATCATTAATTAAATCATAAGTTAAATCCGACTTTTAATTAGTTAAAAGGACAAAGTTCAAATCAAATTAGTCTTACTAATTAAATTCTTATAATAACAAATATATTTAACTTTATTTTTAAAACTTATTTATAAAATGATTTAACTAAAGCTTAAATGATTCCCACTATTAGTCTTAAGTTTCCCACTGCTTGTATTATATCCCACTGCTTGTATTATATACCACTGCTTTTGTTGTATTCCCAATGTTTGTATTATATACCACTACTTTTGTTGTATTCCCACTATTTGTATAAAGTTCCCACTACTATCTATAAGTTCCCACTGCTATTTATATGTTCCCACAGCTTTTGATATGGTTCCTACTGCTAATGTAGTGGTTCCCACTACCAGTGCAGTGGTTCCCACTACAAGTGCAGTGGTTCCCACTACTTAAAACAAACACCCCCTTAATTTCAGAAAGAAAACCCAAACACTCCCTGTGAGGTTTCTGTTTGTGTCAGACTACATCAACAACCAACCCGACCCTTATTTAGGTTGCGGCTGGCCAAAAGAATACACACCAAGACTATTAAGTCTCGGTTACATACCAACCCGACCCTCTTAACAAAATAATCACCCCAATTGGGGTTTCCTGTCTCACGGCTGGCTAAAGGAGACACTACCGAGACCCATGTCTCGGTTGTGCACCATCCTAGGAATGTTCATGATCAGTGAAATAGGTCGCTAAGGGTGTAGTACCCTCGGTTTGAATGTATCCCGCACCAAAGCTCCTAGTATCAAGGTTTACGATCGCGTTTGATTTTGAAAACAAAAGAAATAGATTAACTTCTAGGAATCTTGAATGGAAGACGAGCTCATAAGGATTAAATAAAAGAACAAAAACCCGATCCATTTTTTTTAAACTGCCGGCGGTTCCATGTTAGTTAACCCTAATCTCTTTTTTTTATCGTTGGAAGAGATAAAAGGGAGGCCCCGGTCTTTTCTTTTGCACTAAATGGGCTTAGCCCGATTTCCTTTTTCTTTTCTTTCTTTACACAACCGGCCCAAAACTTTTTATTTAATTTCCGCGCTTAAAATTCATATAACTTTTCATTCTTTTTTTTAAACGTATTCGTACCCTTGTATTTAATTTCCGCGCTTTTATTTCTGAACTCTCGCCTATTTAATTATGTCTTATAATTAATACTTATATAGTTTGTTAAAGTTAAAACTACGTATTTAATATTCAAATATTAAATACGGGTTTTATAATTCTTCCCCTCTAAAAAGAATAATTCGTCCCCGAATTAAAGATATGACTATACCGGGTTTTACAATTCTTCCCCTTTAAAAAGAAAAATTCGTCCTCGAATTATGGGTAATTTAAGCTGATCAAAATAAAAGCTGAAAGTATACGTAGCTGAAAGACGTATAAGCTGAAATGACACATAAGCTAAAAGAACCTGCAAGCTGGAACGACATATAAGCTGAGAATAATTCGTCGTCTAGTTAAGAGATAATGTTGTTTCAAGGTATAAACATGACATGACTGAAGTGAATATGTAACGTGACATGTCTGAAGAGGACATGGAACATAACATGCCTGAAATAACTTAACTGATTATTGAAGGAAAGGATGAGAATTCCGGATGGACTCCTCCGTTTCGAGTAGTAATACAAGGTTTTTGCCAAGTATAAAAATGTGTTCGTCTCGATTCAATTTGAATTGATTTCCGGTTCAATGTGTGACTCAGTCGTTCTTGGTGGACAAATAAAATGGGTTGGTTATCTATTTTAACCTAAAAGTAAATATGAAAATGTCGTTGAGTAAAATAAAACCTTTAAAAATTAAACTAAAAATTACTAGAAAAACACTTGGTAAAAACGGAGATTTCGGAAAGCGTGCAATTTTTGAAAACTTGGTAAAAATAAACTAAGACAAAACTTGTTTAAAATAATTCTAAGTAAAAATGCGGGAAAAGTGAAATTTGAAAACTTAAATAAATAAAACAAAAACATGAGTCAGATCGCAACACGATCGTACTCAGATCGCAAGATGGATCGTGGTCCCTGATCGTAGTGGTGGATCGCACTCAAGAAGTGAGGGATCGCACTGCTGGATCGTGACTTGGATCGCACTCACTGATCGCAACCGCGACCGCAACAAGTGGATCGTGGTCTTTGATCGTAACAACAAGGATCGCAGTCAATGCGATCGTACCAAGGGATCGTGACACGATCGCACCCACAGATCGCACCAAGTGATCGTGGTGTGGATCGTAGCCAATGAAAGAAGTATGGATCGCAGTCAATGCGATCGTATCCAGGAGATCGTACCCAAGGGATCGTGACAGGTAAAACCCTTACAATATTGCGATGGACACAAAAGGCAACAAAGCTGAACCGAATAAGATGTTAATCCAATAAACATTTACCAACTCTTAGCCAAGACTAAATAAGCACAAATTCGAAAACTTTTAAAATATGAAATAACAAACTTTATGAATCAAACTTTTAAAAACACTAAACTTTTAAGAAAACTTAAAAGTAAATAAGCTATATACGAAATAAGCCAATAAGCACAATAAGCTTAAAGCTTAAACCGTATTAAAACTTAGTAAGGAATAAAAAGATAAACTTTTTAGTCACAAATACATCAAGTTTACACAAAAAGCATAAAAATTTCGGATCAAAAACAAACTAAAATCAAGAAAGGTAGAAAGAGATTAATGAACAAAAAGCTTAACTTGAACTTTTGATTAATGAATTCCAAATACAAGGATGAAATGAAGCTTAAACTTGAAAGATAAAAATGAAGAAAAGATGAAAACTTAGCGAGAGAAAGTTAAAACTTTCTCTCTCTAAAAACTAAAGAAAGGAAAATAAAACTAGCTAACTAACACCCTCCTAATGTGTCATTAGGAGGGTCTTTATAGGAGGTGGGAAGGTGCATGTGTTGCTTCCTTCTTTCTTTCTTCTCGACTCGATTTAAATGCTTTGTCTTTCTCGACGTCGTCTCGGGATTTGTCGATACAAATTGAACTTGTCTTATAATTTTCTTCTTCTATTAGACTTGAGTTCTTCGACTTCATTAAACTTCCGTCTTTAGACTTTTTCTTCGATAAATCTTCAGAATAGGCTTTGGACTTCCGTTCTTTTTGCACTCTTGATCTTTTGACTTCGTCTTTTCTCGTTTTCTCCGATAAAGGCCCGTGATAGCCAATGTTTTCTTCCTTTTTTATCTTTTGGTCCTAAAACACGATAAAAACACAAACCACGCATAATTCCGACTTTTACGACATAAAATACATGTTTTGGTCTTGTTATTATTGGAAATAAGTGGTAAAAGGATAAGCGTTTTCACACTTATCAAAATCCCTTACACTTGGCCATTGCAATACCCTCATGCAATGGATTAATTTTAAAGCACAGATTACATTTCTCAACATAAATAACCCACCTTGGCCTTTATTAAATACTAAACTTTAAGGAAACTAAAAAGATAGAAATATGTACAAAACAAGTAAAGAATTTAAAGACTTACATTGGGGTTTTGGCAGTCATGAATGTTCATCATCCTCAAGTTTCACGTTCCCCATACCAAGCTTAAAAACGAGATCATTGTTATTATAAGTCAGCAATCTAACACGAACTCATGTGGCCCAATTATTCACTTAGACTCCCTTATTCCTAGGTGTATCACTTATATTTTATTGTTGTCTTAAATGGTCACGAGGATGCATTGTTTGACTTATTTCGATAGTTATTTAGGCTGAAAATAAAGTGGGACGATTTAATCAATAGTTAGCTAAAGGAAAAAATCTTTTAAAACTGCTTCTCGGGACCTCTTAAAGTTCATATCTTGGCATAACTCGCTTCACGATTTGAGACCTTTCTCGGACCGATATTTGGCAGCGACTTCATACATCAAATCTTGAGAGACGTTCATGAAATTATGCTCTTCTCTTCATAATAGGAATTTCTTCACTTGAAGTTTTGAGAGATTCTTCATCTTTGGACCACGACTTCATTTTTCTCCAATCTTTATTTTGGACATTGATATACAACGATCCGCCTCCTTTTAGGACTTGGATCTATTTATCCTCATACCTTGTTAGGGCCTTTTTGGATAGACTTCTCCATGATCTTTTAGGGAGTTATTGCTTTTCGTCGTGTGTCTCGATCCTTCATATTGATTTGGATAAATGATTCTTCACATCACTTTTGGATCTTTAGCAACAAAATGTAGCCCTCATGCCTCGTTAGGGCCTTTTCGGACTCGCCAATCTTCGCACCCCACTTCAATAAGTTATGCCTTGGCTATGAACTCTAATTAATACCGAGCAACTTTTAAACGATCTTGTGCTAGAAGCTAAGTAACTTTTCAAATCGTACAACCTTATTTATTGCAAATATATTTATTAGCAAGCGATGGGAGAAAAAGCTTATAATCAACTCACATAAATTCATGAAAGAATACCAAACTTATAATTGACTCTATCATCTCTCGTTCTCCATAATTTAAAATCTCAAGGAATGAGACTCGTGGATGCTTAGCCTATTAAATCAAAGTTTTGGGTTTTCGAGTAATCTATAGGATCTTGCAAACTCTTAGACTTTTTCAAGTTTAGAATTCGCATTTTAAAGTTCCTTTGATAAACGATTCTCTAGGATAAGTTATAGGAACTTGCGAAAAGTTCTTGTTCTTAACCCGTGAGAGTTAAGACTTTCGCGTTTTAATGTTCCCTATATAAAAGCCTAGCAAAACTTGACTTAAACACGTTAAGGATACTAGCTAGAGTAAACTTAGATAAGTAAACTCGGGTTGAGTCAAAATATTCATGACTTTGAAAAATTTAAAACCACTTTATTAAACTTCATTTTTAGCAAGGAAAGTAAATAATGATAACAAAGGAAAAACTAATAGGCCAAAATAGATTAAAAATTTTGAAAAATGTCGAAAAATCCATTTTTCCGGTTAAAATGAGGGCAAATTCATGGAAAAGACCACTTACTTCGATAGAACTCCCCCTACACTTGATATAAACATTGTCCTCAATGTTTAAGCATGTGGGAGTAAACTCCCCTACACTTAGGACATTGTGCACTTTGTTTAAAGCTTGCTAATGGAAGGAAAACTATAATGATTTCAATGTGAACATATAAGATATGAAATATTGAATCACGACAGTTTAGGATAGAACCAGGAAGACGGGTACACGGGATCACAGTTCGTCAAAAGTCATCGAGAATTGATCTTTGAAGCTTAAATCCCCGCACATTAGAAGAAACAAGACAACAAACGCATACGGGGCTCCCCCTACACTTATTATAAAAACGGTAAAGGATAGATCACGGGTTGCCTCCCGAGAAGCGCTTGTTTTTGTTAACCGAGTCACGAGCCTGACTCCACCCAGAACTTAATTCAAGGGAAACATGGTGAGGGATGGAATCATCTCATGAGAGATGTCCTCACCAAAGTACAACTTCACGCGCTGGCCATTCAATGGTGCCATATGGGAAGACTTTGGCGACAGTGAATGGACCAGACCAGCGGCTCTTCAGCTTTCCCGAGAAGATCTTCAACCGAGAGTTAGAGAGTAAAACTTTATCACGAACGTGGAACTCTCGGTTCTTAATCCTTGAATCATGGATAATCTTGGTCTTCTCCTTGTAGATCAATGAGTTCTCATAAGCTTCATTCCTTAGTTCGTTGAGCTCGTTGAGTTGAATCTTCTGAAGATCACCGACTTTGTTGATATCGTAGTTTGCCCACTTCAAGGCCCTTTATGCCTTATGTTCTAGCTCGATAGGGAGGTGGCATGCTTTCCCGTACACAAGACGATAAGGTGTACAACTAATTGGGGTCTTATAAGCGGTACGAAAAGCCCACAGAGCATCATCTAACTTATCGGCCCACGAGGCACGATGCTCTCCCATAGTACGCTCAAGAATTTGCTTCAATCCACAGTTAGATATCTCGTCTTGACCATTTGTTTGAGGATGATAAGCGGTGGAAAGACGGTGATTGACACCGTACTTAGCCATGACTCGAGCAAATTGATCATTGCAAAAATGAGTCCCGCGGTCACTGATTATAGCGCGAGGAACACCGAATCGAGCAAAAAGTTGCTTTAGAAAGTTCACAACCACCCTCGCATCGTTCATAGGGAGAGCCTTAGCTTCAACCCATTTAGAAACGTAGTCAACGGCTACGAGGATGTTCTTGTTCCCTTTAGATGATGGAAATGGCCCCATAAAGTCGATGCCCCATACGTCAAAGATTTCACATTCTTGTATGAAATTTTGAGGCATCTCATCCTTATGTGTGATCTTGCCTTGGCGTTGGGAAGCATCACAATTTTTAACCATCTCGTGAGCGTCACGATAAAAGGTCGGCCAATAGAATCCCGAGTGAAAAACTTTCTTCGCGGTGTAATTGGGACCAAAGTGACCACCGGTGGGTTCTTTATGGCAAGCTTCGAGAATGTCTAAAGCGGCGGGTCCATCAACACACCGACGGATAATCAGATCTGCACAAAGTTTGAAGAGATAAGGGCTATCCCAAAAGTAAGTCTTAACATCTTTAAAGAACTTCTTCTTTTGTTGGGATGTTAACCCTTCGATGAGAATACCACCCGCTAAGTAGTTTGCAATGTCCGCAAACCACGGGGTGTCATCAAGAGTGGAATTGATAGACATTAAGGCCTCAAGGCGAAAAGAGTCATTGATCTCTTGATTCGGATGATCCCCTTGATAAGGATCCTCAACTCTACTTAGATGATCAGCGGCTAGGTTTTCGGCTCCCTTCTTGTCACAAATTTCAATTTTAAATTCTTGAAGGAGCAAAACCCAACGAAGAAGTCTTGGCTTAGAATCTTGTTTAGTTAACAAGTACTTCAACGCGGAATGATCGGTGTACACGATGGTGGTGGAAAGGACAAGATAGGGGCGAAATTTCTCAAAAGCATACACTACAGCTAAAAGCTCTTCCTCGGTAGTGGTATAATGCAATTGATCCCCCGTCATTGTCTCGCTAGCATAATGGATTGGTTCGAAGTGTTTGTTTACTCTTTGGCCCAAAACCGCTCCAATAGAAAAATCGCTAGCATCACACATCAATTCAAAAGGTAGCTCCCAATTAGGGGTAACCAAGACCGGTGCCTTAGTTAGCTTGTCCTTAAGAAGATTGAAAGATTCAAGACACTCTTTATAAAAGTTAAAGGAGTATCTTTTTCCAAGAGGTGGGTCATAGGGCGAGCGATTTTAGAAAAATCTTTAATGAATCGACGATAGAAGCCCGCATGACCAAGGAAACTTCTCACACCCTTCACGGTTGAAGGTGGAGGTAATTTGGCAATAACATCGACTTTAGCACAGTCGACTTCAAGACCGGCATTAGAGATTTTATGTCCAAGAACAATGCCCTCTTATACCATGAAATTGCATTTTTCCCAATTTAGAACAAGGCGGGTGTCTTCACACCGCTTAAGCATGCGTTCCAAATTGACAAGGCAAGAAGAGAAAGAATCACCATAGACCGAGAAATCATCCATGAAGACTTCCATAGTTTCTTCAACCATGTCATGGAAGATAGCCATCTTACACCTTTGGAATGTCCCAGGCGCATTGCATAAGCCGAAAGGCATTCGTTTATAAGCAAATGTTCCATAAGGACAAGTGAATGTGGTTTTCTCTTGGTCTTTGGGATCGATGGGAATTTGAAAATACCCGGAGAAACCGTCTAAGAAGAAATAATAGTCATTACCCACTAGACGTTCAAGTATTTGGTCCATAAAAGGAAGGGGAAAATGATCCTTTCTCGTAGCATCATTAAGTTTGCGATAGTCTATACAAACTCTCCACCCTGTAACGAGACGAGTAGGAATCAACTCGTTGTTTTCATTGGGCACAACGGTGATTCCGCCTTTCTTAGGCACACAATGGACGGGACTAACCCATGGTAAATCCGAGATAGGGTAGATCATTCCCGCATCAAGAAGTTTGATAACCTCTTTTTTGATAACGCCGTGAATCTTGGGATTCACCCTTCTTTGGCTTTGAATAGTGGGTTTAAAGTCGTCCTCCATGAGAATTTTATGTGTGCAAAAGTGAGGATCAATTCCACGAATATCGGAGATTTTCCACGCAATCGCTTTCTTATGATTCTTCAGCACGACGATAAGTCGAGATTTTTTGTCTTCTTTCAAATCCTTTGCGATGATGACAGGTAGCTTCTTATTGTCTTCAAGGAAAACGTATCGAGATGAGACGGTAGATCCTTAAGCTCTAAATCCGGAGGATTTTCGATGGAAGGCGTAGTCAAATTTGGATCATCGATAGAGATTTCCTTAGGAGACGGTGGAGGAATATGATTCTCATTGAGAAGTTTCTCAATGGTACGAATGTCGTCATCCCAATTGGAGGGAGAATCGTCATATTGTAAGTCCACATCTTCCAAAGTTTCTTCAAATTCTTTCAAAATGAAATCACTTTCTCCAAATGGAGTTAGTGATGGAGCAATAGAGGCAAAGGTCTCAACAATGGGTAGAGAAGAAGAACTACTTTTACAAGCGTCTTTGAAATGCTCTTCACAAGCCTCATCAAGAACGTCAATGAAATTAACGCTCTCATTTTCAGAAGGCTGCTTAGAAAGTTTACCCATGTTGAAGACGATTTTATCGTCACCAACTCTCATGATTAATTCTCCCGCAGCTACATCAATGAGAGTGCGACCGGTCCTCAAGAATGGACGTCCAACGATTAATGGAACACGGGGATCCATCTAGTAGTCAACGATAACAAAATCCGTCAGAAATGTTAATTTGTCGACACCTACGAAGACGTCTTCGGCTATCCCCACCGGATAAGCAACCGTACGGTTGGCTAATTCCAAAGTCATTCGTGTGGGGACTAGCTCGGGTAGAGATAATTGTTTCCAAACACTTAATGGCACTAAGTTTATACTAGCACCTAGATCGGCTAGGGCCGTACAATTCTCTACCCCGGGGAAGTTGCAAGGAATGAGAAAACGACCCGGATCACCAAGTTCGGTGGGTAATTTCCTTAAGAGCACTGCGGAGCAATTCTCGTTAAGTTGGGTCTGAGCGATATTAAGAAGTTTCTCCTTATCACTGAGAAGATCTTTAAACATTTTAGCATATTTTGGCATGTGAGCGAGAGCCTCAGCAAAGGAGATATTGAAATTCAGTTGCTTAAACATTTTGAGAAAGTTAGAAACCTGGACATCATCCTTGTTCTTCAATTTCTCTTTCCTCAACCTTGAGGGATAAGGTATATTGGGTTGAGATGAAGGCTTTGGAATGGAATTCTCATTCACATCCTTGGGTGGTGGAGGGGTGGAAGTAGAAGGTGGAGCAATTGGAGAAGTAGAATGTGGAGGAATTGGAGGAGGGGACTCGTTTTCCTTTGTAAGAATCACCGTTGTAGGTGTAGGAAGCTCGGGTTCCTTTAAACCTTTTCCACTTCGAGTGGTGATTACTTTTATCTCCCCTCTTGGATTAGCAACGGTGTTACTCGGAAGAGCACCCGAAACAGAGGCTTGATTACTTTGGAAGAAACTAGCCATCATATCCCTTAAGTCATTCGTTTGATTGGCCAAAGAGTTTCGCATATCGGCTCGAAGATCATTCCCTTGTTTCACCATATCTCCTTTCAAGCTAGCAATTTGCCGCTGAAGATTCTGCACTATTGCGTCATTAGTCCTCATGTAAGTTTCAACTTCGTGATAAATGTGGAGGTTTGGTTGGGAGGAAGAGCATGGTAGGCAGGTGGTTGATAATCGGGTTGTTGGTAAACTTGGTTGTTTCCTTGAGGTGGATATGGGTTTCTATGGGTTGGATATTGATTTGGAGCTCGAGGTTGGTTTTGATTGTTGCGATTGAGGTTGTTTGGGTTTTGAGGTGGAAAACCGGGTGGTGAAAGAAATTTGTTTGAGCGATAGCTGAGCAAATTACGGTCACCTTGAGGACGTGCTTGATAACCTCCCGTAGAAAAGTTACCGTTGGCGGCATACACATTTTCTGGATTGTCATGAGTCGAAGGACAATCGGTGTATGAATGAGATCCCCCGCATATTTCACATGACTGACTCACAACATTAACTTGTGCATTGATAGCTTTGGTGTTGTTAGCGGTTTGGAGAGCAAGTGTTTCAACAAGCGAAGTAAGCTTATCAATTCTCTTGTCGCTCTCATTAGTGCTAGCACTAGCCACATTAGTCCGAACACTCTTAGGTTGCACTCAAGACTTATTATCAATAATGTCCCATGCAGCATTAGAAGACTTAACCAAAATATTACCCCCCGAGGCACTATTTAGTGAATCTTGGTCATTCATACTTAAACCATTGTAAAAAGTATTAATTTGATGTACTTTTGTGAAACCATGTTGTGGACACTTTCTTAAAAGTTCCTTAAAATGGTCCCAAGATTCACTAAATGTCTCACCGTACTTTTGTTTAAAGGTAATGATTTCATTACGCAAAGCGGTAGTACGTGAGGGTGGGAAAAAGTAATTGATGAATTTGGTCTCTAAATCCGTCCACGTAACAATACTTTGTGGCGGTTCCTTATCTAGCCAATTCCGGGCTTGTCCCTTTAAGGAGAAAGGAAAAAGTTGTAAGCGAATTACCTCTTGTGAAACCCCATTATACTTAACCGTATTGGTAAGTTGAAGAAACCTTTTTATATGGTCATGAGGATCATCAAGCGAACGCCACAAGAAAGGTTGAGCAGAGACCATTTGAATAAAGCCGGATTTGAGCTCAAAATTTTTGGCTCCAATCTCAGGTATGACAATAGCATCGGTGCTGCCCTCTACGTGCGATTGCAAAAGCTCGATCATTGGTTGATTGTCCATGGTGACAATAGGTGGAGTAATGACTTCGGCTTGAGCTGCTTTCTTGTTACGAGCACGAGTACGCATACACACCTACAAAAGGAAGAGAAAAATAGACAAGAAATATTTTTGGTTTTATATATTTTTCTATTTTTTTGGATTATTGAATATTTTTAATTTTTATGGATTTTTGAAAATTTTTAAGCAAGAAAAATAACGTTCAAAAGTGAACGGATCCCAAAATCCAATGCGTCTCTCACTAAAAACCGTTAATCTTAACGAAAAGACCCGACAGCGGCGCCATTTAATACAAGGTTTTTGCCAAGTATAAAATTTTGTTCGTCTCGATTCAATTCGAATTGATTTTCGGTTCAATGTGTGACTCAGTCGTTCTTGGTGGACAAATAAAATGGGTTGGTTATCTATTTTAACCTAAAAGTAAATATGAAAATTTCGTTGAGTAAAATAAAATATTTAAAAATTAAACTAAAAATTACTAGAAAAACACTTGGTAAAAACGAAGATTTCGGGAAGCGTGCAATTTTTGAAAACTTGGTAAAAATAAACTAAGACAAAACTTGTTTAAAATAATTCTAAGTAAAAATGCGGGAAAAGTGAAATTTGAAAACTAAGATAAATAAAACAAAAACATGAGCCAGATCGCAACACGATCGTACTCAGATCGCAAGATGGATCGTGGTCCCTGATCGCAGTGGTGGATCGCACTCGAGAAGTGAGGGATCACACTGCTGGATCGTGACTTGGATCGCACTCACTGATCGCAACCACGATCGCAACAAGTGGATCGTGGTCTTTGATCGTAACAACAAGGATCGCAGTCAATGCGATCGTACCAAGGGATCGTGACACGATCGCACCCACAGATCGCAACAAGTGATCGTGGTGTGGATCGTAGCCAATGAAAGAAGTATGGATCGCAGTAAATGCGATCGTATCCAGGAGATTGTACCCAAGGGATCGTGACAGGTAAAACCCTTACAATATTGCGATGGACACAAAAGGCAACAAAGCTGAACCGAATAAGCTGTTAATCCAATAAGCATTTACCAACTCTTAGCCAAGACTAAATAAGCACAAATTCGAAAACTTTTAAAATATGAAATAGCAAACATTATGAATCAAACTTTTAAAAACACTAAACTTTTAAGAAAACTTAAAAGTAAATAAGCTATATACGAAATAAGCCAATAAGCACAATAAGCTTAAAGCTTAAACCGTATTAAAACTTAGTAAGGAATAAAAAGATAAACTTTTTAGTCACAAAAACATCAAGTTTACACAAAAAGCATTAAAATTTCGGATCAAAAACAAACTAAAATCAAGAAAGGTAGAAAGAGATTAATGAACAAAAAGCTTAACTTGAACTTTTGATTAATGAATTCCAAATACAAGGATGAAATGAAGCTTAAACTTGAAAGATAAAAATGAAGAAAAGATGAAAACTTAGCGAGAGAAAGTTAAAACTCTCTCTCTAAAAACTAAAGAAAGGAAAATAAAACTAGCTAACTAACACCCTCTTAATGTGTCATTAGGAGGGTCTTTATAGGAGGTGGGAAGGTGCATGTGTTGCTTCATTCTTTCTTTCTTCTCGACTCGATTTAATTGCTTTGTCTTTCTCGACGTCGTCTCGGGATTTGTCGATACAAATTAAACTTGTCTTATAATTTTCTTTTTCTATTAGACTTGAGTTCTTCGACTTCATTAAACTTCCGTCTTTAGACTTTTTCTTCGATAAATCTTCAGAATAGGCTTTGGACTTCCGTTCTTTTTTCACTCTTGATCTTTTGACTTCGTCTTTTCTCGTTTTCTTCGATAAAGGCCCGTGATAGCCAATGTTTTCTTCCTTTTTTATCTTTTGGTCCTAAAACACAATAAAAACACAAACCACGCATAATTCCGACTTTTAAGACATAAAATACATGTTTTGGTCTTGATATTATTGGAAATAAGTGGTAAAAGGATAAGTGTTTTCACACTTATTAAATCCCCTACACTTGACCATTGCAATACCCCTCATGTAATGCATTAATTTCAAAGCACAGATTACATTTCTCAACATAAATAACCCACCTTGGCCTTTATTAAATACTAAACTTTAAGGAAACTAAAAAGATAGAAATATGTACAAAACAAGTAAATAATTTAAAGACTTACATTGGGGTTTTGGCAGTCATGAATGTTCATCATCCTCAAGTTTCACGTTCCCCATACCAAGCTTAAAAACGAGATCATTGTTATTATAAGTTAGCAAACTAACACGAACTCATGTGGCCCAATTATTCACGTAGACTCCCTTATTCCTAGGTGTATCTCTTATATTTTATTGTTGTCGTAAATGGTCACGAGGATGCAATGTTTGACTTATTTCGATAGTTATTTAGGCTAAAAATAAAGTGGGACGATTTAATCAATAGTTAGCTAAAGGACAAAATCTTTTAAAACTGCTTCTCGGGACCTCTTAAAGTTCATATCTTGGCATAACTCGCTTCACGATTTGAGACCTTTCTCGGACCGATATTTGGCAGTGACTTCATACTTCAAATCTTGAGAGACGTTCATGAAATTATGGTCTTCTCTTCATAATAGGAATTTCTTCACTTGAAGTTTTGAGAGATTCTTCATCTTTGGACCACGACTTCTTCATTTTTCTCCAATCTTTATTTTGGACTTTGATATACAACGATCCGCCTCCTTTTAGGAATTGGATCTATTTATCCTCATACCTTGTTAGGTCCTTTTTGGATAGACTTCTCCATGATCTTTTGGGGAGTTATTGCTTTTCGTCGTGTGTCTCGATCCTTCATATTGATTTTGGATAAATGATTCTTCACATCACTTTTGGATCTTTAGCAACAAAATGTAGCCCTCATGCCTTGTTAGGGCCTTTTCGGACTCGCCAATCTTCGCATCCCACTTCAATAAGTTATGCCTTGGCTATGAACTCTAATTAATACCTAACAACTTTTAAACGATCTTGTGCTAGAAGCTAAGTAACTTTTCAAATCGTACAACCTTATTTATTGTAAATATATTTATTAGCAAGCGATGGGAGAAAAAGCTTATAATCAACTCACATAAATTCATGAATGAATACCAAACTTATAATTGACTCTATCATCTCTCGTTCTCCACAATTTAAAATCTCAAGGAATGAGACTCGTGGATGCTTAGCCTATTAAATCAAAGTTTTGGGTTTTCGAGTCATCTATAGGATCTTGCAAACTCTTAGACTTTTTCAAGTTTAGAATTCGCATTTTAAAGTTCCCTTGATAAACGACTCTCAAGGATCAGTTATAGGAACTTGCGAAAAGTTCTTGTTCTTAACCCGTGAGAGTTAAGACTTTCGCGTTTTAATGTTCCCTATATAAAAGCCTAGCAAAACTTGACTTAAACACGTTAAGGATACTAGCTAGAGTAAACTTAGATAAGTAAACTCGGGTTGAGTCAAAATATTCACGACTTTGAAAAATTTTAAACCACTTTATTAAACTTTATTTTTAGTAAGGAAAGTAAATAATGATAACAAAGGAAAAACTACTAGGCCAAAATAGATTAAAATTTTTGAAAAAAATGTCGAAATGAGGGCAAATTCATGGAAAAGACCACTTACTTCGATAGAAGTCCCCCCTACACTTGATATAAACATTGTCCTCAATGTTTAAGCATGTTGGAGTAAACTCCCGTACACTTAGGACATTGTGCACTTTGTTTAAAGCTTGCTAAGGGAAGGACAACTATAGTGATTTCAGTGTGAACATATAAGATATGAAATATTGAATCACGACAGTTTAGGATAGAACCAGGAAGACGGGTACACGGGATCACGGTTCGTCAAAAGTCATCGAGAATTGATCTTTGAAGCTTA
This sequence comes from Glebionis coronaria, assembly GCA_025667525.1. NCBI lineage: Eukaryota > Viridiplantae > Streptophyta > Magnoliopsida > Asterales > Asteraceae > Glebionis > Glebionis coronaria. The sequence continues at coordinate 298,219,846 of CM046874.1, forward strand.
AATCCCTGCAGATTAGAAGAAACAAGACAACAAACGCATACGGGGCTCCCCTACACTTATTATGAAAACGGTAAAGGATAGATCACGGGTTGCCTCCCGAGAAGCGCTTGTTTTGGTTAACCGAGTCACGAGCCTGACTCGACCCAGAACTTAACTCAAGGGAAACATGGTGAGGGATGGAATCATCTCATGAGAGATGTCCTCACCAAAGTACAACTTCACGCGCTGGCCATTCACCTTAAATTTGGGCCCATTTGGCCGAGAAAGCTCAATGGTGCCATATGGGAAGACTTTGGCGACGGTGAATGGACCAGACCAGCGACTCTTCAGCTTTCACGAGAAGATCTTCAACCGAGAGTTAAAGAGTAAAACTTGATCACCAACGTGGAACTCTCGGTTCTTAATCCTTGAATCATGGATGATCTTGGTCTTCTCCCTGTAGATCAATGAGTTCTCATAATCTTCATTCCTAAGTTCGTTGAGCTCGTTGAATTGAATCTTTCGAAGATCGCCGACTTTGTTGATATCAAAGTTAGCCCACTTCAAGGCCCAGTATGCCTTATGTTCCAGCTCGATAGGGAGGTGGCATGCTTTCCCGTACACAAGACGATAAGGTGTACAACCAATAAGGGTCTTATAAGCGGTACGGAAAGCCCACAGAGCATCATCTAACTTATCGGCCCACGAGGCACGATGCTCTCCCACAGTACGCTCAAGAATTCGCTTCAATCCACAGTTAGATATCTCGGCTTGACCATTTGTTTGAGGATGATAAGCGGTGGAAAGACGGTGATTGACACCGTACTTAGCCATGACTCGAGCAAATTGATCATTGCAAAAATGAGTCCCGCGGTCATTGATTATAGCGCTAGGAACACCGAATCGAGCGAAAAGTTGCTTTAGAAAGTTCACAACCACCCTCGCATCGTTCGTAGGGAGAGCCTTAGCTTCAACCCATTTAGAAACGTAGTCAACGACTACGAGGATGTTCTTGTTCCCTTTAGATGATGGAAATGGCCCCATAAAGTCGATGCCCCATACGTCAAAGATTTCACATTCTTGTATGAAATTTTAAGGCATCTCATCCTTATGTGTGATCTTGACTTGGCGTTGGCAAGCATCACAATTTTTAACCATCTCGTGAGCGTCACGATAAAAGGTGGGCCAATAGAATCCCGAGTGAAACACTATCTTCGCGGTGTAATTGGGACCAAAGTGACCACCGGTGGGTTCTTTATGGAAAGCTTCGAGAATGTCTAAAGCTGCGGGTCCATCAACACACCAACGAATAATCAGATCAGCACATTGTTTGAAGAGATAAGGGTCATCGCAAAAGTAAGTCTTAACATCTTTAAAGAACTTCTTCTTTTGTTGGGATGTTAACCCTTCGATGAGAATACCACCCGCTAAGTAGTTTGCAATGTCCGCAAACCATGGGGTGTCATCAAGATTGGAATTGATAGACATTAAGGCCTCAAGGGGAAAAGAGTCATTGATCTCTTGATTCGGATGATCCCCTTGATAAGGATCCTCAAGTCTACTTAGATGATCAGCGGCTACGTTTTCGGCTCCTTTCTTGTCACGAATTTCAATTTTAAATTCTTGTAGGAGCAAAACCCAACGAAGAAGTCTTGGCTTAGAATCTGTTTAGTTAACAAGTACTTCAACGCGGAATGATCGGTGTACACGATGGTGGTGGAAAGGACAAGATAGGGGCAAAATTTCTCAAAAGCATACACTACAGCTAAAAGCTCTTTCTCGGTAGTGGTATAATGCAATTGAGCCCCCGTCATTGTCTCGCTAGCATAATGGATTTGTTGGAAGTGTTTGTTTACTCTTTGGCCCAAAACCGCTCCAATAGAAAAATCGCTAGCATCACACATCAATTCAAAAGGTAGCTCCCAATTAGGGGTAACCAAGACCGGTGCCTTAGTTAGCTTGTCCTTAAGAAGATTGAAAGATTCAAGACACTCTTTAGAAAAGATTAAAGGAGTATCGTTTTCCAAGAGGCGGGTCATAGGGCGAGCGATTTTAGAAAAATCTTGAATGAATCGACGATAGAAGCCCACATGACCAAGGAAACTTCTCACACCCTTTCCGGTTGAAGGTGGAGGTAATTTAGCAATAACATCGACTTTAGCACGGTCGACTTCAAGACCGGCATTAGAGATTTTATGTCCAAGAACAATGCCCTCTTATACCATGAAATGGCATTTTTCCCAATTTAGAACAAGGCGAGTGTCTTCACTCCGCTTAAGCATGCGTTCCAAATTGGCAAGGCAAGAAGAGAAAGAATCACCATAGACTGAGAAATCATCCATGAATACTTCCATAGTTTCTTCAACCATGTCATGGAAGATAGCCATCATACACCTTTGGAATGTCCCAGGATCATTGCATAAGCCGAAAGGCATTCGTTTATAAGCAAATGTTCCATAAGGACAAGTGAATGTGGTTTTCTCTTGGTCTTTGGGATCGATGGGAATTTTAAAATACCCAGAGAAACCGTCTAAGAAGAAATAATAGTCATTACTCGCTAGACGTTCAAGCATTTGGTCCATAAAAGGAAGGGGAAAATGATCCTTTCTCGTAGCATCATTAAGTTTGCGATAGTCTATACAAAATCTCCACCCTGTAACGAGACGAGTAGGAATCAACTCGTTGTTTTCATTGGGCACAACGGTGATTCCGCCTTTCTTAGGCACACAATGGACGGGACTAACCCATGGTGAATCCGAGATAGGGTAGGTCATTCCCGCATCAAGAAGTTTGATAACCTCTTATTTGATAACGCCATGAATCTTGGGATTCACCCTTCTTTGGCTTTGAATAGTGGGTTTAAAGTCGTCCTCCATGAGAATTTTATGTGTGCAAAAGTGAGGATCAATTCCACGAATATCGGAGATTTTCCACGCAATCGCTTTCTTATGATTCTTTAGCATGGCGATAAGTCGAGATTTTTCGTCTTCTTTCAAATCCTTTGCGATGATGACGAGTAGCTTCTTATTGTCTTCAAGGAAAACGTACTCGAGATGAGACGGTAGATCCTTAAGCTCTAAATCCGGAGGATTTTCGATGGAAGGCGTAGTCAAATTCGGATCATCGATAGAGATTTCCTTAGGAGACGGTGGAGGAATATGATTCTCATTGAGAAGTTTCTCAATGGTACGAATGTCTTCATCCCAATTGGAGGGAGAATCGTCATATTGTAAGTCCACATCTCCCAAAGTTGCTTCAAATTCTTTCAAAATGAAATCACTTTCTCCAAATGGAGTTAGTGATGGAGCAATAGAGGCAACGGTCTCAACAATGGGTAGAGAATAAGAACTACTTTTAAAAGCGTCTTTGAAATTCTCTTCACAAGCCTCATCAAGAATGTCAATGAAATTAACGCTCTCATTTTCAGAAGGCTGCTTAGAAAGTTTACCCATGTTGAAGACGATTTTATCGTCACCAACTCTCATGATTAATTCGCCCGCGGCTACATCAATGAGAGTGCGACCGGTCCTCAAGAATGGACGTCCAACGATTAATGGAACACGGGGATCCATCTCGTACTCAACGACAACAAAATCCGCCGGAAAGGTGAATTTGTCGACACCGACGAAGACGTCTTCGGCTATCCCCACCGGATAAGCAACCGTACGGTTGGCTAATTCCAAAGTCATTCGTGTGGGGACTAGCTCGGGTAGAGATAATTGTTTCCAAACACTTAATGGCATTAAGTTTATACTAGCACCTAGATCAGCTAGGGCCATACAATTCTCTACCCCGGGGAAGTTGCAAGGAATGAGAAAACGACCCGGATCACCAAGTTTGGTGGGTAATTTCCTTAAGAGCACTGCGGAGCAATTCTCGTTAAGTTGGGTCTGAGCGATATTAAGAAGTTTCTCCTTATCACTGAGAAGATCTTTAAACATTTTAGCATATTTTGGCATGTGAGCGAGAGCCTCAACAAAGGAGATATTGAAATTCAGTTGCTTAAACATTTTGAGAAAGTTAGAAACCTGAATATCATCCTTGTTCTTCAATTTCTCTTTCCTCAACCTTGAGGGATAAGGTATATTGGGTTGAGATGAAGGCTTTGGAATGGAATTCTCATTCACATCCTTGGGTGTGGAGGGGTGGAAGTAGAAGATGGAGGAATTGGAGAAGTAGAATCTGGAGGAATTGGAGGAGGGGACTCGTTTTCCTTTGTCACAATCACCGTTGTAGGTGTAGGAAGCTCGGGTTCCTTTAAACCTTTTCCACTTCGAGTGATGATTGCTTTCATCTCCCCTCTTGGATTAGCAACGGTGTTACTCAGAAGAGCACCCGAACCAGAGGCTTGATTACTTTGGAAAAACTAGCCATCATATCCCTTAAGTCATTCGTTTGATTGGCCAAAGAGTTTCGCATATCGGCTCGAAGATCATTCCCTTGTTTCACCATATCTCCTTTCAAGCTTGCAATTTACCGCTGAAGATTCCGCACTATTGCGTCATTAGTCCTCATGTAAAAGAAGAAAATTAGAAGACGAGTTCATTTCATATCGACAAATCCCGAGACAACGTCGAGAAAGACGAAGAAATTAAAAGACGAAAAGACAAGAAGAAAGAGAGAAGCAACAATACTCCTCCCCTCATCCTATAAATACCTTCCTATTATGTCATTAGGCGGGTGTTAGTTAGTAGTAGATTTTAGTTTAATTTTTGTAAGGTAATTAGGAGTAGATTAAATTACTTCCTCTCTCTAGATTTTCTTTAATGTTTTCAAGTTTTTACATTAATCTTGTATTTGAATCTTTAATCTTAATCATCATTTTAAGCTTTTAATTAATCATTCTCATTCTACCTTTCTCATTTTTAATCTTGTTTGATTTTCATAATCATGTAGTTTATTCATTATGTTCTTGTTTTGATTGATGTGTTTGTTTGATTGTGCTTATTGATTTTCATGTGTTTGATCTTTCTAGCTTATTGTGTTTAGTGCTTATTGTTTGATTTCTTATTTTTAATTAAGTCTCTTTAATAGTTTATTTTATAAAAAAGTTGATTTTTAATATTTAGATTATTTAGTGTTTTGAAAGTTTTTAAATTGTGGCTTATTAGCTTTTTCTTAAATTTGATTTTGTTAATGTTTTTGGTAATTGCTTATTAGATTTTTCTTATTTTCATTTCTTAGCTTATACGGGTTTAGAAACCCTAACATTCCGAATTACATCTAGAATTCAGTATTCTAAATAGCAAGCATAACTAATTATTCCGGATAAAGTAGAGTTTCACCATATTCCAGATTAGTTGTTTATAACACATTCTGGATAAGATATAGCAAGATATTCCGGATTGCATGAGTTTTTGTGGATTCCGGATAGAAGCAAATTTGTGATTCCGGATAAGGGCTTTGTGTATTCCGGATTACACTTAAACGTGGATTCCGGATTAGTGTTTGGAGGCTGCATTCTGGATTGTGACAAGAAGAGTGTATTCCGGATAGCATCAAACTTGCATATTCCGGATAATAGCAAGAACAGGCATTCCGGATTAGTACTAGTACCACATATTCCGGATAGTGAAGAGATCACGGATTCCGGATTATAAACAAACCAAGGATTCCGGATTGTGACCGAGTTTGGATTCCGTATTGTTTTAGAATCTAGGATTCCGGATTAGATAGGGATTTTGGTATTCAGACTTGTTGGTAGTTTCATTTTCCCGCATTGTTTTCAAGTTTACATTTTCCCGCCATTTTACTTTAACTTTATTTTTATTTGTTTTATCTTAGTTTAGTATTAAAGTTTACATTTTTATAAAGTTTTCAAATTTACTTTTTATCAAAGCTTTAATCTTTCGTCATTTACTTTTAAAGTTTTAATATTTTAGTCATTTATTTTTTTAAGTCTTTATTTTTAGTTAATCTTTTCAAGTTTTCACTTTTATTTTAAAATAGATCAACGACAATTTTTTATTTTCACCAAGAACAACTGAGTCATACTTTCAACTGTAATCAATTCGAATCGAGACGAGAAGATAACTTTTTAGATACAAATTCTTTTGTATCAAATGGCACGCTGCCAGCTCTTTTCGTGAAGTTTAACGGTTTTTTGTGAGAGACGCGTTGGATTTTGAGATCCCTTCACCTTTGAACATTATTTTTCTTGTCAAATTTCAAAAAAATTTCAAAAATCCTTAAAAAATAAAAAATTTCAAAAATCCAAAAACATTTTAAAAATCATAAAAAGCATTTCTTTTTCAAAGTTTTACACCAAAACTACTTTCTTTTCACGTTAACCATTATTCTTCTATTTCTTTCCTATTCTTATCTTTTGTAGGTGTATGCGTACCCGTTCACGCAAAAGGAAGTCCATTCAAGCTGTTGTCATCGAGCCTCCTCCTGGTGTTAACACAATGGATAACCGTCTTATGATCGAGCTCTTGCAGTCACATGTTGAAGGCAATGAAGATGCGATTGTGGTTCCGGCTATTGATGCAATTAACTTCGAGCTCAAGACCGGTTTCATTCAAATGGTTTCCACAACACCTTTCTTAGGCCGCACCCATGATGATCCACACGATCACATAAAAAGGTTTCTCAACATAACCAATACCGCGAAATACAATGGGGTTTCACAAGAGGCAATTCGGTTGCTCCTCTTTCCTCTCTCCCCCTCGAGGGACAAGCCCGGACTTGGCTTGATAAGGAACCACCCCAAAGTATTACAACATAGGCGGACCTAGAGACCAAGTTTATCCATTACTTTTTCCCACCCTCATGTACTACCGCTTTACGGAATGACATCATTAATTTTGAACAAAAGTACGGTGAGACATTTAGTGAATCTTGGGATCGTTTTAAGGAACTCTTGAGAAAGTGTCCACAACACGGTTTTACAAAGGTACATCAAATTAATACTTTTTAAAATGGATTAAGTTTGAATGACCAAGATTCACTAAATAGTGCTTCGGGGGGGGGGGGGGGGGGGGGGTAATATTCTTGTCAAATCTATGAAACAGGCTTGGGCTATCATTGAAAACAAGGCCAAAGTCCAATCCAAGAGTGTTAGGGCTACTATTGCTAGTGCCAGTGAGAGTGAGTTGACCAATCATCTTAAGGAACTTACTTCAGCTGTAAAACAACTTGTTTCAAGAGATAACCCTCCTAATCAACATGCCCATGCTCTTAATATAACTTGTGAAACTTGTGGTGGACCACACTCTTATGCTAATTGTGATAAAGCTTATGATCAATCTCACGGGGAAGTGTATGCTTACAACAACACGAAGAGAGTTCATTTCAAGCCTAATGTCGATGTTAATCACTTGTCTTACAACTCGACGAATTACTTGGCTCCGCCTGGTTTTCAACAAAGACCACAGCCACCCACCCATAACAACCAAGGGCCACCAAGAGCAAATGTTCAACAAAATGCAAATGTTAGGGGCTACAATGCAAACCAAGGAAATTATCAAATTCAAAACCAAGGTTTAAATCCTCAAGGTTTTAAACCATATAACCAATACCTAAACCAAGGTTTTAGCAACAAGGGTTCAATTTACCTCATCCGCACATGGACTTGATTCTACAAAAATTAACCGATCATGAGAAAACAATGAAGGAAATGCAAGAGTCTACGGATAGGAAATTCGTTCATATGTTTCAAACCCTTCGTCCCCAAGGTGCTCTTCCTTAAACAACTGAAACAAACCCTAGAGCTAATGTGAGTGCTATTACTACACGTAGTGGAGCAACTTTAGTAGGACCATCTATCCCTCCCCCAGTTACTCCATCCACACCTCCTCAACCCCTATTTATCCCTCCTACTACCACGCCTAGTACTAGTTCTCCATTACCGTCTCCACCTCTTACGGAAGAAGTACCAAAGAAAAACCCTTCGCCCCTTTAACCTTCAACATCTAAACCTTCACCTTCTACATCTACACCACCTAAACCCAACATCCCTTATCCTTCTCGGTTAGACAAGTGCAAATTGCTCATTAAATAGGATGCTCAAGTTACTTCTTATTTGAAGATGATCTCCCAAATGAATTTCAACATTAGCCTTGTTGAAGCACTTGTCCAAATGCCGAAATTTGTCAAAGCATTCAAGGAATTGCATAGTAAGAAGGAGAATATGGTTGAATTTGTCAACACACTCTTAAATGAAAATTGTTCTGCAGTCCTTCTTAAAGAACTTCCGGAAAAACTTGGAGATCCCGGTCGTTTTGTGTTGCCTTGTATATTTAACAAAATTGAAGAAGTTACTGCCTTAGCCAATCTCGGGGCAAGTATTAATTTGATGTCATTAAGTGGTTGGAAAAAGTTATCATTACCCGACCTTACACCAACAAAGATGACTCTTGTGCTAGCAAATCGCACTCTCGCTTACCCCGTGGGTATTGCCGAAGATATTTTCGTTAAAGTTGGTATCTTCACTTTTCCGGTCGATTTTGTTGTTGTTGATTATGAAATGGACACTCGTATTCCGTTAATACTTAGACGGCCATTCTTAAGAACCGGAAAAGCTTTAGTCGATGTTGCCGAAGGTGAACTCATTCTAAGGGTCGGGAATGATCAACAAGTTTTTAAGATGGGGAAGATTACAAGCAAATCAAATGGAAAAGAATCGGCGAATATGATTGATGGGCTTCAAGACGAGCTTGACACAACTCCTTGGGAAAGTACAAAGCTTGATGCTTTTGTGCTACATGACAATCCTCTTTTCAAGACTTGCAATGATAATACACTTTTCCAAGATCATGTGGATGATTCTAATGATTCTCTCTCAAAGTTGGATCCCCCACCAATTTACAATTTTCCACCAATCTTTGATGAATATGATGATGATTCTCTTTCCGATTTGGATGATTATGATGATTTTTCTTTAGAGTATAAAGACATGCCAACTTATGACGACTTTGATAATGTTGACACTCTCTCGAGTGATTCTTGAAGTGTTACGTCTTCTACTGATGATTGTGCTCCTATTATTTATGACAACCCTCCGCCAAAAATACTTGATCCTACTTTGGATGATTACTCATTTGAGGAAGATTTCGCCACATTTCTCAATACCTACTTTCCTAATGAGCATGATTCTCCTCCTTTGGACTTTGATTATGGTCTCTACCCTCCTTCGGATGTCAAGAAGCCCATTTCAAAGGAGAAGAAACCAGACGACACCAATATCCGTAGTACCTATGTCTTAACACCTCTCTTTCCACCTTATTCGGATGAGATTGTGCGGTTTATGGGAGAATCTTCAAGGTCTACTGAGTCTAAGTCTTATTTTCCCCTAAAAGAAAAGGTGTTCGATCCGGGTATTACAATTTTTAAGCCATCTCAGTATCCATTTAATGAAATAAAAGGAAAGACTTTTGGAAACAATGGAGATATGCTTTCACTTCATCATACTTTCTACCACCGTGCTCAACAATTGCTTAAGGGAACCTCGCCTACTCTTCTTTGGCTTGTCTTGTTTACCTTAAGCTTATGCTATTTGATGGATGAGAACCATGTATTTGATCTCGGTGGATGTTCTTCAAGCTTCTTACCATTGTAATCAAGGTCGAGTCAGACTCACGACTCGGTGAACAAAAACAAGCGCTTCTCGGGAGGTAACCCGATGATCTATCCTTTTTATCCATTTTTATAATAAGTGTAGGGGAGACCCTAGTATGTGTTTTTTGTTTTATTTCTTATGATGTGCAGGGATTCGAGCTTTCAAAGATCCATTCTTGATGACTTTTGACGACCCGTGATTCCATGTACCCATCTTTCCGGTTATATCCTAAACTCTTTTGATTCACTATTTTATATCTTTCAATATTAAAATAGGAATCACTTTAGTTGTCTCTTCCTTAGCAAGATTTAAACAACGTGCATAATGTCCTAAGTGTAGGGGAGTTTACTCCCACATGCTTAAACATTGAGTACAATGTTTATCTTAAGTGTAGGGGGACTTCTATCGAAGTTAAGTGGGCTTTTCCATGAATTTGTCCTCATTTTAACCGGAAAATTGATTTTTCGACATTTTTCAAAATTCTTGATCTATTTTGGCCTAGTTGTATTTCCTTCGTTATCGTTATTTTCTTTCACTAGAATAAATTTCAATAAAATGGTTTTAATAAGTTTAGATGTCTTTGATATATTAGGCCCGTCATGAATCTTTTGACTCAACCCGAGTTTACTTATTTGAGTTTGCTCTAGCTAGTATCCTTAACGTGTTTAAATCAAGTTTTTCTAGGCTTTTATATAGGGAACTTTAAAACATGAAAGTTTTAACTCTTATGGGTTAAGAACAAGAACTTTTTGCAAGTTCCTATAATTGATCCTAGAAAGTCATTTATCAAGGGAACTTTAAAATGCGAATTCTAAACTTGAAAAAGTCTAAGAAGTTGCAAGATCCTATAGATGACTTGAAAACCCAAAACTTTGATTTAATAGGCTAAGCATCCACGAGTCTCATTCCTTGAGATTTTAAACTGTGGAGAACGAGAGATGATAGAGTCAATTATAAGTTTTGTATTCTTTCATGAATTTATGTGAGTTAATTATGAGCTTTTTCTCCCATTGCTTGTTAATAAATATAATTGCAATAAGTAAGGTTGTACGATTTGAAAAGTTACTTAGCTTCTAGCACAATATCGTTTAAAAGTTGCTCGCGATTAATTAGAGTTCATAGCCAAGGCATAACTTATTGAAGCGGGATGCGAAGATTAGCGAGTCTGAAAAGGCCCTAAGAAGGCATGAGGGCTACATTTTGTTGCTAAAGATCCAAAGTGACGTGAAGAATCATTTATCAAAAATCTATATGAAGGATTGAGACACACGACGAAAAGCAAATACTCCCCTAAAGATCATGGAGAAGTCTATCCGAAAAGACCCTAGCAAGGCGGATCGTTGTATATCAATATCCCAAATAAAGATTGGAGAAAAATGAAGAAGTCATGGTCCAAGTATGAAGAATCTCTCAAAAACATCAAGTGAAGAAATTCCTATTATGAAGAGAAGACCATTATTTCAAGATCATCTCTCAAGATTCGAAGTATGAAGTCAATACCAAATATCGATCCGAGAAAGGTATCAAATCGTGAAACGAGTTATGCCAAGATATGAACTTTATGAGGTTTGGAGAAGCAGTTTTAAAAGATTTTGTCATTTAGCTAACTATTGATTAAATCTTCCTACTTTATTTTCGGCCTTAATAAACTATCGAAATAAGTCAACAATGCATCCTCGTGATCATTCAAGACAACAATAAAATATAAGAGATACACCTAGGAATAAGGGAGTCTAAGTGAATAATTGGGCCACATGAGTGCGTGTTAGCTTTACTAACTTATAATAACAATGATCTCGTTTTTAAGCTTAGTATTGGGAACGTGAAACTTGAGGGTGATAAACATTCATGACACCAAAGCCCCGATTTAAGTCTTCGATCTCTTTACTTGTTTTCTTCCTTCAAATATTTTGTAATTTTCTATCTTTTTAAGTTTCCTTAATGTCTTGTATTTAATAAAGGCCAAGATGGGTTAATTATGATGGAAAATGTAAAATTTGCTTTATAATTAATGCATTGCATGAGGGCATTGCAATGGTCAAGTGTAGGGGATTTGATAAGTGTGAAAACACTCATCCTTTTGCCACTTAGTTATAATAAAAACCAAGCCAAAACGTGTATTTAATGTCATAAAAGTTGGAATTACGCGTGGTTTGTGTTTTTGTTGTGTTTTAGGACTAAAAGATGAAAAAGGAAGAAAACACGGGCTTTCACGGGCTTTTATCGAAGAAAAAGACAAAAGACGAAGTAAAAAGATCAAGAGTGCAAAAAGAACGGAAGTCAAAGGCCTATTCTGAAGATTTATCGAAGAAAAAATCTAAGCACGGAAGTTTAACGAAGTCGAAGAACCAAATCTAATAAAAGAATAAAATTAGAAGACGAGTTCATTTCATATCGACAAATCCCGAGACAACGTCGAGAAATACGAAGAAATTAAAAGACGGAAAGACAAGAAGAAAGAGAGAAGCAACAATACTCCTCCCCTCCTCCTATAAATACCTTCCTATTATGTCATTAGGAGGGTGTTAGTTAGCAGTAGATTTTAGTTTAATTTTTGTAAGGTAATTAGGAGTAGATTAAATTACTTTCTCTCTCTAGCTTTTCTTTAATGTTTTCAAGTTTTTACATTAATTTTGTATTTGAATCTTTAATCTTAATCTTTATTTCAAGATTTTCATTAATCATTCGCATTCTACCTTTCTTATTTTTAATCTTGTTTGATTTTCATAATCAGTTAGTTTGTTCATTATGTTCTTGTTTTGATTGATGTGTTTGTTTGATTGTACTTATTGATTTTCATGTGTTTGATCTTTCTAGCTTATTATGTTTAGTGCTTATTGTTTGATTTTCTTATTTTAATTAAGTATCTTTAATAGTTTATTTTATAAAAAAGTTGATTTTTTAATATTTAGATTATTTAGTGTTTTGAAAGTTTTTAAATTGTGGCTTATTAGTTTTTTCTTAAATTTGATTAAGTTAAAGTTTTTGGTAAGTGCTTATTAAATTTTGCTTATTTTCATTTCTTAGCTTATCCGGGTTTAGAAACCCTAACATTCCGAATTACATCTAGAATTCAGTATTCCGAATAGCAACCATAACTAATTATTCCGGATAAAGTAGATTTTCACCATATTCCGGATTAGTTGTTTATAACACATTCCGGATAAGCTATAGCAAGATATTCCGGATTGCATGAGTTTTTGTGGATTCCGGATAGAATCAAATTTGTGATTCCGGATAAGGGCTTTGTGTATTCCGGATTACACTTAAACGTGGATTCCGGATTATTGTTTGAAGACTGCATTCCGGATTGTGACAAGAAGAGTGTATTTCGGATAGCATCAAACTTGCAGATTCCGGATAATAGCAAGAATAGGCATTCTGTATTAGTACTAGTACCACATATTCCGGATAGTGAAGAGATCACGGATTCCAGATTGTAAACAAACCAAGGATTCCGGATTGTGACAAAGTTTGGATTTCGGATTGTTTTAGAATTTAGGATTCCGGATTAGATAGGGATTTTGGTATTCAGACTTGTTGGTAGTTTCATTTTCCCGCATTGTTTTCAAATTTACATTTTCCCGCCATTTTCCTTTAACTTTATTTTTACTTGTTTTATCTTAGTTTAATTTTAAAGTTTATATTTTTATAAAGTTTTCAAATTTACTTATTATCAAAGCTTTAATCTTTCGTCATTTACTTTTAAAATTTTAATATTTTAGTCATTTCTTTTTTTAAGTCTTTATTTTTAGTTAATCTTTCCAAGTTTTCACTTTTATTTTAAAATAGATCAACGACCTTTCTTTTTATTTTCACCAAGAACAACTGAGTCATACTTTCAACTATAATCAATTCGAATCGAGACGAGAAGATAACTTTTTAGATACAAATTCTTTTGTATCAGCAATATTTTTTGAAATTTAGAAAATATCGGAATTTATCCTCACTAAATATAAAAGATATAAACTTTTTAGTAATTTAAATGATATGTGTAATATCTATTTGTATATATCGGAATATGCTTTTACTAAATTTTAAAGATAAATAATATCTTTTGGTAACTTAAATGATATGTTTAATATTGTTTAATATAAAAAATATGTCTAAAGCGTGCGGATAAGCGCAGCTGATCGGGTAATCGCGGTTAGAAAATAAAATAACGAATATATACTTTTACCAAATACTTTAATCCGCATATTTGTATCTATCGCAAATATATATAGGTAAAATATTTACCGGGAATACTTTATTAAAATATTTGCATGTATCGCAAATCTTGGTCAAATACTCACATGTCCATAAATATTTGCAATTATTCCACCATATGACTCTGCGTATATGTTTCAAAGCAATCTTTGCAAAATAGTTTTTTAGGAATAATCACATGTGCATAAGCTAATGTAATATCTCTATGTTATTAGCATAAAATAAGAATAAGGATGAGATAGCCTTTTTACATCCGCAAAGGATGCAATATTATTCTTAAGCTAGAGCCTGTATTATGCTTACTCAGATAAAGTAATATCTTTATTCGAAAAATTTAAGATATGCTTAAAATCAAGCATACCAATTCTAAATGGCGGAGACTTTTCTTATCACCATGAATATTGATTTAGAAAATTAAGAATTTACATGTGTAACCTTGCACAGTTATTGTTACTGGTTATAAAAAACAAGGAAAAACGACGCTTTGTTTTCACACGCATGTTTGTTTATTTTTAATGCAAATGACTTTTTTTAAAGTCTTGACACGTTATATGTACGTGTGTAGTCTTACATGTAATTCTCATCCAGACGTACATAGATATCAGATATTTAAAGATCATGTAACAAGACGCGGAATATAGCGAATGGAAAAAGTAAAAGTGCGATAATTTTAGGGTTACCGACTTTATGTTTTCTGCTGTTCGATTACATGAGAACACAGAACCTAGTGTCATGGTCCTACGGATGGTGCCAACTTGTTGAAGCATGGTCTGGCTGGGTCTGTTCGACGACTCTCCGGGGCCGTTAATCGTCTCCTCGGATCCTGAGTAATGCTGCAAACAATAGAAGAACCGGTTAGACGTGGACCCGAGGCCGGAGCCCCGGGGTCCACCTCCGACGGTCAAGTTAGTATCGTGATGATATGTTGTAAAGAGGTATGTTTAGAGGAGATAACTTGATGTAGAATGAGCCCCCTACCATTATATTTATAGGAGTAGGGTTTCTTGAAAGATAAGTAAGGTGTATGGGCCACGGACCTGTTGGGTCGCGGGCCTCCTCGGTCACGCGCATGTTAGGTCGGGCCTATACCGACTATACGTCGACAATATCATAAGAGTGTCGTCTTTGGGTACGAGTCAAAACTCATATCTCCAGTGCGTCTTCTGAACTCAGCTCTCAGAAATTCAAGGTACCTTCCAAGGGGGTATACCCGTTTTGTCATGCCATGCATAAATTAAACCATTAAAGACAGAGTCACCTCCACTGGAGTATTATCAAGGTTAGAGACACAGTATTCACTCTGTGAGGTTACAGACAAACACATTTAGTGAATGTTGCCACGTTTACTCCACGTATTCTATGCCATCTTTATTTAAATCGGGTATTTACCTACCTCCCAGCCGAAAGGACTCCATAGTATCACCCATATTTGTTAAAGTTTTCTTTTCATTTAACGACGAGACCCGTCTTACTAAATCCCAAATATATTCATTATGTTTTCTGCCCGAAAAATCAGTACAGATTATTTCTGCCTTACAAGCGCGTGACTCATCAGTCCATAGCTACGAAGACTTTCTAGCCACCAGTTATAATCCACTTATGAAGTCCTTATAATTTATGATCAGCAGATATTCTAGAACTTCCAGACTCAATACCAAAAGGTTTCCAGAAAATTTTACTAACAGCGAGACCGAATTTAACATAGAGTTTGTCTCAAGAACAGAACCTGTTTTCAGAACTCTTGTTTGTAGGGCTTCAGCTAAGTTAAAAGAGTTGCAGCAATTTCTGCAAGAGTTACCGGAAAGAGGCTTTATTCGCCCTAGCGCACCACCAGGAGGTATACCATTTCTGTCTATCAGAAAGAAGGTCGGTAACATGAGATCATGTATCGATCACTGAAAATTTTACAACATCACCATACATAATCAATGTTTATTCCAAGTATAGAAGGTGTATCTGATCTGCTACGATGTCTTAAACATTTTTCCATAATGATTCACGATCATGCCACCATCAGTGGTGAGAGAAAGAACATGATGTTTTCCAGACTGCTGTTGCACACGTTATAGTCTCTCTAGAATTTTGATTATACTTCTGAACTCCTAAATGCTCCAGCTATATTGCGGAATTTATGAATCAAAAATTTTTCCACCAATTCTTAAACTAGTTCGCCAGCATATTTATCGATAACATCCTGATCTGCTAAATTCTAGAGGAGAACAAGAGGATTATATATTTTTACGATTCCGCAGATTCTCCGATAGGAGAAAGTCATATACGCATCTTTCCAGATGTGAGTTCAACTTGAACAAGGTGGCATTTCTGAGCCACCCTATTTCAGCAGAAAGAAATTTTAGAAGTACTATGAAGGTGGGGGCCATCACCAGATGGTCAAGACCGACGTCTGTGACTGAAGTACGAAATTTTCTAAGATTCAGTGACTGCTATCGCATAAATTGCTGACAGTTATCACGATTAGCTTTCAATGACTAAGCTTACGCATAAAGGAGATGACCTACACTAAAATTTTGTATCCCATAAGATCCTACGCTAGGAGAGATCTAATTTACCGAGACTCAAATTCTTTCATGACTATTCACCCAGATTTCACCAGAATGTACCAAAATCCCAGACAGAATTTTTAATAGAAGCAGTATAAAACATAAAGGCAGCTATGTTCATATCTAAATGGCTGCCATTCTAGCATGTTTAAGATAGAATGCCGCCATGCTAGCAAGTTATTACTACCAGTAGAAATTCTGGACAAAAAGGAGACAAGAATCCATGAAGATTGTTTTCAGTTTACCACAGAACTCAGAAAATATGATACTATATAAGTCATTGTCGACCTTTTAAACCATCCTACGCGGGCTCTCTCATTCGAAGAGATTTTATAGTAGCAGACCTGCAAGAAATTCAACAATAGAGCGTACAATTTCAAGTTATTCCATCAACCATCATATCAGATAGAAATTTCACATCCACGTTCACGTTTACGTTCACCTTCACGGTTATGTCTCACGTTCACAATTATGACGTTTGCTTCAGTCCACATTTTATGCCACCTCATGATTTCAGTTCACGTTCGCTTTTGTGACATTGTCACGTTCAAGTTCGTGTTCCATCTTGTGATACACGTTTGACAGTCATTACCATATACGTTTACAGAAAGCTTGAGAAACCAGACTCAAGTTCAGCACAGCTTTTCCATACCCAGGCAGACGTTTCACGTCTCAGGCCGTATCGTTTGGCATTCCTTCCTCGGTCAGCATACGTTCATGATATGTCTAGTATCACGTTCACAGTATGTTTCACGTATAACGTTCACGATATACTCCATGCACAGCGTTCCTTATATGATCGCGAACCACGTTCACAATTGCTCACGTAGCACGTTCACAATTGTTCACTTAGTTTGTCCCTATATATTTTCAGCAGCTTGCTCAGATATATAAATGTTATCTTTCAGGATATTATACGTACCGTTTCATGTATCCTACATGCTACAACTTTTAATTCTATCAGATTCAGAAAATCCATCTTAAGTATGGAACCAGAAACTATTCAGCATCGTCAGGACAGGGTCAGCAGGACCAAGATTTTCATCGTGTTTAGACCTTTGAAGGAATCGTTTCGAGCGGGAAGCCACTCGAAACGGAGGAGTCCATCCGGACCTCTCATCCCTTTTCCTTCAATAAATCCAGTTTAATTCTTCCAGTCATGTTACGTTCAATGTTCACTTCAGTCATGTCATGTTTATACTTTCAGCAGCATTATATTCTAAATCATGAACGAATTATTCTTTCAGCTTACATGTCCTTTCAGCTTACGTGTTAGTTAAGTTACTATAACTTCATCAGTTTAATTTACCTTTAATTCGAGGATGAATTTTCTTTTCAGAGAGGGAGAAATTTAAAACCGCAACATAATCGCATCCTTAATTCGAGAAAGAATTATTTTTTTAGAAGGGTAGAATTGTAAAGCCCGTATTTAAAATCCTCGAATATTAAATACGCAGTCTCAGTTTATTTAAATACTACAAATCAATAATTATTCAGAAAATAATTATTAAGTTTCAAAATATAATATGTATGTATTGTTTATTATACAGAATGATTATTACGTCTTAGAAATAAAAAACACGAGAAATAAAACAAGCGTACACGATAAAATACTAAGTCCTAAATTAAACAAAAACCACAAAATATGTAAAAGGGCTGGCGGTTTTATAATAGAAACAAGGAAAAGAAGTGGGCTTATAGGCCCGAACTTTTTAGAAAATAAACACAGGAAACAAAAGAAAACGGTTTTTGACTTTTCATTACAACATAACAAAAAAACGAGGGTTCCAAGAAGTGGGCGACGGCTGGAGACAAAACCAAGGAGGGAAAAAAAGATTTCAGTTCTATAATTCCTTCGATGTCGTGTTTGAAATTAATCCATATCACGAGTAAGCTATCACTTTTTATTTTCATCTCTTACAAATCATGAAGTTTTGAATCTAATAGTAAGAACACATGAATATTGAAATGGAATGTGAAAATAATCAAAACAGCCGGGGATTGGACTATGGTCACCTAAAACGAGAGTTATAACTCTTGGTGAAAGCCTTTGTTGCACAGCCGAGACCTTTAAGGTCTCGGTGGCACCTTTGTTGCCCAGTTGCGAGCCATACACCCCAAACAGTGGGATAAGTGGCGAAAAGGGGACGTTTGGTTAACTGTTCAAGGGTTATAAATGGCTCAGTGGCATTTTTGTTTGCCCAGACACGAATCAAACATGAACAGGGGGTGTTTGGGATTAATTCGCAGGAAAGGGGGTGTTTGGGATTAATTCGCAGGAAAGGGGGTGTTTGGGATTGCGAACAACGGGACAGAAACAATAGCAGTGGGAACCACTACATTAACAGTGGGAACTGTTAAACATGAAAACAGTGGGAACCATAACACGGACAGTAGCAACTGGCACTAGGCCAGTGGCTACTTTCGGATAACATCAGCAGCAGGGGGCACGTCAGCAGGTCATGTGGGACGGTTTGTTTAACCCGAGACATGGGTGTCTCGGGGAGTGCTTGGACTTAGGTTTCGGGGTCACGGAAAATAATAAAAATTAAGTTATATTAATTGGTTAAATCATATTATAAACAAGTTTTTATAACTAAATTAACCATGTCATATTATTTATTTAATTTAACTTGTAAATTAAATGTTGATGGGTAATTATTTTTAATTGATTAAAAAGGCGTGATTAGTTAATGATTTAATCTTTCAAGGGAACTAAATTAGGAAACCGTTCTAATTCGGGGAACTTTCAAAATTTAGCAGGATTACTAACATATTAATACAATATATTATACAATAATCAGAAAATACAGGTTATACACTAATCACTAAATATTTAAAGACAATCGGAGTTACCAGATTTTATGCAGAACAGTACAATAATACAAGAACTTGATAAACCAAGTAAGAACAATAAAAATCAGTAACAGTAAACAGTAATCAGACAACTCATTCACGTCCCTTATTTTTGTAGTATCCTTAAAGTCGGAGTAGATCCTTCAGCTTTCATTCTTATTGTATTATTGGACACGAGGTACGGAATTTCCGTCTTTTAGTAAGGACTTCCTTCTATGCATGATTAGGATTCCCCGTCTACAGCCAAATGTTTTCCCCAGTATATGTTCTAAGCTTATCAGTAATCATTTTAATAACTAAGATATTGCCTGAGCCTTATATACAAGCATGACCAGTTAGTTGTACTAGTTACGGAGGTACCATAACCATGACACTTGAGGCACCGGTGTCATGACTCACCTGTAGGAGAGTGATATCCTACAGCGTCCCATTCAGCTCAGCTTGGCCATTTTATCAGTATTATTAGTGGGGCATATGGATGCATCCCAGGCTTATCAGTTTACATTTATCAGGTGAATGTGGCGTGTGCTCTACATCCTTCACATTGGAGCTGATCCCTCCACCCAACACATTATTTAGAGATCACCCCTCTACAGCATGACGAGATCACCCCTCTAGTTATTCATGCAACCATTGTTACAGTACATGACCTATATAAGCTCTTGGCAATTAAAATACAGTAAATGCATGTTTTCAGATTCAATAGATAACAGTTCAGCTTTACTATTTATAAATAAGACTTTTCAGATTATACACATATTTCCGCTGTAACTTTACTTATCAGTCTTACAGTTTCAGTATTTTATCATCTGCTTCATTTCAGTATTTCTTATCGTGCTTTATAGCCGTTCACTAGGCGTTATGCTCAGCCGTAGTTCCTTTCATGTTCTAACGGCAGGTACACCGGGACGCTCTTAGGATTCTGAGAGCATGTGCATTTGGATGGAAGCTATCCAAACTTCTTACATTATGCACTTCTTACATTATTCTGCTTATTTTGGGCATTGTTTAGTCCTGTCCTTCAGTATTTACTTTTCATGTTTTGAGCTTATGTTTGGATTACCGATGTTTGATTCCGGTATTTCCTTTATGGTCAGTTATTGTCTTAGTACATTTACCTTATGCTTTGATGACACGCCATAAATACACGTAACGGTCCACTTATCAAAGTTGGGTGTTACAAAAAAGCTACCGAGTTAGGGTGAAATGTTCAAAGCCATTTTATCCGTGTCTACATATGTTGCTGCATATCAAGAAGGTGGCGTAGCTAAAGTCATCTCAACATGCTCACACTAAAATTTAAAGTCTTCCGTAACTCTGATGGATATTTGAAGGACTAACTACAACTATATTTGTATGGGAGATTGTTAGCCTTTCGAAATCAACAAACTACGAACATGTCGATTCAGATGTCACAAGAGCACAAGATGGCGATAATCAAGATACTTAAGAATGTAATAGGTCATCTTAGTCACATGAACACAAGATGATCCAGGATTGATTGAAGATCTCAAGCACTCAAAGTCAAATGACAAAGGCTCAAGATAAAGATCACAAAGGCATGAAGGAACAAATTCGTTACAAACAAAATCAAGACCAATATACAAGACCTAAGAAGGAAGATCACCTCCACAAGAATGTATTCACTCAATCATCTTATGCATTTTAAATATGACCGATACATTGGGGGAGATTGTTAGCCCTATATTTTATATAGTCGAACAAGAATGTAATAGGTCATCTTTGTCGAAAAAGGTTTGTATTGTAATAGGTTAGTCGGGATAACCGGACTTGGACTTTAAGCTAGTATTGTATAAGTTAGGGGCTCTAAGCCCAAAGACAAGCCAAGCCCGACCCAAGAAACAAGCCTACGAGCCCACCAAGCTCGTGGGTATATAAACCCTCTTCCATGTGTGGAAGAGGGTGTTGGTTCATTTACTTTATCTCTCTAATAGTATTTACCTTCCACCATTCTCTCTCTTTTCTCTCTCTAACTTTCTTCTCTTTCTCTCTCTAAATCTTGTGTTATAGATTGATTGGGATTAACATTTGGCAATGTTTATTTAGAAACCTCATTTCGGAATCTTTTGAAACACCATAATCTCGCTATATGTTGAAACACCACCATCTCCCAATAATTAGGGTTTTGACCCGTTTTTTTTTCAAAAATAGTGGATCTGTGATCTTCTTGGTACTCATCATCATAATAAAAAAATTACCATAAACTATCATTTTTATGATAAAAACGGAAAAAATATTAGTAGTTGACTATAACATATCTATGGACAGATGGAAAAAGGTGATAAAAGACTTTAAAAATTGATACTGAAGGGACAGTAATCGAGAAAAAAACACGATATATTAAAACTTAGATAAAACAAGTAGACATAAATTGTTACAGATACTGTGACATAAAGATTTGGACAGATTAATTGAAACCAAAAAGAAACTGTGGCAGTTTAAACATAAAGAGATGATAAAAAATTTTAAACCTTGTACCATATGAAATCGAATGAAACACAAACACGAAACAAAACACGATACAAAAACACGAAACACCCCCGGTTAGCTCTGATGCCAATTTCGCAATTTTTCTTTTGAGACTCCATTTCGCAATGTTCCTTTAGAGACTCCATTTCAAGAGGTGTTGTACTTCTTATACTTTTTGTGTTCGGGGTATAATGTACAATCATCTTCTGCACCGTTCGTCAATCAACAAAAGTGCAAGCTTAAATAACAAATTTGGGGGATTATACTGCAGTTTCAAGTTTGGAATATCAGGTTTACTTCACCAGTGGTTACTACAAATAGCCAAAAGAATATGAGGTTGGTCAGTTTAGCAAGAGAGTACAAGAATAGAGATGTGATCAGCAAAAAATTCTCACGAGACACATTTGAGCTACAAAATGTCAAAAAATACTTCAATGTCTAAGCAAATCTTTCATAGTCTTTCTACCTTTCTCAACCTATGAAGATTTTTGCTTTTGTCAAGAACATCTCATGATTCTGAACGTATACGTCAAATGATGCTTCCGAGTGTTCTTAACCATCATACTTCTGACAAGAACATCTCGCGATTTTGAGCGTACACGTCAGATGATGCTTCTGAGTGTTCGTAACCATCATGGGGGAAAACATGTACTTTTGAGTACTTAGTTCAAATTCCAAGGGGAAGTATTCTACAAGCGTGAGAAGATTTGTTGCTGATTTCTTGCATGCAAACACATAATCATGAATACCAAAAATGTCAAGGTAGTAGTTACTTGGTGTGGTTTGCTTCTTCTTCTACAAAATTATGATGTGCACTTTAAATGTCAAATATAGAAGATTATTCAAGCTACAGATTCTGCTCAAGATATGGATATTGGTTTGGGGGGAAGCTGATTCAAAAGCTTCGTAAAAAAGAAGTCTATGAAGAAAGCTTTTCAAGACATGGAGTATGAAATGGGGGAAGTTAATCAAGTTCATTCATGATACAATGGTTTCTCAACAAGCACAGACCAAGAGGATTCAAACTGGGGTACAAGTTTCCTTAAAGACTTGAAGACAACGACGTCATCCTCAGCATTGGAAGCACCTTGAAACTGTCATATTATTATTGTATTTGTACTTGTTAGGAACATTGTAAGCAATTCCGTATGTCTCCACATTGGGGGAAGATTGTTAGTCCTCAAAATGTGAGCGACTAACGGAATTACAATAGTTTACATAGCCAAGACTTGCAGGGACTAATATTGTCACAGGTAAGTTAGTTCAAGTCACGAGCTATATATACCCCTCCATACTTCCATGGAGGGGTGAGGATTGTAATTTTCTTTCTTTTCTTTCTGTCACTGGAAATAAACACATAGTTTCGAGTATCTCTTGTTTCTCTTTCTACCATGGCTAAACACCTCTCCAATCCTACCTGACCTCCGGATCTTTACCCGTGTTACTAGTGAATCTATTCTTAACACTTATTATTTGATTTAGGGAATTATAATTCTATAAAAAAAATTATAACTTAAGGTTTTAATATCAATTGCTTATTATTTAAACTATAATTTATATTCAAAATGACGAAATAAAATACAACTAAATTTTTAGGTTTTACTACTCTTCCTCTGTAAAAAGAAAATTTCATCCTCGAAATTAAATTAGTATTACGGGTTTTATAATTCTTTCCCTCTAAAAGAAATTTCAGCCGCGGAATTGGAATAGAATAATCAACAAAGGAAACGAAACAAACAAAATGAAACGTACCAAATTATGTAAAGAAGTGAGGATAACTAGAGCGCATCGATTCATCGGTTTCCCAAGTAGCCTCGCGCTCAGGATGATTCTTCCAAAGAATCTTAACAAAAGGAATAGTCTTGTTTCTCATAACACGTTCCTGACGATCCAAGATGGCCTCAGGTTCTTCGGCTAAAGATAGGTCCTCGTGGATTTGGTCCAAAGGATACGAAACGACATGCAGGGGGTGATACTTGTATCCCCTCAAAAGTGATACATGGAACACATTATGCACGTGAGATAATTGTGGAGGTAGAGCCAAACGATAAGAAACCTCCCCAACACGATCGAGAATTTCAAAAGGGCCAATAAAACGCGGACTAAGTTTCCCCTCAATACCGAAACGACGAACACCGAGACATGGAGAAGATTTCAGAAAAACATGATCTCTGGGACTAAAGGATAACTCTCTCCTATGACGATCAGCATAACTGTATTATCGGGACCTAGTTTCCTTAAGATTTTCCTTAGCAATGGCAACCTCTTCATTAGTCACCTCGATAAGTTCCAGACCCTCGATAATGCGTTCACATACCTCATTCTAACAAATAGGAGCACGACACTTACGTCCATACAAAAGCTCAAACGGTTTTGCCTTAATGCTAGCATGCCAACTATTTTTAACGGCAATTGAGGCTACATGGTTCCTAGCCCAGAAGGCATAGCGAGCTCACACAACCAGGTTGGGTCCAGCCTAGAAGACAATGGCACCCTTCCCTTTATAGCATGCCAACTATTGTTGTAGGCAAACTCCACAAGACATAGATATTCGTCCCAATTACCCGTCCACTCTAAAGCATAAGACCTCAACATGTCCTCTAAAGTCTGAATGGTTCGTTCGGTCTAACAATCAGTCTGTGGATGAAATGCCGTACTAAATTTGAGTCTAGTACCCCAGGCTTTCTGCAAACCTTTCCAGAATCGAGATGTAAAGCACGGATCCCTATCAGATACAATTCCTGAAGGAGTGCCATGCAACCGAATAATCTCTTGCCGAAAGATATCTGCCAATTTACTCACGGAATTGTCCTTCCGAATGGGAAGAAAGTGAGCCAATTTGGTCAATCGATCCACTATAACCCAGATAGCATCATGCTTCTTCTGCGTATTAGGGAGTCCAGTCACAAAATCCATAGATATCTCATCCCGTTTCTAAACGGGAATATCCAAGGGTTGTAGGAGACCGCTAGCACGTTGATGCTCAATTTTAACATGTTGACAAATCATACACCGAGATACAAACGTAGCCACATCTTGCTTCATGCCATTCCACTAGAAATGTTGTTAAAGATCACCGTACATTTTAGTGGAACTCGGATGAATGGAGAAAGGAGAATTGTTTGCTTCCGTC
Source organism: Glebionis coronaria (assembly GCA_025667525.1). Classification (NCBI taxonomy): domain Eukaryota; kingdom Viridiplantae; phylum Streptophyta; class Magnoliopsida; order Asterales; family Asteraceae; genus Glebionis; species Glebionis coronaria. The sequence goes on from CM046874.1 coordinate 298,244,633, forward strand.
AACAAGGCCTGATGGAGAGTAGGGTCCTCTGGAACGCACAATCAATCCCCATACCGGATTACACCGTCGTCGTCCACCTGAAACTTCGTATGCTCATTCTCATCAGTTTTCTCCAACACAGCCCATAACTCGCCATCATATTTCTGAGCTTCTGATTGTGGTAAATTTACACTTGTTTAGGAAAACAAAGCGTAATCGTGGTAAGTATTAGACAAATGATTTTGGAAAATCAAGTGCTTATGACCCTCGTTGTGAGTTTGTTCTCAAGGAGGCTTAATGTGTGTTTTAAACTTGATGGTATTTGAGATTAATATTAAGAAAGAAAAGAGGAAAGGAAAATGATGACGGTTACGATTAAAAATTAAACTACGGACGAACGATAAGACGTAAAAACGTGACGAAATTTAAAAATTACTCTAAAAATTCCTAGTAAATCACAATAAATTCCTAAAAATGCAATTATAGTTTACAAATAATCAAAACTTTTTCAAACCTTTTTTTTTAATTAATACTTAATTTTTTAATGCTAATTAAAGCCCTAAAAATCAATTAAATTAACAAAAAGCCCAAATAAAGATTTTTCAATTTGTAAAACTCCAAATTAACTTAATTAAACTAAAAACTATTTTTGAAAAATTTAAAACCAATTAAAACTATTTAAAATGATTAAAAACTAAAAATTAGTATTAAAATAATATTAAAAAACCAAAATTTATAAAAAATTCTAAAAACTTGCAAACTAGTTTATTTTAACTTAATAAAACCCAAAATGAAAGTGAAGACCTAAATACCACTATTGGGCCTCCAAATGGGCCAAAAGTGAAAACAGTCCAAGCTTAATGGGCTTTTTAGCCCAATAAGCAAAAATTCAACCAAATAAGCTGAAAAGTTCCAGTCTAGCTTAAAATCAGATTTTAAACAAAAAACTTTAAAGGCCCAAAAGCTGAAAGTGAGCTTATCACAGCTTAATAAGCAATCAGCTTATTCTTAATGGGCTTTTTGGCCCAATAAGCCATAAGCTAATGCCATAAGCTAAAATTTCACAGACATCCTTCTCTTGTACTTATAAAGTTGTTTGTAAAAAGAAATTTTAAAAAAACACACTAAATAAGCCAGAAATAAGCCAAGTATGTTTTCACTAAAAGACAAAATAGTCGTTTTTGAGAAATAGACCACCTCAGGACTTGATTTTTCTTGCAAAATGTTTTAAATCACTTAACTAAGACTAATTAATCAGAAAACATCCAATAAGGAAAGCCAAATAAGCTGAAACATTTGATAAGCACTTTGGAAAAAAGACAAAAGAGTCGTTTTCTAGTAAAAACCTAAATTCAAAAGCTACAAACTCCAATACTAACTAATTAGATGAAAATAATCAGATTGACTACAAAATTTAAGTTGTTGCTCAATAAGATAAGATGGAATAGCTTATTAATAAGATAATGACATTTTATAACTACCAGTGGGTAGTAGCAGTGGGAAAGGAGTTCCCACTGCTTGAATTGAACTTGTTAAATTGAGCTTGTTTTGGTGATTTCTTTGGATAATAAAGGCACCCCACAAGTCAGTGGACTTGTGGGAGTCACAAATAACACAAAATCAAGCAGAATCACCCACAAGTGCACACAAAATGGGTAAGATAAGTTACTGATATGCAGAAAGTTGTCAGATGGATAAGGTCTTATGCACTTGGTCAACAAGTGAAATTCTAGTTACTCAAACCAGCACCCAAGCATACCAATGACCAAAATAGAAGCACACAATCCTATTATATCATGAAAACTACTGATTAATAAGATTCAAGCACTTAAATCATAAAATCAAAGTCAAAATTACCCTACTGATTTCTATGGAAGATTTTACCAAAATTTCTAGCATGCAAAAACCTATTACTTGTTATCCAACTTAAACAATGATACAGACTAGTAAAATTATATTGAAATAAGAATGTTCAAACCAATGTGAGTGACTTATGTTTCACCCAAAGCTCTTATATCAATAAAGCTAAACACCCCTTTAAAAACTTCAAAGATTCAAATACTATTACAAAGACTGAAAATTTGAACTACTCACTATCAAACTATCATTTAGATCAAATATCGCTTAAATATGAACATCAAAACACAAAAACATGCAGATTCATGTAAGATGAAATTTTAAAGAACAATAAAGAAGAAGAGTAAGAATAAGTTTCACCTCCCTCCCAATAACTTCCTATGGGAGGCAGCAATGCTCCCCTGAGCTTGAACAATAGCTAGGTCAAGACAGGGGTACTTGGTGAGAATGAAGATGGGATGGGGTTTGCTGATAGGGCTACAACAACCTTAAACCCTCAATGAAGTAATGATAAGAGATCTTGGTTTCCTACACAATCACCACAAGTAGAATCCAAACTGAAAAGCTCAAAACCAAGAGCTTTTTAAGGGGATTTTAGTCTAAAGCTTTTGAGTAGTAAGTGTTAAATACAAAACAGTAGAACAAACAGAAAAGTTAATGCCTCACAACCTTTTTTACCCAAGTTCTATATCTACTGATACTTGATATCTATTTGATATCAGCTATCTATGGTCATATATGAACCCAAATAAGCAGCTTATGTAGCTTATAAACTTCCTTCCTTAACTGAAAAATAGCCTCAACCTTAAAACATACTTGTAAAGAAAACGTTTGCAGAAACTTAAAACTTGATTTTGAAAACTGATTCAAAGTAAACTAAACATCAAAAGTAAATGGGAACTTGTTCTTTCTCGTCAACAACATTCACCAACATTTTCATTCATAAGAAAAAAGGGGTTATCAATGCTTGACCAAAGAGAAAAAAAAACAAGAACAAGAACAAGAACATAAGTTGCTAACTATGACCCTTTATATAGGAGGGTGTACAAGGTTCCTAACTTGAAAAACATCAAACCCTAGTTGTTGTAATCCCAAAATTTCCCTTGTGGTCTTGATTTTTGAACTTTGGTCAACTTGGATCCCATGTGAAGAATCTGGCTGTCATGTGATGATGAGTTGTTGTAAAATCATCTCAAGCGTTCAAATAAGAGTAGCCAACAAGGAAATCATCTTGGTTCGTTGATTTACTGTACCATATTTGTCTTCTTCTTCTTTTTGTAGTAGGGGAGGTTCGTGTGGGCCCCATGGATGAGTTGGAGTCTTGTTTGAGAGTGTGGGAATCATGTCGACACTATGAATTATGTATCTGGAGCATCTTAGGTCTTGATTCATAGTCATTAGCAAAAACCCAATTCTAGGGTTTATAGTTTATGAAGCTAGGTTTTGATCTTCTAAACCTAAACAGTAATGTTTAGGCGGGTTTTTAGTTAATTAATGTTAATTTGAAATTAATATTAATAACGAGTGAGTGGGGGATGAGGTGGAGAGGTGATGTGGTAGGGATAGTGAAGGTGATTGGCTGATTGTGTGAGTGGGGTGATGTGTCATCACATGATAGGTCTAGGTTAGTTTCCATGTCTGCCAGAATTAACCGTCCACCTTTCTTCTTTGTTTCATTTGAGAATTTCAGCAACCAAACTTAACTTCCTTTGTTAAATAAGTTCTAAAATTTATACTTTGGCCACAAAAACCTTTGCAAAGTATATTCAAGGATATTTCTTGCCATATTTTGATTCTTCAACTGTTAATCTTGACATGTCTTCAAACTTTAAGGTCTTCTCTTGTATCTTTGACTTTGTGGAGGAATAAAAGTGACAAGTCTTCAATTTGGAGGGACCATTCTAGCCAATTCTTCAAAGTTGAGGGTCCTTTTGTAACTTTGACAAACTTTAGGGACCAAACTTGTAATTATGAATATACAAGGGTATAAAGTGTCAACTCTTCAGTGATGAAGGACCCTTCTTGTACAATCTTCCATTCTTCAAGGACTTTTCTTAGAAATTCAACACTTGGGTCTGGTTCATTGTGCGGCTTCTTTTCTCGTGTTCGTTTTTGATTGATTTTTGTGATCTTTTGTCATTTTCTCGATATCCGTACCTAAAATACACATTGAACAAACCCAAGCATATATGGCACTTTTTATGATATTTTCATCGTTTTAAGCCCGTTTTGGACGATGAGACTATGTATAAAAGCAATCTCATCACTCCCCCATACTAAACCACTGGCGTGCCCTCACGCAATGCTAGAATAAAGTATCATATCATCTCCAAAATTCATTTTTATCGACTTTTATTGAAACGTAAACTTACTACACTACTACTACTTGCGTTTTAGACATAATGTATGATTTTCATCGCAAAATGGGACGTTTAGGTTCATAGAACAAGAAAACGTGAATGCTTCGTTAGAAATAATTTCGTCGTCCTCGATTTTCACCCAATTCCATGCTAAGCGTGTAACGAGATCATTTTCATTATAAGTAAGTAATGCTAACACTACTCATATGCCCTAATCACGTACTTAGACTCCCTTAATCCAAAGTGGTATCTCTTATATTTTATTTTGTCTTGAATGATCATGATGATACATCATTGACTTATGCGATGATAGAGATTAAGGTCCAAAAATAGAGTCATAACGGTGTAACCAAGACCATCGAATTAATAACCTCCCTAATAGACAACGATGTCAAAAAATTAAGTCAACAAGAAGGATCGATAAACACAGTTTTATAACGGTTTTGAACATGAGACTTATTACCAAGACTTTTATACTCCCCTTAACGGATGGGCCTTATTATCATAGGTTTACCTCCATCTTTTATTCAACTCCGCCATGGAGATTTTATTATGACTTCGGTCTTGCCTTGCCTTTTATTTAACCTCGCCATGAGGTGTTTATTATGGCCAAAGACTTATATCCCTCACGTTAAAGCGAATTTTAGATCTTTAAAGCTTCAAAGTTTCAGGCTTTTCACTTTCAATTTTGCATAGATTTTTCCGCCTTGTGAGCTTGAAATTTTTGCTTGATTTAGGTGAGTGAGCACTTAAAAATATTATTGGGTGAAGCTTTCGATAATTCGAGGTGCCAATACTTCAAAACCGTGACGCTGGCAATACCTTAATGTTTTCCCAATTTAATTACATGGAAGCTACTAGAAAATACTAGGAACCAACAATCAAGACTAAACCGCTAAGCCAATACTTATTAGCAAAATATATATACAAGCAAAGGGAGAATAAGCAAACAATTAGAACACATGAGTTTTTGAAAGAATACGAGTACTCTACGTTTAGCATAGTAACTTATAATTAACTCTATCATTTCTCGTCCTCATTTAAAAGACTTAGCCTAATATAAAGTTAAGGAATCGAAGCTAAGGGCTCAATACGCACGGTCGAGTCAAAAATTACTCTTATTCTCGCCATCGGAAAATCTACATTCGTGTCTTCAAACACTTTTGAAAACATGAGAAAAAATTTAAAATTTGGCTATTTTTAGCCTTATTTTGCAACAAAATGATAAACAAAAAGATAAACTTTGGAAAGCTGAAGGTTTGGAAAGGCAAGTATCTGCTTACCCCCCCCCCCCCCCATACTAAAACTAGACATTGTCCTCAATGTTTCGAGTCTAAGGGTAAGATACCCCTGTACTAGAGACGAAGTCGAATGCTTAACCTAGAATAGAAAGGGTGGAACCATTAAATCTATAGCCGTTTATGAAGTGTGCTAAAAGACCTAAGTTTAGAACAATCAAGGATATATCGAAAAATTCTTCAAAGCATCGATCGAAGCTTGAGTAAAACGAACACGAGATGCTTCATCGTGATGATAATGACCTAGATTACACAATCACAAACAACCACGGAACAAAGATTGGAAGGGCACAAATCCCCTCACATAAGATAAATTAGAAAGCGATAATATGTACATGGATAAGCATGGGATCTCCCCCACGAGGCACCTCGTTTTTTATTACCGAGTCATGAGCTCGACTCGATCCCATCAACACTAATTATCATTGGGGAAGGTGACTTGGTCGAGGTCGTCCAAAGAAGGGACTTCCCCACCAAAGTAGTGCTTCAACCTATGGCCATTCACCTTAAAGTTAGGACCATCATTTTCAGCTAGCTCGATGGTCCCATAAGGAAACACTTGGGTAATGGTGAATGGTCCGGACCAACGGGATTTCAACTTGCCGGAAAATATTTTCAATCTCGAGTTAAAAAGAAACACTTAATCCCCAATGTTAAAAACCCGGTTTTTAATTTTAGATCATGAAACTTTTTTGTTTTCTCTTTAAAAATCAATTATTTTTCATAAGCATTATCACGTAATTCATCCAATTCATTAAGTTGTATTTTCCGGTGATCTCCCGCGGTCTTCAAATCAAAATTTGCATGCTTTTGGGCCCAATATGCCTTGTGTTCAAGTTCGATAGGCAAATGGCAATTCTCCCCATACACCAACTTATAAGGAGTGCACCCTATTGGGGTCTTATAAGCGGTGCAAAAGGCCCATAAAGCACCATCAAGTTTGTCGGACCAAGACGCACGGTTCTCTCCTATTGATCTTTCCAAGATCGGTTTGAAACCTCGACTTGCCCACTCGTTTGCGGGTGATAAGCTGTAGAAAGACGATGTGTAACCCCGTATTTCCTTAGAGCCTTTTCAAACTGGTCATTACAAAAATGGGTTCCACGATCGCTTATAATTGCACGAGGGGTTCCAAACCAAGAGAACAATTGCTTCAAGAACTTGACCATAACACGAGCATCATTCGTAGGCAAAGCCTTAGCTTCCACCCACTTAGATAAGTAGTCAACCGCAACAAGGATATACTTGTTACCATGAGATGATGGGAAGGGACCCATAATGTAACACCCCCAAATATTCATACTTTAGTTCAGCGGAATGGTCGTTGGTGTTACGGGATAGCACATTACTCAAATCATAGACAACACTTAGAAATCGCGTCGTTTAATAATAAAGCATTTTCCATTCATGAATATCAAATTTACATAGGTACCAAGTCATAGTATTTCATACAATTTTACAAAACATTTGAATGGAAATTGTTATTTAAGTGTGGGCCATGAATTCTTGTCGTCTTCCCGAGAATTACCTTCAAGTACCTGAGATAAGACATGTTAAAAGAAAAGGTCCGCGAAAACGCCGAGTGAATTCATAGAGTTTAATGAAAACCATTAATATATCATCGGTATATATTTATTACCAAAAATCATTTTGTACAAATCCTTGTAGTAGGCCATAAAATAAGCCAAAACATTTCATACAAATCTTTGTTGTAAATCTTACTGTAGGCTTTTGCCTTCAAAACCATTATACGAACCAATGTCGTAAAAACATCATACAATACGTTTTATAACGTTGTATAGAGTTAAATAAAAACCGTTATATGAATATGGTTATGTAAAACCAATTCACAAACATAATATAAATAATAAGACCCCGTATTGCTAGTCAGGCAATATATTGTAATTCAATGCGTATAGCAGTATTTTCGTTATTGGCTTATTATAAGCCGCATGACATTGCTACCTTACTACAACAAACAACAGGTAGCTAACCCAAAATTCATTTGCCCATCTAAAACAGCGTGTTGTCACAATAATAACGCTTATATAAATCTTCTCATACATAAATTCGCTTACCAATCAATGTGTCACGACAGGGATCAACCGTCAAGGCGCGAACTGGGGTGATCTTCCTCAAATAGTACTATTATATGCCTAAGCATCTACCAAATCCCGGTAGTTCATAATTCATGATAATGGGACTTTTAGTGACATAACCTAACTTTAATAATCCATTTTGTTTCACTTATCGGGTCATATAATCATTCATCGGGTCAGACAATCATTCGGGTCCAAATCAACAAGCAAACAATCGGGAAAACTGGTGTCCTATGTTATTAAAACTAACATGTTATCTCCCTCGCGGGTTTATAAAACATTTAATAAAAACATTTAAAAGAGTGCGAGGCTATGAACTCAAGTTGATTGGGAAAGGCGGTTATCGACGATTTGGATGTACGGTACGTGCTTCAATCACGGAAACCTAGACAAATAATACTCGTCTTAGACTCTTGTCCAATGAATTTATAAAAACAATGGCTATGTATCTATATGATGATATCATGAGTATGATGATGACTATGTGGGAGTTTATATTTTTATACACATTATAGTGTTATGTGTTAGTCAAATTTTTGACTAGTTACACTAGTTTCAATCCAATTTCATATCAAGGCCTAATAAGCCCATTATAAGCCCATTACATTATATTAGTCCAATTAATTTTTTTATACCAGGCCTATGCTCATATGTTGGGCCCAAGTGGGTTAAGCCCAATGAGTAAGTCCATTAGTGTTTATCCAAACTAGTTGGGTCAATAGTCCAATAAGGCTACTTTGGCCCGTTAATGTCCATAAGTTATAAAGCTCGGGTTTTATCGGTTTTTACTTGTCAAATTTAACTATAAATCAGTATATGAGTTATAAAAATTTTACATTAGACGGGTCCGACCGTCTAAGTTTTAATTGACAAAAACGTTAATCTTTCGGTTTTAGCCGAAAAGATGTACAACTTATGTATATAGTTTTATAACTTATAAAACTTATCAAATTGCCATTTTTATAAAATGTCCCTTTTATTTATTAAAGTACATACTTATTTATATGTAATATATAAGTTAGTGGGTTTTAGGTATACATTTTATATTATATTAACTTGAGTGCTAATATTATAATATATACTTTTATTTTACAAATATGATTATTATTTTCACTTTCACTATTTTTACCATAACTTGAGTTATACAAGAAGATAGAAGCTCATTTTTGGACACCATAAACTAAATGATATGTGCTACAATTAACTCAGTGTTAGATACTGCTCAATCTATCTCTAAATGTCCCTAACAGTCCGTCCAAAACAGACTACTCAGATTTGTACTTCAATATTGTTTTGATCATATCTCACTCATTTTAAGAATTCCATTGTATGGCCGACACTCACATGTGTACAAGTCTTATAACTTACTGTATATTAATTCATCCATGCCGTTATAACAGTTTAACATAAGGTTCTTTACTGTTTTATACAGCCTAATAATTTAAGCAAGATTTTACCACTTTTACATGTAGTTTTCAATCTTTTTAACCAAGTTTATCAACACATGATCCCCACATAATATTTTTGATCATCATTAATCATCATATACATATACATAAATAAAGAAAATACAATATTACATATTCAAAATAATAAGAGGATAGGAAGAAACAATCTCTATACCACCAAACTGATGAAATGATGAGTTTTTGGATGAACAAGACTTGGTTTTGGGTATCCAATCTTATGAGATATCAACACCACTTCTAGGATCACCAAGTATTTGTAGACTCCTCCAAAAATCATCCCTTGATCTCCATATAAACTCCTTTTTAGTTGTTAAAATCACCTCCAATCTTCATAACTTCAATGGGTTTTCATCATATGTAAATTATACATATAATTTATGGTTGAATTTTTTATCTAATGGGGTGTTTTTGGGTGATATGGGACGTTCATAGGCAGCCAAGAGAGTTTGTGTGTGGTTTGCATGTATGAAATGAGAATAGATGGTTTAACTTGGCTAGTTTTGTTAGTTTAGTGGTTTGTGCATGCACTAAGGACAAGTGTCCTTAGTGTGTGTGTATACTTGACACATTTTTGTGTGTTGGTTAAGCTTTGGCCACTACATGTATGGGGGTGGGCTAGTGTAAACTTATCTCATCCCCATTAATTTACGGGTACTCCTCGATTCTAGTTTCCTCGATTTACGTGCCCTCGTGTCGTTTTACGAAAAGCGTTTTTATAAATTATAAATCTACGGCACAAAACGAATCTAATAAAATTTGCCTCATTAAAAACAGAGTTTAAAAACGTAAATACGTAAACCTAGGGTTTCCGGTTTAATTGTAAAAGACGCTAAATTATTCATGTAAGCTCTAGTTTCTTCTCGTAAATTTGTGAGTTTATGAACCAACACAAATTAAAATTACAAAATAATGTTCGAGAAAAAATTTATTTTCCTGAAATGTCGGACTGTCACAACGACGGTGTATGTAAACGTAAGCACGTACGTAGAGTTCTCCGGTTTAGACGTAGTCGATGCTACTTCAAGACGTAAACCCAAATTTCTTCCCATAAATGAGTGAGTTCATAATATAACATTAAAATAATATTTTTAAATCATACTTGAGAATAAAAATATCAACCATAAATTGACGGATTGTCACAGCATTTACCCCTAAACAGGATCTTTGTCCTCAAAGATCGATTTATCTTACTACTCGCTTCTTATAAAGTTAAATCCACGTAGGTATTACCTCCACATCCGATCTTTTCTCACAAGTGTAATTCATTATAATACGCGAGTTTCGTCAAACATAACTACGGGAATAAGATCAGGCTTAATGTTGACTTACTTTCTCTATCCATGATGTTCATGGGTTTTTGATGAATGCAACTTTTCGCCGATCTAAACTTCATTAAGAAGTAATCAGATTTTCACTTGATAGACATTTTATCAAGTTCGATATACGAAACATAATTCACGCAACTCTTGAAGTGATAGGGTAGATCCAGCTTATATGCCTTTCAAACCAACTTTTACATTATCTCAATGGTCCTATACAATGGGGACTTATTTCCCATGATCATTCAGATCATCAATTCATTTTCCAAGGTGAAAATTTTTGGCAGAACTTCGCTACCCATCCTACACTTCAAGATCTACATTTCATATTCACATAACCTCCTGCCCGTTACTGGCAGTCAATAATCAGATCCTAATTTCAACAATCATTTCAGGTCTCACGGGTCAGCTATTTTTTAAGGTTAGGTTTGTCATTATAGGCAACCTCAAACCTAAAAGACATGTCCAACTCATAATGGGTGTATGTCGGGTGTCTTCATCCCAACTCCTGCCTACAGACGCTCTTTATATAGATCCTTACAAGATTCGATCTCGATCCTAACACAATAATTATCAATGATAATCTCTCCAAAGGAAAACGATTATTCCGTTCATTACTAAAGGTCAATCATTCAAACATAAAACAAGACTTCTAGTGTTTTGAATCGTTACTTTACATCTTCCCTTCGATTGGGGTGGTAAACAATACTCTCAACAAGGTTCGTTCCCAATGACTTCTGAGCAAATCTCTAGAAATTCGATGCTAAGCGAGGATCTTGATAGAGATGATCGATACAGGCACACCATGCTTACACAACTCCTTTAAATACAAGAGAGTCAATTTCTTCATCAAGAATCTATCATTAACAGGAATGATATTAACAGATTTGGTCAGTCTGTCGATGATGACCTAAATCGAATCAAATTCAGATGATGACCTTTGAAATAGTTAGACGTTTACTAATGTATGAGGCGATGTCTGCCTTCATAGTTTGCCATCAGTACAACTTTTTCAGATAAAGATACATTAAATGAGAAATGACATGAACGGAATACTTAATCTTATGAGATTCCAACATAACTAAATGTCACAAACCTCCATGTTTAGGCAACCACAAGTAGCCATTTTATACATTTAACGCCATTAGCTTCTCAATTTTAATGGTTCACATTAGCCGCGAACCCTTTTATTATCTATATTATCCTTTTTACAAGCATCAGCTATATTTTAAATTGCTCGGCAATTTATTTTGCACAATCATTATTAAGGAACACATCTTAATTGATTCTTTATCCTTTCTACATAATGTGTCAGTATCTACATTCACCTTTCCTGATGAAGTAATTATCATGACCACAATTCACTCAGAAATTCTTTCTTCATATTTTCTAAGTTTTAGTTTCGTCTCAACTATCATTTTTATCATATTTTCTCAATCCGACGTCTAAAGCTTTGATAATTATTACAAGTAATTAAATAATAAATATTTAATTTTTATGAAACGTAAACGTAAAAAGTTTTAAATTTTCTCAGTTCGACCAATTATATAAAAATGTTCAAAATAGATTTGAATTTAATTAACACGATTTTTGTTGATTTATCGAAAATAATTAATAAGATTCGTAAATGTTCGAAAAATCTTTGGTTATACTTTGGTCAAAATTTTCTTAGTTGAAAAGCAAAAATTGTCGTTCTAAATTTCAAGTCACTGTTTAAATGGTTTCCTCAATCCCTCTTAGGTTGTCTTGAGGTATACACAAACATTTACCCCTAAAGGAGTTTTGTTAAATAATTTCGGTATGAGGGAATAATCCCTTAAAAATTTCTTTGATAAAACATTTGTCAAAACATATTTGCACTTTTCTTTTTGGTATAACCCAAAGCCTGAATGGCTCCAGTCTTTGAAGAGTCAATATATATCTTACCATCATTAATTACACCGTCATTTAATGTAAAGGTTCAAACCTTAAATCACATGTTAAATACTCAAGGTACAGGTTTTCATTGCTCGGCCAATTCAGGGCAGTCTATAAATGATTATTAACTCCTTCTTATTCTTATAAATAAACAAATGGTCCTTAATGATCACCAGCATGAATTTACCAAATTACAGCCTACACACGAGGTTCACCAAATTTATGGATGCTACATGTGCATTGGTCAATCCAAACAACATAACATGAAACTCATAACGTTCATACGAGTTTCGGATGTAGTGATTGGAATAGATAATCTTTTTCGCGGATGCGAAGTTGATGATAACCATGTCGTGGATCAAATTTTGAATATACGCTAGAACCTTGTAAATGATCGAACAAATCTATCATCTTGGGTAGTGGATATAGATTTTGATCATCAATTTACCTAGTTCACTGTAATTCAACAAATATAAGGAATGATAACATCATAGCTCTTCATGATGAAGAGCTTGGTAGAATAAAAGCCTTCTCCGACAACTCTCTCAGTTGTACGGTAATTCTTTTAATTCGGATGGTGCTGACGTACAGTGCACACGCCACAGGTGCAGCACCAGGAATATAATCAATACCAAATTCAACCTTCCTTAATGACAAAAGTCTAGGTAATTCATCAGTAAATACCTCCTAAAATTTCAGACAACAGAAATGTCTTTTTATACATTTACTTTAAGTTCTTTCTAGATTATAATATCTATGACTAGTTCATAACCATTCATGGTATAATTTCAAGTCTAAATGCAGGATATGGTCATCCATTAAAAATTGTTTAGATCCCTTTTGATAATCAACATCTCCTCTTTTGGGGGAGTTCTACTCGAGTTCCCATCAATTAAGACACTGTCGTCATGTCATAATCGATCAATCCATTCTACTGGCACTTCCAACTTTCTAGTTTTATTATCGTTGATAAGATGTGAGATTCTCAAAAGACTAATAATAACTCATAATCCCTCACAAATTCAAGGATATCAGGAGACATAACTAACCTTAAAAGAGTAAGGTCAACGTATAATCTATGCGAGAGAATTTCAAATCAGATAAAGACGAAAACATTAACGAATATGAGTATATCCCATGTTTTCATAAATTGAGTACGCATTCGAAAGTTCCTCGGATCGTTACCCATGTCATTCAAATGAAATCTAATCAAAAGAAATGATAGGAACGTCAATACACCCAGTCGGGTATCAACACTCGGTAATTAGATACTTTTCCAAAGAATCTTACTACGAGAGAATTGGACAAGAAAGAGTTGTCAATTGTCAAATAAGACAATATCCACAGATGAGTAAATTCGACTCAGAAGAATAAATGGTATGGGCACATATGTAGGTATCCCTAACAATATGTCCCTATTTTTCACTTCTTCCAGATCTCATAAAATTCAATCTTTCACAACCTCAAATAAAATGTAGCGTTTATTAACAATTTCATGGTGACTACTAATCAGCCTTGCATGGTCCCTTCCAACTTGTATGTAGGCGCGCAACTATATACAATTTTAGGATTAATGATGCAATACTCAGTTCGTCAAAACTTTGTCATCATGTTTAAAATAAAAACTAATTTCATGTTTAATTCTGGAATAAGAATCAAAATGAATTTACAGGGATGTTCTTTGTTATGAAAAAAATTAAGTTTTCCAAAGCGTTTCATAAACAACTTTACTTCGATAACGATCATTTATAGGTCTCACTTTAAATAATCCTTACGGTGATGAAAATTCAGTTTTTCTCAAGGGATACTATTGTATCTTTATAAAATAATGAGTGATCTGCAAAAGAGTGATGAAAAGTCGTTCACCAAGAACTAACTACAATATGATAGGAAATGAGATTTAGCCAATTAATCATGAGGTTCATGACCTCGATGGCACTCAGGAATATAAAGAGAAGAATTTACAACACAACTCAAACCGAGATGAGTACTTGTTCAATGGTTGCATCACTAATGCAAACATTAGGATGAAGCAAGAAAAGATAGATAACATCGATAAATGTAAAATTTAGCAATCATATGTAGTCTTTTCATTAATCACAAACAAGTCAAAATTGTACCGTAACACATTACGTGTCGCTATGTCATACAATTCCAAGAACTCATCCTACCAACTAATGTCTCAGTTAAGTTAGGGATTTTTAAAAGATACCACAATGAATACTAATCTACAAGAGTCATTAGGTTCTCCACCTGTCCCAGAAGATCCATTGGTCCCAATTCAGAAGAATATTTCTTCGATTTATTTCTTCGACACTAGGCATCCTCGTCAGTGGACAATGGCCTAGGAACAACCCTTAACACGGATCAAAAATCATTTAAAACCTTATAATTCAATCATAGGACTTAACGACTTCCTCTTAACAATCTCATATTCCATACGAGTTAAATTTTTACTTTATTCAAGTTTCAACCAAATCATACTCAATGCGATATCCTACCTCATTCTCCAATACTTTCAACCTTATTTTTAGACCTTAATAGGGCAATAAAATTTCGAAATGAACAACACTCAATTTCCAATCCTATAGCTTCTTCATCAATAGTTATCAAATGAGTCACTAGTATGAAATGACTCACACATTCAATTAGACTTCTCAGAAAGGTACTAGTGGCATGAGGCTTTTGGGTAATGGTTCCAATGACAACCTCAAGTGCAACATTCACCCTTTCGATTTCAATTTAAGAATTGGGTGACAACGAATCAGATGACACCTTTCCAGGTGGTAACGTTTTGTCAAACTCCACTCTATAAGGAAAGATCGTCATGACATCGATATCAGATTTAATCTCGCCAATTCTTCTTTAATATTACAATCAACTAATATCAACATTCCTACGAATATCAACCATTTTATTGGGATCATAAATATCCGCAACTTGGTTTAGATCTAGAATAGCTAGAATTCCTACGGGAATAGCTTCGATTGATTTGCTAGGGAGTTAGGGTTTCTTGTAACAATCTACGTCGTATAAATACCTCGTATAAATATTAAAATAATCATCAAACAATCATGTAATAAAATTACATCATATATATATATATATATATATATATATATATATATATATATATATATATATATATATATATATATATATATATATATATATATAATCCAAGTTATATATATATATATATATATATATATATATATATATATATATATATATATATATATATATATATATATATATATATATATATATATATATATATATATATATATATATATATATATATATATATATATATATATATATTAAAATAACACTTCTCAGTCTGGCCTTGTCGGTAACTCGGGAATTCTTCGGCACCGTTATAGTCAAAAGATTTTTAGAAACTTTGAGAAAAATGTTCATAGTTAAAAGATTTTGAAATTTTTTAATCAAAACCTTGTTTTTAAAAAATCTTTCGTTCTCTATAACGAGAGCTCTGGTACCAAACTATAACACCCCCAAATATTCATACTTTAGTTCAGCGGAAGAGTCATTGGTGTTACGGGATAGCACATTACTCAAATCATAGACAACGCTTAAAAATCGCGTCGTTTAATAATAAAGCATTTTCCATTCATGAATATAAAATTTACATAGATCCCAAGTCATAGTATTTCATACAATTTTACAAAACATTTGAATGGAAATTGTTATTTAAGTGTGGGACATGAATTCTTGTCATCTTCCCGAGAATTACTTTCAAGTACCTGAGATAAGACATGTTAAAAGAAAAGGTCTGCGAAAACGCCGAGTGAATTCATAGAGTTTAATGAAAACCATTAATATATCATCGGTATATATTTATTACCGAAATCATTTTGTACAAATCCTTGTAGTAGGCCATAAAATAAGCAAAAACATTTCATACAAATCTTTGTTTTAAATCTTACTATAGGCTTTTGCCTTCAAAACCATTATACGAACCAATGTCGTAAAAACATCATACAATACGTTTTATAACGTTGTATAGAGTTAAATAAAAACCGTTATATGAATATGGTTATGTAAAACCAAATCACAAACATAATATAAATAATAAGACCCCGTATTGCTAGTCAGGCAATATATTGTAATTCAATGCGTATAGCAGTATTTTCGTTATTGGATTATTATAAGCCGCATGACATTGCTACCTTACTACAACAAACAACGGGCAGCTAACCCGAAATTCATTTGCCCATCTAAAACAGCGTGTCGTAACAATAATCACGCTTATATAAATCTTCTCATACATAAATTCGCTTACCAATCAATGTGGCACGACGGAGATCAACCGTCAAGGCGCGAACTGGGGTGATCTTCCTCAAATAGTACTATTATATGCATAAGCGTCTACCAAATCCCGGTAGTTCACAATTCATGCTAATGGGACTTTTAGTGACATAATCTAACTTTAATAATCCATTTTGTTTCACTTATCGGGTCATATAATCATTCATCTGGTCAGATAATCATTCGGGTCCAAATCAACAAGCAAAAAATCGGGAAAACTGGTGTCCTATTTTATTAAAACTAACATGTTATCTCCCTCGCGGGTTTATAAAACATATAATAAAAACATTTAAAAGAGTGCGAGGCTATGAACTCACGTTGATTAGGAAAGGCGGTTATCGACGATTTGGATGTACGGTACGTGCTTCAATCACGGAAACCTAGACAAATAATACCCGTCTTAGACTCTTGTACAATGACTTTATAAAAACAATGGCTATGTATATATATGATGATATCATGAGTATGATGATGACCATGTGGGAATTATATTATAATACACATTATAGTGTTATGTGTTAGTCAAATTTTTAACTAGTTACACTAGTTTCAATCCAATTTCATATCAAGGCCCAATAAGCCCATTATAAGCCCATTACATTATGTTAGTCCAATTATTATTTTTATACCTGGCCTATACTCATATGTTGGTCCCAAGTGGGTTAAGCCCAATGAGTAAGTCCATTAGTGTTTATCCAAACTAGTTGGGTCAATAGTCCAATAAGGCTACTTTGGCCCGTTAATGTCCATAAGTTATAAAGCTCGAGTTTTATCGGTTTTTACTTGTCAAATGTAATTATACATCAGTATATGAGTTATAAAAATTTTACATTAGACGGGTCCGATCGTCTAAGTTTTAATTGACGAAAACGTTAATCTTTCGGTTTTAGCCGAAAAGATGTAAAACTTATGTATATAGTTTTATAACTTATAAAACTTATCAAATTGCCATTTTTATAAAATGTCACTTTTATTTATTAAAGTAAATACTTATTTATATGTAATATATAAGTTAGTGGGTTTTAGGTATATATTTTATATTATATTAACTTGAGTGCTAATATTATACTATATACTTTTATTTTACAAATCTGATTATTATTTTCACTTTCACCATTTTTATCATATCTTGAGTTCTACAAGAAGATAGAAGCTCATTTTTGGACACCATAAACTACATGATGTGTGCTACAATTAACTCAGCTTTAGCTACTTCTCAATCTATCTCTGTGCCTAACAGTCCGTCTAAAACAAACTACTCATATTTGTACTTCAATATTGTTTTGATCATATCTCACTCATTTTAAGGATTCCATTGTATGACCAACTCTCACATGTGTACAAGTCTTATAACTTACTGTATATTAATTCATCCATGCCATTTTAACAGTTTAACATAAGGTTCTTTACTGTTTTATACAGCCTACTAATTTAAGCAAGATTTTACCACTTTTACATGTAGTTTGCAATCTTTTTAACCAAGTTTATCAACACATGATCCTCACTTAATATTTTTGATCATCATTCATCATCATATACATATACATAAATAAAGAAAATACAAGATTACATATTCAAAATAACAAGAGGATAGGAAGAAACAATCTCTATACCACCAAAGTGATGAAATGATGAGTTTTTGGATGAACAAGACTTGGTTTTGGGTAACCAATCTTATGAGACATCAACACCACTTCTAGGATCACCAAGTATTTGTAGACTCCTCCAAAAATCAGCCCTTGATATCCATATAAACTCCTTTTTAGTTGTTAAAATCACCTCCAATCTTCATAACTTCAATGGGTTTTCATCATATGTAAATTATACATATGATTTATTGTTGAATTTTTGATCTAATGGGGTGTTTTTTGGTGATATGGGATGTTCATAGGGAGCCAAGAGAGTTTGTGTGTGGTTTGCATGTATGAAATGAGAATAGATGGTTTAACTTGGCTAGTTTTATTAGTTTAGTGGTTTGTGCATGCACTAAGGACAAGTGTCCTTAGTGTGTGTGTATACTTGACACATTTTGGTGTGTTGGTTAAGATTTGGCCACCACATGTATGGGGGTGGGCAAGTGTAAACTTGTCTCATCCCCATTAATTTAAGGGTACTCCTTGATTCTAGTTTCCTCGATTTGCGTGCCCTCGGGTCGTTTTACGAAAAACGTTTTTATAAATTATAAATCTACGGCACAAAACGAATCTAATAAAAATTGTCTCATTAAAAACGAAGTTCAAAAACGTAAATACGTAAACCTAGGGTTTCCGGTTTAATCGTAAAAGACGCTAAATTATTCATGTAAGCTCTAGTTTCTTCTAGTAAATTTGTGAGTTTATGAACCAACACAAATTAAAATTACAAAATAATGTTCGAGAATAAATTTATTTCCTGAAATGTCGGACTGTCACAACGACGGTGTATGTAAACGTAAGCACGTACGTAGAGTTCTCCGGTTTAGACGTAGTCGATGCTACTTCAAGACGTAAACCCAAATTTCTTCCCATAAATGAGTGAGTTCATAATATAACATTAAAATAATGTTTTTAAATCATACTTGAGAATAAAAATATCAACCATAAATTGACGGATTGTCACACATAAAATCAATTCCCCAAACGTCAAAGATTTCACAAACTTGGATTATATTTTGGGTCATTTCATCCTTTTGTGATGATTTTCCTTGACGTTGGCATGAGTCACATGACTTGACAAGTGCATGTGCATCTCTGTAAATAGTAGGCCAAAAGAAACCGGCATCAAAGACCTTCTTCGCCATGAGATTAGCACCATGGTGACCACCCGTGGGTCCCTCGTGACAAGCTCTAAGGATATTAGAAGCTTCGGTGCCAAACACACAACGTCGAATAATTTGATCCGCACAAGTCCGAAATAGGTAAGGGTCTTCCCAAAAATAGAACTTGACGTCACGAAAGAATTTCCGTTTTTGTTGTGTCGTCATACCCTTAATGATAAGTTGCCCGCATGGTAATTTGCGATGTACGCAAACCATGAGGTAGAAGAATCATTCTTGGAATTCACTACACCAAGTGTCTCGAGAGGAAATGTTTCGGTGGTTTCCTTGTTCTCGTATACACTTTGGTGAGGATCTTCCAAACGAGAGAGGTGATCGGCCGCAAGATTCTCGGCTCCTTTTTTGTCAAGTATGGTGACATCAAATTCTTGTAGGAGGAGAATCCAACGAAGCAATCTCGGCTTAGCATCAAGCTTAGATAAGAGGTACTTGATAGCCGAATGATCTGTATACACTATGCTTTTAGTCAAGACGAGATAAGGTCGGAATTTCTCAAATGCATACACCACGGTAAGAAATTCCTTTTCCGTTGTGGTGGGTCATCGTCTTGCTAGCATAGTGGATAGGCAAGAAGTTCTTATCATGACGTTGCCCCAAAACGGCCCCAATAACGTAATCGCTTGCATCACACATGAAGTCAAAGGGGAGGTTCCAATTGGGAGCAACAAGAATGGGAGCTTCGGTAAGTTTCTTTTTAAGAATTTTAAAGGCTCGTACACAATCTTCGTTAAAGAAGAAAGGAGCATCTTTTTCGAGGAGGTGTTTAATGGCTCGAGATATCTTTGAGAAATCCTTAATGAATCGACGATAAAAACCCGCGTGGCCTAGGAAACTCCTAACTCCCTTGACGGTTTTGGGATGAGGTAATTTGGCGATGACGTCTATCTTAGCTTTATCTACCTCAATCCCCGCTTTCGAGACCTTGTGCCCTAAGATGATTCCTTCTTTACACATAAAATGACATTTTTCCCAATTGAGCACAAGGTTGGTATCCTCACAACGTTTCAACATTTGTTTCAAATTTCTAAACACGAAGTGAACGAACTACCAAACACGAAAAAGTAATCCATGAAGACTTCCATGGTCTTCTCGATCATGTCATGAAAAATAGCCATCATACACCATTGAAAAGTTCCCGGTGCATTACAAAGTCCGAATGGCATTCTACGATAGGCAAACGTTCCATATGGACACGTAAGTTTTTTTGTTGATCACGAGGATCGATGGGGATTTGAAAGTAACCGGAAAAATCATCTAAAAAGCAATAGAAATCGTTTCCCACAAGTCGCTCCAACATTTGATCCATGAAGGGCAAGGGAAAATGGTCTTTACGAGTGGCATCATTTAACTTACGATAGTCAATACACACCCTCCAACCGGTCATGAGTCGAGTTGGAATTAACTCGTTGTCATCGTTTGGCACAACGGTCATTCCTCCCTTTTTAGGAACACAATGAATGGGGCTCACCCAAGGGCTATCGGATATAGGGTAAATCATTCCCGCGTCAAGGAGTTTAAGGACTTCCTTTTTGATGACGTCGTGGATTTTGGGGTTTACCCTTCTTTGACATTAGATTGCGGGCTTGTAGTCCTCCTCCATTAAAATTTCTGTGGGTACAAAATTTTGGGTCGATACCCTTAATGTCAGATAATTTCCACTCAATTGCCCCTTTGTGAGCCTTCAAGACATCGATAAGTGCGGTTTTTTCATCATTCGAAAGATCTTTCGCAATAATAACCGGCAACTTATCGTCTCCTTCCAAGAATACGTATTCAAGGTGAGGATGAAGATCTTTCAACTCGATGATTGGTGGTTCCTCGATTGAAGATTTAGGTTCAATACTCATAACCTCCACCGGCGGAGGAAATGGAAAATCGTTTAGAAAATCCTTGATAATCGAAAAGTCCTCATCGTCATCGAGGTCTTTCTTAGAAGTTCGAGGTACATCAAACTCTTCCAAAGTAAAACCACCTCCTTTAAATGGAGTGAAATATGCTGTCGAATTATCAAGAATTGGATCGAGCATAGTTGGATTGCCACTATTTTCTTCATCGACAAAACCTAAAATCACTTGTGAAAATGTCTCGCAAACGACATCGATCAAATATTATGGTTTAAAGTCGCGATAGAATAAACATGAGAAAGTTGAGAGATGTGATTCGCGTTTATAACAAGTTCCTCGTCGTTGAAGCGTAAGGTGATTTTTCTAGCATGCACATCAATAACCGCTTTCGACGTATCTAAAAATGAACGACCTAAAATAAGAGGAACTTGAGGATCCGTGGGAATATCAGCTATGGTAAAGTCTACCGGATAATAGACCTTTCCCACTTTCACAAAAACGTCTTCGGCCAACCCACATGCGGGAATCGTAGAATGATCGGCCATCTCGATAGACATTCTTGAAGGAGTAAGATTAGGAAAATTGAGCGAATTGAATGTTTCAAGAGGCATCAAATTGATACTAGCACCAAGATCGGCCAAGGCATAGCATTCTTCCATATCTTGAATACTACACAGAATTAAAAATTTACCGGGATCACCGACTTTTTGAGGTATGCGGTTAAGAAAAACCGATGAACAACTAGACAATTTTTGCAATTTCTCCTTGTTGTTCAACAAACTCTTATAGTTGGTGGAAAATCGAGGCATCATGATTAAAGCGTCGGCAAAACATATGTTAAAATGCAAATCACGAAACATCTTAATAAAAATCTCAAATTTGTAATTGTCTCGTTCTTGCAATTTTCCTTATGACATCTCGATGGATAAGGTAAGGGTGGTCTTGGGTGGGGCATAGGCATAGCCTTTGGAATCTCGGGTTCCAAACTTGGTAAAGGGTCGACAGTAGGTGTGGTTTGAGTGGTACTTTGTGGGATTGTAATGTCCTCCTTTTCGACCACCACCTCGGGTTCTTCCTCAATTTCCTCCACTGTAGGAGTAATTGGTTGAGGATTCGGTTCCTTAAAGGTCTTACCACTACATGTGGTAATCACTTTCATCTCTCCCTTCGGGTTTGACACGGTGTTACTAGGATTACCACCTGAAGTAGAGGCTCTACTCATCATGATAGCATCTAAAAGTTTATTTTCCGACTTTTGACGTTCTTGCCTATCTTGCTCTTTTTCGACCTTTTGATTTTGCTCCCACCTAAGAAAAGTTTGTTCAATCTTATGTTGACCTTGTTCCATTTTCTGTTGGTTTTTTTGGAGCCTAACCACATTTCCTTCTATTTTGTTACTATGAGTTTCAAACTTAGTCCTTAGGTTAATCACATCATTTTCCAAGTTTGTGTACCTATCGTCATTAGCCTTAAAATAGTTCAAAATCTCACTTGGAATGTCTTTTGAAAATGCATTTGAAAGCCCTTGATTGACATTTTGGAAATCATGATTTTGGTTTTGATTTTGGTTTTGATTTTGGTTTTGATTTTGGTTTTGATTTTGCAATTGACCACTAGTCCCTTGATTCCCATTGTTGTAATTGTTACCCTTATAGTTGTTCCTTTGATTTCCTTGGTAACCACCTTGATTGTTGCGATAATTGTTAGCATTTTGATTTGGTGGAAAACCGGTGGAGTCAATTGATTAGTGCGGGTTACTTGACCGTTTTGGTTATAAGTTCCCGTGGCCGCGTAGGCGCTCGAAGTGTTACCACCGGCGGTAATGCACTGGGAGAAATCATGAACTCCACCACAATAAACACAAGAAACCTCAACCACTTCAGCCGTAGCGGGAGTGGGTTGTTCACCAACTTTAAACTCTATCAATAATCCCTTAAGCTTATCAAAAATCTTGTTTTCAATATTAGCCGCTATTTGGCGAGCATCAATAGTTTATGACAATGACGGCGAAGACGAAGCCTTGTTAACACTCGGTGTGCTACGAGGGCTATAAACCTTGGACCTATTTTCAATGATCAACAATGCTTCCTCGACCGTTTTACACAAAGAATTACCATCCGCGGAGGCATTGAGATAATCTCGTTCATGATCGTTCAAACCATTGTAAAACTTGTCGATTTGATGTAAGTCGGAAAAACCGTGATGAGGACATTCATGCAACATTTCTTTAAACATATTCCAAGCCGTTAAAAAACTCTCATTATATTCTTGTGAAAACTTTGAAATCTCGTTTTTCAAGTGCATAGTCTTAGAGGGCGGGAAAAATTGGTTCACGAACTTTAAAACGAGATCCTTCCACGTCAATATAGAATTGGGCGGGTCTTTCTCTAAACAAATTTTTGCGGGCCCCGCTAAGGAATACGGGAAAAGCATCATCTTATTCACGTCATTCGAGACGTCCTTAAACTTGCAAGTCGACATAAGACGATTGAAATGGAGAATGTGGTTATGAGGGTTGTCCTTTTCGTCACCACGAATCTTGTTGTTTTCGATCATGGACAATAAACCCGTCTTAACCTCAAAATTCTCCGCAAGGATAGCGGGAATCACAATCGCTTCTCCAAAACCCTCGGTGGGTGCTTGAAGCAACTCCATCATAGTACGATTAGCCATGGAAACTTCTTGTTCTAGGATGAGTTCGTCAATAGGAGGTCCTTCACTAGAAGGGGTTGGTGTTCCTTCCTTTCGGTTTCGACGTTTACGTTTATGTTTTGCTTAGTTACGAGTTTGCATAAACATCACGTACAACGTGGATATGAGCAAAGAAGATTCTTTTTGGTGTTTTTACTTTTTCAAATTTTTTTGTGCTTTTGAATGTTTTTACTTTTTTTGGATTTTTCTTGTGAATTACGTAGACACAAATCTACAAATCTCTCTTCGAATCGATTTCTCGATTAAAGGATCCTCAAGGAATGAAAACGATCGCGTTGAGTGAACGCGCTCGATGACTTTAGAACATTGGTGGAAGACCAAAACGTTCAAGAGGGTTTAATCTTTGAAACCAAGCAAATATATATGATACGTAGATAATACTTTGGTCGGAAAACCCTCGATTAGCCCTTTTTCTCTGAACATGCACAAGCAAGCGGGGGAAACGAGGTGGCGCTAAGCACTTAAGAGCCTTTTTCCCTTAGGTCGTGAAATACAACCGCCTTATACCCACCTTATAGTTTGTGTTAATTAAAATCAAGCTTCTCGAAAGTAATTATATATTTTGCCTTTTTCTTTTGCTTTAGATTCGAATACAATAATTGAGTGATGAAATCCCAATTAAGGTTGCGTTTCCACGCTTTTGGAGTATTCTGAATTTATCGTGATACGTAATACAATATAGTAATATTATTTCACAAAAACAACGAAAACCGATAATACGTATGATTAGAGTGCTAATCACACAAATACTTATTATGGATAATATCAAAAACAGAAATTGTTCAAACTTAACACAACACGCCTCCCCGGCAGCGGCACCAAAATGATTGTGGTAAATTTACACTTGTTTAGGGAAACAAAGCGTAATCGTGGTAAGTATTAGACAAATGATTTAGGAAAATCAAGTGCTTATGACCCTCGTTGTGAGTTCGTTCTCGAGGAGGCTTAATGTGTGTGTGTTAAACTTGATGGTATTTGAGATTAATATTAAGAAAGAAAAGAGAAAAGGAAAATGATGACGCTTACGATTAAAAATTAAACTACGACGAATGATAAGATGTAAAACCGTGACGAAATTTAAAAATTACTCTAACAATTCCTAGTAAATCACAATAAATTCCTAAAAGTGCAATTAGAGTTTACAAATAATCAAAACTTTTTCATACCTTTTTTAATTAATAATTATTTTTTTATGCTAATTAAAGCCCTAAAAATCAATTAAATTAATAAAAAGCCAAAATAAAGATTTTTCAATTTGTAAAACTCCAAATTAACTTAATTAAACTAAAAAGTATTTTTGCAAAATTTAAAACCAATTAAAACTATTTATAATGATTAAAAACTAAAAATTAATATTAAAATAATATTAATAATCCAAAATTTATAAAAAATTCTAAAAACTTGCAAACTAGTTTATTTTAACTTATTAAAACCAGAAATGAAAGTGAAATGACCTAAATACCCCTATTGGGGAAAAAGTGAAAACAATCCAAGCTTAATGGGCTTTTTGGCCCAATAAGCAAAAAGTCAACCAAATAAGCTGAAAAGTTCCTGTCTAGCTTAAAATCAGATTTTAAACAAAAAACTCTAAAGGCCCAAAAGCTGAAAGTAAGTTTATCACAGCTTAATAAGCACTCAGCTTATTCTTAATGGGCTTTTTGGCCTATTAAGCCATAAGCTAATGCCATAAGCTGAAATTTCACACACATCCTTCTCTTGTACTTATAAAGCTGTTTGTAAAAAGAAATTTTGAAAAAGCACACTAAATAAGCCAGAAATAAGCCGAGTATGTTTTCACTAAAAGACAAAATAGTCGTTTTTTGGAAATAAACTACCTCAGGACTTGATTTTTCTTGCAAAATGTTTTAAATCACTTAACTAAGACTAATTAATCATAAAACATCCAATAAGCAAAGCCAAATAAGCTGAAACATTTGATAATCACTTTGGAAAAAAGACAAAAGAGTCGTTTTATAGTAAAACCCTAAATTCAAAAGCTACAAACTCCAATACTAACTAATTAGATGAAAATAATCAGATTGACTACAAAATTTAAGTTGTTGCTCAATAAGATAAGCTGGAATAGCTTATTAATAAGCTGATGACAGTTTATAACTACCAGTGGGTAGCAGTAGTGGGAAAGGAGTTCCCATCGCTTGAATTGAACTTGTTAGATTGAGCTTGTTTCGGTGATTTCTTTGGAAAATAAAGGCACCCCACAAGTCAGTGGACTTAAGGGAGTCACAAATAACACAAAATCAAGCAGAATCACCCACACGTGCACACAAAATGGGTAAGATAAGTTACTGATATGCAGAAAGTGGTCAGATGGATAAGGTCTGATGCATTTGGTCAACAAGTGAAATTCTAGCTACTCAAACCAGCACCCAAGCATACCAATGACCAAAATAGAAGCACACAATCCTATTATATCATGAAAACTACCGATTACCAAGATTCAAGCACTTAAATCACAAAATCAAAGTCAAAATTACCCTACTGATTGCTATGCCAGATTTTACCAAAATTTCTAGCATGCAAAAACCTATTACTTGTTATCCAACTTAAACCATGATACAAACTAGTAACATTATACTGAAATAAGAATGTTCATTACAATGTGAGTGACTTATGTTTCACCCAAAGCTCTTATATCAGTAAAGCCAAACACCCCTTTCAAAACTTCAAAGATTCAAAAACTATTGCAAAGACTGAAAATTTGAACTACTCACTATCAAACCATCATTTAGATCAGATATCACTTAAATATGAACATCAAAACACAAAAACATGCAGATTCATGTAACAAGCAATTTTCAAGAACAATAAAGAAAAAGAGTAAGAATAAGTTTCACCTCCCCTCAATAACTTCCTAGGGGAGGCAGCAATGCTCCCCTAAGCTTGACCAACAGCTAGGTCAAGCCAGGGGTACTTGGTGAGGATAAAGATGGGATGGGGTTTGCTGATAGGGCTACAATAGCCCTAAACCCTCAATGAATTAATGATAAGATATCTTGGTTTCTTGTAGAATCACCACAAGTAGAATCCAAACTGAAAAGCTCAAAACCAAGAGCTTGTTAAGGGGCTTTTGGTCTAAAGCTTTTGAGTAGTAAGTGTTAAAAACAAAACAGTAGAGTAAACAGAAAAAGTAATGCCTCACAACCTTTTTTACCCAAGTTCTATATCCACTGATACTTGATATCTGTTTGATATCAACTATCTATGGTCATATATGAACCTAAATAAGCAGCTTATGTGGCTTATAAACTTCCTTCCTTAACTAAAAAATAGCCTCAACCTTAAAACATACTTGTAAAGAGAACGTTTGCAGAAACTTAAAACTTG
Source organism: Glebionis coronaria (assembly GCA_025667525.1). Classification (NCBI taxonomy): domain Eukaryota; kingdom Viridiplantae; phylum Streptophyta; class Magnoliopsida; order Asterales; family Asteraceae; genus Glebionis; species Glebionis coronaria. Next base: position 298,271,979 of record CM046874.1, read on the forward strand.
ATTTTGAAAACTGATTCAAAGTAAACTAAACATCAAAAGTAAATGGGAATTTGTTCTTTCTCGTCAACAACATTCACCAACATTTTCATTCATAAGAAAAAGGGGGTTTACAATGCTTGGCCAAAGAGAAAAAAAAAACAAGAACAAGAACATTAGCTGCTAACTATGACCCTTTATATAGGAGGGTGTACAAGGTTCCTAACTTGAAAAACATCAAACCCTAGTTGTTGTAATCCCAGAATTGCCCTTGTGGTCTTATTTTTTGAATTTTGGTCAACTTTGATCCCATGTGAAGAATCTGGTTGTCATGTGATGATGAGATGTTGTAAAATCATCTTAAGCGTTTATATAAGAGTTGCCAACAAGGAAATCCTCTTGATTCGTTGATTTACTGTACCATATTTGTCTTCTTCTTCTTTTTGTAGCAGGGGAGGTTCGTGTGGGCCCCATGGATGAGTTGGAGTATTGTTTGAGAATGTGGGAATCATGTCGACACTATGAATTATGTATGTGGAGCATCTTAGGTCTTGATTCATAGTCATTAGCAAAAACCCAATTCTAGGGTTTATAGTTTATGAAGCTAGGTTTTGATCTTCTAAACCTAAATAGTAAGTGTTTGGGCGGGTTTTTTAGTTAATTAATATTAGTTTGAAATTAATATTAATAAAGAGTGAGTGGGGGATGAGGTGGACAGGTGATGTGGTCGGGAGAGTGAAGGTGATTGGCTGATTGTGTGAGTGTGGTGATGTGTCATCACATGATAGGTCTAGGTTAGTTTCCATGTCTGCCAGAATTAACCCTCCGCCTTTCTTCTTTGTTTCATTTGAGAATTTCATCAAAACCAAGCTTAACTTCCTTTGTTAAATAAGTTCCACAATTTATACTTTGGCCACAAAAACTTTTGCAAAGTATATTCAAGGATATTTCTTGCCATATTTTGATTCTTCAAGGGTTAATCTTGACATGTCTTCAAACTTTAAGGTCTTCTCTTTTATCTTTGACTTTGTGGAGGACTAAAAGTGACAAGTATTCAATTTGGAGGGACCATTCTTGCCAATTCTTCAAAGTTGAGGGTCCCTTTTGTAACTTTGTCAAACTTTAGGGACCAAACTTATAATTATGAATATACAAGGATATAAAGTGTCAATTATTCAATGATGAAGGACCCTTCTTGTACAATCTTCCATTCTTCAAGGACTTTTCTTGGAAATTCAACACTTGGGTCCGGTTCATTGTGCGGCTTCTTTTCCCGTGTTCGTTTTTGATTGATTTTTGTGATCTTTTGTCATTTTCTTGATATCCGTACCTAAAATACACATTGAACAAACACAAGCATACATGGCACTTTTTATGATATTTCCATCATTTTAAGCCCGTTTTGGACGATGAGACAATGTACAAAAGCAGTCTCACCAGCTTCTTTAATTTGTAGTATAAGATTAGGCTCAACCTTCATACTAGCCAAGAAATAGTTAGTACCACGAACACAAAACTCAACATCCAAACATTCCAAATTGGTGATGAGTTCATGCCCCATTTCAATTCCTACTAAGATTCCCGTCTTTCTGCTAAGTGCGCCGGCTACTACGTTAGCCTTTCCGGGATGATAATGGATGTTTGCATCATAATCCTTAAGAAGTCCCAACCAGCGCCTCTGCCTCATGTTCAGTTCCTTTTGAGTGAAAATTTACTTAAGACTCCTATGATCGATAAAAATGTCACAAGTCTCGCCGTACATATAATATCTCTAAATTTTCAAGGCAAACACAACCGCCGCTAGTTCTAAGTCATGTGTAGGATAATTAACTTCATACCGTATTAGTTGTCGTGATGCATAAGCAATAACCTTATCGTGCTGCATAAGTACACACCCCAGGCCTTTCTTTGAAGCATCACTATAAACTAGATAACCACCAGTGCCGGAAGGAAGAGTAATTATTGGAGCTGAAAAGAGTCTCGTTTTCAACTCCTTAAATCTCTTCTCCCGTTCATTGATATGAGCTAAAATACTCATATCAATTGTATCTAAAAATAATAAATAAATGCATAAAATCAATAAAAAATGCCTTGTATATGTTTGTTTGTTGTTTCATGTGTGTAGGTACCAAAGTTCGCGAAAATCGACAAAAACCGACACGAGTTTGAAGAAAAGATCAACAAAGCCAATTTCAAAGTCGATTTTAGCGGATTTAGTCGTTTATAAAGAATTTGGGCCAAGTGGGTCCCACATTTGGATAAATGGACTTAAAAGCCCATTTGTGAAACAATTGGTCTTCTTTTAACCATAAGCCCAATACCATAAGCCAAAAAAATCAATACATGGCACGGATTCGATAAAATGGGCCAAAAGCCCATTTTGGCAAGTAATTTAACAAACGTGTGATTCATGGGCCTTAAAACCCCATTAGGGTTATTTTCACTCATAACCGGTACAAAATAAAGAGTTATGAACGTTTTGTTTATTCACTAAAAACCATTTACACCAAATACTCACACACTTTTTACCCTTCAATACACTCTATACAAACTCACTTTCTCTCTCACCCCAAAACCTGAATAACCAGTTACTATTCCCTTAACCCTAATTTACAATCAATATTGGGGCTTTTAGTTATAAAAGCGTGTGGTTTACACGCAAGGGGAATTAATTCCCTCTTTCTCGGATCTTGAAGATGGGATCAACCAGTGTGACGTGGCTCATCTCTTGACTCTGATTGGTCGAGACAGCTCATTCACTTTCACTCTCCAATAAAAAGAAGACACGTCAGCACTAAACAAACACAACTAGCACACTTGATTGCCACGTTGGCAATCCGTGTGCTAGCTTGTGTATTATCAACCGTGGGATCAAGTAAGGAAAGAGAAGATGCTATTTGGATGGCTGTGATGAAATATTCTTCTCAACAAATCTTCACCAAGAGCCTTGGGGGTTTGGCTATAAAAACCCCCATATTTCTGTAATTTGAATATCCAATGTTATTTCTTTAAAGTTATTATGTTAAATTAGATTTAGGATTAAACTTGTAATTTCTTTCATCAAGTATTATACTCGTCTCTTTATTATTAATAAAAGTGATTTGTGTTGATTTAATTCATCATTCATTTTCTGTTTAAATTGAATATTATGAATTTTATTCTTCATACTAATTTGATATAATAATGATTAAGATATTTGGTTAATCTTTAATTAATAGCTTTAATTGAATATTAAAAGAATAAATTTGGGGATACACTTTCCTACTGAAAGTTTATAAAATCTGTTCGAATGATGGTCAATGGTTCGAAGATGGTGGTTGATTATGGTGTTGATTCGGTTCAATAAGGAGGCTCGTCGCCTTTTCTTCGTCTCAAACGTTATCTACATAAGGTTTGTTACCATTTAATTTCATGTTATTTTATGTTTTTGATAAATTTGTGTTAGTGATTTCATGAGTAAAATGGCTAATGGATTAGGGGTTATATAAAATTCTTATTGAGATTATATAACTTATGTTTTAGTTATTAGTTTAATAGTGATTCTGCTATTTTGATAGTCTGAATTTCTTTCAAGTTTTATGACTGTTGATTTGATTTAAATGAATGATTTAAGCATCAATATGAATTCACTCATGAATTTCTTTACATCATGTAAACTGATTAGTTTTTTTTACCTGTTAAGTTTGCATAGCTGTAGTTGGTTTATAGGATTTTTGATATTTGATTTAAGTTGAGTGATGATTTAAAGCTGAGTTTTTCTTGATTATTGTCTGGTTTAGATATCTTTGTTTCTTTTGTATGCATTTGAGTTGTGAGAAGTTGTTAATTACATTTTATGGTAATATACATCTGCCTAGTTTTTAATCTAAGATGAGTTTAGTAAAAGTCTGTGATAACTTTCAGAAGCTTGCATTATTTCTGTTTACTTTGATGTCTCCATTTTATTATCACTAAGATTACTGGAAATTGCTAAGTTCATCTAAGTTTGGTTCATAGAATTGTTTTGCTGTTTTTAGTCTAATCTAGCTGTTAAAAGTTAGCTTACTTATATATTTGATTTATAGATTTTATTTTCTGATTTTCGAATGCCTGCTCTTAGTTTTTTGTTTTGCTGATATTTAAATTAATTTGGCTACTTTTAAGATTACATTTGCTAAACAAAAAAAATGCTATCAGATTCCATTAATCTGATAGTTTAAAACTGATATACTTATCAGTCCTATAAATTCTTATCACAAAAGTTCATTCATGTGACTCTATTTTCGTTTTCATTGTCCAAAATAATAATCACAAAAAAATGTCTCCTATGAGACTCGAACATGTGACCTCACAGGTAAAGGTCTTACGTGTTAGCCATCCAGCAAGCTTGACTTTTGTGTTCATTTAAAGTTTACTTAAGTAATATAGTTATTTCTATTAGTGGACTGTCAGTTTTTAAATTAAGTTTAATATTAGTTTTCATTATTTAAGTATTTTTAAATCAATCATTTAAATAAATTTGGTAAAGTTTATAAACTAAATAAATAAAAAATATATATATTTTATTATTTTTAGAAATTTAAATTGTTATTAAAATTAGTTTTTAAATAAATTAGATTTTAATTAATTTAGTTTTAAATAAAAATAGATTTTGTTTTATAAAAAGTAAAAGTAAATTTTAAATAGATTTAATTAGTTTATAGATTTTAAATAGTTTTTAAATTTGATTAAATAGATTTTTAAATAGTTTAAAAAAATTTTTAAATAGCTTTAAATTTTAAATAATTGTCTTTTAGATTAAAAATGGGGAACGATTCATGCACTTAGGATTAAATTAGTTTAAAAAGTTGTAGGATTAATATTAGATTAAAATTCGAAAACCCATTCAAATCAATTGTCCAAATCAAAACAAAACGTCTCAGATTCACTCGATCTTCGTGTACAACGAACTTGGTTCATCAACGTGTTTAACTAAATCCGTCTTTGGTAATTTAGTCTATTACTTTTTCCTAAAGGTAATTTTCTATTTTACCCTATAACGTATCTAATTAATATACATATCCACGACACATCAAAAATTTTGGTGCCGCTGCCGGGGATCTTGTGTACGATTCATTTTGTGGAGATTTGTTGATCGTTGATTTGAAGACCCTTTCCATCCTCGGAAAGTTTGTTATTTTTCTATTATAGTATGTATCGTTTTCGTGTTTTTTGTGATTAATATATTGTATTACGTAGAACAATAAATTTACCTACTTCCAAATAAGACCTTAGTTGGGATTTCATCACCTAGCTATTGTATTCGAATCCAAAACAAAAAAAAGGCAAAATAGATAAATACTAATAAAAAGTTTGAACTCGATTTATACAAACTATAAGTTGGGTATAAAGCGACGAGCTATAAAAGACCGTCTAAGGAAAAAGGTTTTTAAGTGCTTTGTGCCACCTCGTTTCCCCGCTTGCTTGTGCGTATATTGAGAGGGACGACCGATTATTGGTTTGCCAACTCAAGTAGTGTTATACCTTATTTTTGTAGTTTACTTATTGAACCTCGAGACGTTTAGGTTTTCACCTGTCGTTTCAAAGTTGATCGAGGGTAATTTACTTCCATAGTAATTATCCTTATTCCTTATTTTTGTCAATCTTTGATTGATTTATGAAAATACCAAAAATAATCTTCTTAATCCTCTATCATGTTTAATTCTTTTTCTCCTCACCCTCCAATTTTTATTCTTCCATGAATTCTTTCGTCAATTGTGTAGGGTGTGGAGAACCGTTATATGGTCTTTTACCATGTCGGTGGTGTACGTGTGAGCGTTGTGGAAATGATTTACGTCATGATATACGAGTTGGATTTGGTCCTTGTTGTAATGAGATTACTTCATGTGGAAGTCTGATTTTTCGAATAATCCTCTCGATTTCTACCCACCTCCACACCCCACATACGAGACACCCTCATGTGAGTTTTGTGGTAACAATTCTCATTTTGGAATTAATTGCTCGCATCGATTCCCGCTTAATTACGAGAAAGAACCGAGCTACAATCAAAACTTTAATGATTATTGTTATCCACAAGATTTATCAACTTTATCACAACATCTTTGTTGTGAGTATTGTGGAGGTCCTCACGAGAGTTTTTGTTGTCAACCGAGAGATCAAAATTTTTATGAGCCTAGTCCTTTCTATATTTCTATTCCCTCCTGTTTTGACCAATCCCCACAATTTTCTCTCGTGAGAGAGAATTTTAAACGACTTGAAACAATGCTCCAACAAATAATGAATCAAAGAAATGTTGAAATTGTTGAAAAGAGCATTGAAGATATGTTGCTTGAAAAGAGACAAATTAATCAAGAGATTAACGATATAACTAATGATTTGGGAAGTCGAAGGTATCATAGAGAAATAATTGATGAGGGATTTAAAAGAGAGTGTGAAATTAAGATTAGACAACTTTCGCAAGACTATAATGGATTAAGCATCAAAATTCGAAAGAAAGAACAAGCTCAAGAGGAAGCTAAAGATCTTGCTACTCGTGAACTCGAGCGTTCTCTTCTTATTGATGATGACGAGGATAGTACTATTTCTTTGCGAGATCTTATTGCTCTACATCCTTCGTCTAGTGCAACTGTACTTCCTTTTCATGTCTTGCCGGCTATAGAGCCTGAGAATTCACCCATCCAAGATTATGAGGAAATCTCTCATGACATCACTACTCCTATTCATGATTCTTCCACCGTGGAACCCGAAAATTCTCTAAGCAAGGGGGACGAGCATTTAGCACTATTCAAGACACGGAATCGGATGAAGTAATAAAGTCTAGTGTTGAGATTCTTGTCCAAAACCCAAGAGAGTTCGATGGTATTTCCAATAAAACGTGTGATTTGCCAAAATGTGATGACTCTACTTCGTCCATTCACTTTGATGTTTTCTCTAATTCTAATGATGAAAATTGTGATGGAAATGAAGATTTTGAGAATGATTCAACTTCTAGTGAATTTTCTAATGAGGAGTTCTCCGATGAACTTTCTTATAAAGATGATATTCACGACTCGGATATTGAGGGGATTTTCGATGAACCCACTCTTCTTCACCCATTTCCACCGGGAAATGAGGATGATAGTGATCTGGTATTTGAGAGGTTCACTTTTGAACTTGCTCCTTTAGACCTATTTCCACCGGGAAATGAGGTTGATTTGACTATTCCGATCCTTTAGAAGTTCTCCGATGAACTTACTCATTTAGATGTGAAAGACGTGATTCTTCGTGAGAAGTTATCAAACGTCTATCTTCTCATTTCTAAGATCGAGACTTTGAATTCTAAGCCTAATGCCAAGTCTTTCTCTCCATCTCCTATTCCGGTTGAGGATAGTGATCCGCTTATGGAGGAGATTGACATGTTTCTTGCTTCTAATAATTCGATACCACCGGGTATTGATGAAATTGGCCTGAGGGGGACGCTCTATTTTTAGAAAATTTACTTGATGATGATTTCGTCCCAAGTCCTCCTCCCACCCACTTTGACCTTAATATACGGGTTTTTCATGTGTCTCATATTGAGTACCATGACCCGATTGATCACATTTCTAAGGGTGAAATGGTCGTTAAAGCTAAGAATGTTGATTCCACTATGGATGAAACTTTTACCACACCATTACCATTTTCTTTATATGATCTTGGATTAGCATGGGGGGACAACACCATGTTGTCTATTCCTTTCTCTCCTGAGGACGAGGTATTCGACCCCGGAATCGTTGATTTAGGGAAATCTCGGCCTTTCACCGATGTAATAATTGAAATACTTCTCAATCATCTTGGTGCGAGTTTATCTCGGGGAGCATTCTATATTCATTCCATAATTTGTGACTACCATCTCTTTTTGGAGATTTTTTTTGGAGTTTTATCCTTTCGTTTTTCATCCGACAACGAGGATGTAATCTTTGACCCCGGCATCGTGCTTTATTATGGATTTTATTCCATTATGCCGGTTTTTACCACTTTCCCTAAGGACCAATGAATGCGGGGATCGAGTCGAGCTCATGACTCGGTTAACAAAAACGAGGTGCCTTGTGGGGGAGTCCCATACATTCTATCTTCTATCTATTTTCTAACACTAATAAGGCTTGATCTTTCTATCTCGTGCTCGTGTTTTGTTGTGTTGTGAATCTTAGGTATGACCCTAATCATTGAAGACTCTTAATACAAGGCTTTTGACACCCTATATGAAAGTTCTAGTTCGTTATAGTTCCGAATCTTTTCGAATTGAAAACCGGTCTCAAGTGCGACTCAATCGTCTTTTAGTGGATTAAAGGTTTGGTTGATTTGTTTTTAAACTAATTGCAAGTAATTAAAATGTCGTTTAGTAAAATGGAAGCTAATAAGATTAAATTGGATGACGATTAAAAATAAATGCATAAAACTTTAAAGGTGACAATGGAAAAATGCTAACTCACTAAATTAAACTAACACTTGGAAAATTTTCAGAAAAATAAAGGTACTATATGAAAGTTATATCGAAAGGAACCAAAACAAGCCAACAAGAACTCCCGATCGGAATATTTTCCGATCGGCTGATCGGAAAGTGGAAGAAGCAACTCAATCGGAATATGGGGACAAGGGTCAATCGGAATACTTGCTTAAGGGTTCAATCGGAATATGGGAAAACCTACACAATCGGAATGTATGAAGATGCTGTCAATCGGAACACTTAAACTCTGACCCAATCGGAATACAATACACCTTACCGTCGGAATATCAGGGGAGACACCAATCGGAATCCGGGGAAGGGGTGCCGATCGGAAAAGGGATTTAAGCCCTTTCCGAAAATGGAGGAAATCAGTTGGGGACCACCCGGTCGGAATAACACCAATCGGAAAGGGGAGTTTACCACCCTTTCCGAAATTTGTGGAAAATGAGCAAAAAGCTAGGAAATGAGCTATTAGATCGAGCTTATTCCCAAAACTAAATCGCATCAACTAAACCGAATCAAATAAGCACTATGATCAACTTATTCAACTCGAAATTAAGCAACTTTTTAGATCAAACAAATAAAACATAAACTTTTCAATAAAACTTTTTTAATAAGAAACATAAGCTAATCATAAAAATAAGCCAATAAGCACAAAAGTCTTAAAGCTTAATCAAATGAAAACTTATAAGATGATCAAAAGACTAACTTTTAAGCATGAAATCAATTAGAACAACACGGATCACATGATAATCACACCAAAATCAATCTTAAATCAAAGAAAAGTAGAATGAGATTAAGAGATAAAAGCTTAAAATGGAACTTAATTAATAAAAATAAGCAATACAAATAGTTAATCTTGAAAGATTAAAAGAAAAAGATGAACTAGTGAGAGAAAGTTTAAGACTTTCTCTCTCTAAAAACTAAAAAGTGAAGATTAACTAAAAACTCTAACTCCCCTCCTAATGACTATTAGGAGGGTATTTATAGGGAAGGAGGAAGGAGTGCATGTGTTGCATCTTCTTTCTTGCTTTCTTCACGTTTCCTCGACTCGACTTTAATTCTTCGTCTTTGTCATCTCGGGATTTGAACTTGTCTTTTAATTTTCTTCTTCTATTAGACTTAAGTTCTTTGACTTCGTTAAACTTCCGTCTTTTGACTTTTTCTTCGATAAATCTTCAGAATAGGCCTTGGACTTCCGTTCTTTTTGCACTCTTGATCTCTTGACTTCGTCTTTTTCCCGTTTTCTTCAGTAAAAGCCCGTGAAAGCCCGTGTTTTCTTCCTTTTTCATATTTTGGTCCTAAAACACAATAAAAACACAAACCACGCATAATTCCGACTTTTACGACATAAATCACACGTTTTGGTCTTGTTATTATTGGAAATAAGTGGTAAAAGGATAAGTGTTTTCACACTTATTAAATCCCCTACACTTGACCATTGCAATGCCCTCATGCAATGCATTAATTTTAAAGCACGGTTTACATTTTCCATCATAAATAACCCACCTTGGCCTTTATTAAATACTAAACTTAAAAGATAGAAATAAGTAAAGAAATTAAAAACTTACATTGGGTTTTGGCGGTCATGAACGTTTATCATCCTCAAGTTTCACGTTCCCCATACCAAGCTTAAAAACGAGATCATTGTTATTATAAGTTAGCAAACTATCACGAACTCATGTGGGCCAATTATTCACTTAGACTCCCTTATTCCTAGGTGTATCTCTTATATTTTATTCTTGTCTTGAATGATCACGAGGATACATTGTTTGACTTATTTTGATAGTTATTTAGTCCGAAAATAAGGTAAACGATTTAATCAATAGTTAGCTAAAGGACCAAATCTTTTAAAACTGCTTCTCGGGATATCAGAAAGTTCATATCTTGGCATAACTTGGTTCGCGATTTGAGACCTTTCTCGGGCCGATATTTGGCAGCGACTTCATACTTCGAATCTTCGAGAGACGTTCTTGAAATTATGGTCTTCTCTTCATAATAGGAATTTCTTCACTTGAAGTTTTTGAGAGATTCTTCATCTTTGGACCACGACTTCTTCATTTTTCTCCAATCTTTATTTTGGACTTTGATATACAACGATCCGCCTCCTTTTAGGACTTGGATCTATTTATCCTCATACCTTGTTAGGGTCTTTTCGGATAGACTTCTCCATGACTTTTGGGGAGTTTTTGCTTTTCGTCGTGTGTCTCGATCCTTCATATAGATTTTTGATAAATGATTCTTCACATCACTTTTGGATCTTTAGCAACAAAATGTAGCCCTCATGCCTTGTTAGGGCCTTTTCGGACTCGCCAATCTTCGTGCCCCGCTTCATAAGTTATGCCTTGGCTATGAACTCTCGTCATTACCGAGCAACTTTTAAACGATCTGGGGCTAAAAGCTAAGTAACTTTTTAAATCGTACAACCCTACTTATTAGCAGATAATTTATTAAGCAAGCGGAGGGAGAATAGGCTCATAATTAACTCACATAGATTCACGAAAGAGTACCGAACTTATAATTGGCTCTATCATCTCTCGTTCTCCACAATTTAAAATCTCAAGGAATGAGACTCGTGGATGCTTAGCCTATTAAATCAAAGTTTTGGGTTTTCGAGTCGCCTATAGGATCTTGCAAATTCTTGGACTTTTTCAAGTTTAGAAATCGCATTTTAAAGTTCCTTTGATAAACGACTCTCTAGGATCAATTATAGGAACTTGCGAAAAGTTCTTGTTCTTAACCCGTGAGAGTTAAGACTTTCGCGTTTTATAGCTCCCTATATAAAAGCCTAGCAAAACTTGACTTAAACACGTTAAGGATACTGGCTAGAGTAAACTTAGGCAAGTAAACTCGGGTTGAGTAAAAATGTTCACGACTAAGAAAAATCTAAAACCACTTATTTTGAAAATTTATTCTAGCAAAGGAAACATAACAAAGGCAAATACAACTATACAACTAGGCCAAAATAGATTAAAAATTTTGAAAAATGTCGAAAAATCAAGTTTTCCGGTTAAAATGAGGGCAAATTCATGGAAAAGACCACTTACTTTGATAGAAGTCCCCCCTACACTTGAGATAAACATTGTCCTCAATGTTTAAGCATGTGGGAGTAAACTCCCCTACACTTAGGACATTGTGCACTTTTGTTTAAATCTCGCTAAGGAAAGGACAACTAAAGTGAATTCAATGTGAACATATAGAATATGAAATATTGAATCACAAGAGTTTAGGATAGAACCGGGAAGATAGGAAACACGGTATCACGGTTCGTCAAAAGTCATCAAGATGCTCTCTGAAGCTTAAATCCCTGCACAGCACAAGAAACAAGACAACAAACATATGCGGGGCTTCCCCTACACTTATTAGGAAAGCAGTAAAGGATAGAACACGGGTTGCCTCCCGAGAAGCGCTTGTTTTTGTTCACCGAGTCATGAGCCTGACTCGACCCAATTTTAGTTCATGGGGAACGTGGTGAGGGATGGAATCATCTCTTGAGAGATGTCCTCACCAAAGTACAGCTTCAAACGCTGGCCATTCACCTTGAAATTGGGCCCATTCGGCTGAGAAAGCTCAATGGTCCCATACGGAAAGACTTTGGCGACGGTGAATGGACCAGTCCAGCGGCTCTTCAACTTGCCAGAGAAGATCTTCAACCGAGAGTTAAAGAGTAGAACTTGATCTCCAACGTGGAACTCTCGGTTCTTGATTTTAGCATCGTGGATCATTTTCGTCTTCTCCTTGTAGATCAGCGAGTTCTCATAAGCTTCATTCCTCAGTTCATTTAGCTCGTTGAGTTGAACCTTGCGATGATCACCGGCTTTGATGATGTCGAAGTTCGCCCACTTCAAGGCCCAGTGCGCCTTGTGTTCCAGCTCGATGGGTAGGTGGCAGGCTTTCCCGTACACAAGACGATAGGGTGTACAACCGATCGGGGTCTTGTAAGCAGTACGAAAAGCCCACAGAGCATCATCTAACTTATCGGCCCACGCGGCACGATGCTCTCCCACAGTTCGCTCCAAAATTCTCTTCAAGCCACGATTGGAAATTTCGGCTTGCCCATTAGTTTGGGGATGATAGGCGGTGGAAAGACGGTGATTGACACCATACTTTGCCATGACTCTTGCAAATTGATCGTTGCAAAAATGAGTCCCGCGGTCACTGATGATAGCACAAGGAACGCCAAATCGAGCGAAAAGCTGCTTCAAAAAGTTCACAACCACCCTCGCATCATTCGTAGGAAGAGCCTTAGCTTCAACCCATTTAGAGACGTAGTCGACGGCGACGAGGATGTACTTGTTCCCTTTGGAGGATGGAAATGGCCCCATAAAGTCGATGCCCCATACATCAAAGATTTCACATTCCTGTATGAAATTTTGAGGCATCTCATCCTTATGTGTGATCTTGCCCTGACGTTGGCAAGCATCACAATGCTTAACCATTTCGTGAGCGTCACGATAAATGGTGCGCCAGTAGAATCCAGAATCAAACACTTTCTTAGCGGTGTAGTTGGGACCAAAGTGACCACCGGTGGGTCCTTTGTGGCAAGCTTGAAGAATGTCAAAAGCTGCCGGTCCGTCAACACATCGACGAATAATCAGATCAGCACACTGTTTGAATAGATAAGGGTCATCCCAAAAGTAAGTCTTAACATCGTTCAAGAACTTCTTCTTTTGTTGGGATGTTAACCCTTGGATGAGAATACCACCCGCTAAGTAGTTTGCGATGTCCGCAAACCACGGGGTGCCATCAAGATTGAGATTTATAGACATTAGAGTCTCCAGGGGGAAAGAGTCATTGATCTCTTTGTTCGGATTGTCCCCCTGATATGGATCCTCAAGTCGACTCAAATGATCCGCGGCCAGGTTTTCGGCTCCCTTCTTGTCGCGAATTTCAATGTTGAATTCTTGAAGGAGCAAAACCCAGCGAAGAAGTCTTGGCTTAGAATCGTTCTTAGTCATCAAGTACTTCAACGCGGAATGGTCCGTGTATACGATGGTGGTGGATAAAACAAGATAGGGGCGAAATTTCTCAAAAGCATAGACAACAGCTAAAAGCTCTTTTTCGGTTGTCGTATAATGCAATTGAGCCCCTGTCATTGTTTTGCTAGCGTAGTGGATTGGTTGGAAGTGTTTATTCACTCTTTGGCCCAAAACCGCACCAATAGCAAAGTCGCTAGCATCGCACATCAATTCAAAGGGCAGCTCCCAATTTGGGGTAACCAAGACCGGTGCCTTAGTGAGCTTATCCTTGAGAAGATTGAAGGCTTCGAGACACTCTTTAGAAAAGATAAAAGGGGTATCTTTTTCCAAGAGGTGGGTCATCGGGCGAGCGATTTTAGAGAAATCCTGAATGAATCTACGATAGAAGCCCGCATGACCCAGAAAGCTTCTCACACCCTTCACGGTTGAAGGTGGAGGTAATTTGGCTATGACATCAACTTTAGCACGGTCGACTTCAAGACCGGCTTTAGAGATTTTGTGTCCTAGCACAATGCCTTCTTTTACCATAAAATGGCATTTTTCCCAATTCAGAACAAGGCGAGTGTCTTCGCACCGCTTAAGCATACGTTCCAAATTGGCAAGGCAAGCAGAGAAGGAATCCCCGAAGACTGAGAAATCATCCATGAAGACTTCCATGGTTTGCTCAACCATGTCATGGAAGATAGCCAACATGCACCTTTGGAAAGTCCCGGGGGCATTGCATAAGCCAAATGGCATTCTTTTATAAGCAAAGGTGCCATAGGGACAAGTGAATGTTGTCTTCTCTTGATCTTGGGGATCGATGGGTATTTGAAAATAACCCGAGAAACCATCCAGAAAGCAGTAATATTCATTACCAGCTAAACGTTCAAGCATTTGGTCCATAAAAGGTAGAGGGAAATGATCCTTTCTTGTGGCATCATTGAGTTTGCGGTAGTCTATACAAACTCTCCACCCAGTAACGAGACGGGTAGGAATTAACTCGTTGTTTGCATTGGGCACAACGGTGATTCCGCCTTTCTTAGGCACACAATGGACTGGACTAACCCACGGTGAATCCGAAATAGGGTAAATCATACCCGCATCAAGAAGTTTGATAACCTCTTTTTTGATGACTTCATGTATTTTAGGATTCACCCTTCGTTGACTTTGAATTGTGGGCTTAAAGTCGTCCTCCATGAGAATTTTATGTGTGCAGAAATGAGGATCAATTCCACGGATGTCCGAGATTTTCCAAGCGATAGCGCGTTTATGCTTCTTCAACACAGCGACAAGGCGTTCTTTTTCGTCTTCTTGCAGATCTTTTGCGATGATGACTGGTAGCTTCTCGTCGTCTTCCAGAAAAACGTACTCAAGATGAGGCGGTAGGTCCTTAAGCTCAAGAGTAGGAGGATCCTCAATAGATGGTGAAACTAACGATGGATCATCATTAGTCACCTCTTTAGGAGCAGGAGGAGAGAATGGGTCCTCATTGAGAAGTCTCTCAATAGTACTAATGTCTTCATCCCAATTTGTGGACAAATTATCATACTTAATATCGAGAGGACCCAAACTAGCTTCGAAGTCATCCAAATCACTTTCTCCAAAAGGAGTCAATGCTGGGGCAATTGAGGCAACGGTCTCAACATTGGGTAGAGAAGAAAGAGTACTTTTGCAAGCATCATGAAAATGTTCTTCACAAGCCTCATCGAGAACATCAATAGCATTAACGCTCTCATACGAATAAGGTTGCTTAGAAATCTTACCCATGTTGAAGACAATTTGATCGTCACCAACTCTCATGATTATTTCGCCCGCGGCTACATCAATGAGAGTGCGACCGGTCCTCAGAAAGGGACGTCCAACGATTAATGGAACACGGGGATCCATCTCGTAGTCAACGACCACAAAATCCGCCGGGAAGGTGAATTTGTCGACGCCAACAAAAACATCTTCGGCTATCCCCACTGGATAAGCAACCGTACGGTTGGCTAACTCCAAAGTCATTCGTGTGGGGACTAGCTCGGGGAGAGATAATTGCTTCCAAACACTTAAAGGCATTAAGTTTATACTGGCACCTAGATCGGCTAGGGCCATGCAATTCTCTACTCCCGGGAAGTTGCAAGGAATCAAGAAGCGACCCGGATCACCAAGTTTGGTGGGCAATTGCCTTAAAAGCACTGCGGAGCAGTTCTCATTAAGGTGGGTCTGAGCAATGTCAAGAAGCTTTTCTTTATCACTTAGAAGATCTTTAAACATCTTAGCGTATTTGGGCATGTGAGCGAGAGCCTCGGCAAAGGAGATGTTAAAATTCAATTGTTTAAACATTTTTAGGAAGTTTGAAACCTGAATATCATCCTTGCTCTTTTGCTTCTCTTTCCTCAACCTTGAGGGATAAGGTATATTGGATGAAGAAGAAGGCTTTAAAGGAATAGGATCACTCACAGCCACGGGTGGTGGGGAAATGGGGATAGAAGGTGAAGGAGGTGGGGAAAGTTGCTCTTTTTCCTTGTTCACAATCACCGGTGGAGGTGTAGGAAGCTCGGGTTCCATATAACCTTTTCCACTTCGAGTGGTGATTGCTTTCATCTCCCCTCTTGGATTCGCAACGGTATTACTCGGAAGAGTACCCGAAGAAGAGGGTTGATTACCTTGGATGAGCGAACCAATCATATCACGAAGGTGAAGAGCCTGATTGTTAAAAGAGTTTTGCATGTTGGCATTAATATCATTGCTGTGTTTAGCCATGTCATTCCTTAGCTCGGCTCGAATATCGCTCCCTTGTTTCACCATGTCATTCTTCAAGTTGACAAATTGACTCTGAAGATTCGTCACCATCTCACGATTGGTCTTCATGAACGTCTCGACGTCTTGGTTAACGGCCATCGGTTGATTGAGAGGTGGAGCTTGGTAAGCTTGAGGATTTCCTTGAGTTGGGTATGGGTTTCTTTGGGATTGATACTGATTTTGAGCACGAGGTTGGGATTGGTTGTTTCGGTTATAGCTTTGTTGTTGGTTTTGGTTTGCAGGAGGGAAACCAGGAGGAGCAAGATAATTGTTGGAGCGATAACTTAGAAAGCCACGGTCTCCTTGAGGACGAGCTTGATAGCCTCCCGTGGGATAAGTGCCGTAAGCTGCGTTAACGTCTTCAGAATAATTGCCATGAGTAGAAGGACACTCATTGTAGGAATGAGGACCACCACATGTGTCACAAGAAAGAGCAACGGCTTTAGCTTGGTGAGTTTGGTTAGAAGTCAAAATTTGGAGACTTTTGTTAATATCAAGAATAGCACGTTCCAAAATAGACGGGTTGGTGGTGGAAGAAGTAGACGAAACATTGACTCTCTGATTAGACCTTGAGGATGCGGAAGAATCCCAATTCTTGTGGTGAGTAGTCATGTTTTCAATCAACTCTCGACACTCCTCCGGTCTCCTTTTCATAAAAGTACCACCGGCGGCGGCATTGATCGTGTCACGATCACGAAAAGTGAGACCATTGTAGAAGGTGTCAATGAGAGTGACGGGGAGCATATTGTGATTAGGACAGCGGTCGATCAAATCATTGTAGCGTTCCCAAGCATCGAAAAGCGATTCATCATTCTCTTGCATAAATCCACTGATTTGGTTACGAAGGCTAGTGACCATGGATGGAGGAAAGTAGCGCGATAAAAAGCGTTGAGTCATGTCGTTCCATGTATGAATAGAATTCTTAGGAAGACGGTCAAACCATTTTTCGGCATGGTGAGAAAGCGAGTGTGGAAAAAGTTGGAGGCGAAGGTCATCCATAGAAACGCCGGGACACTTCATGCTTTGGGTAATGGTAATGAATTTGCCGAGGTGTTTGTTGGCATCATCATCCGGAATTCCACGAAACGGGTTCGTTTGGACTTGTTGTATCATATGATGCTTCAACGAAAACTCCTGAGCCGTGACGTGCATTGGCGCAATCGGGCCTCCGCGTCCGTTCATGGTGGGTTGGCACAATTCCTCCATGGTTCGTAAATCAGGTTGAAGGACATTGTTGTTGTTGTTATTGTTGTGGTTGTTATTCAAATTATTTTGAGGTGGGTGATTATTGTTGTTGTTAACACCGGCCATATCTAAATCTTCAAGATTCTCGGGCTCAGAATAGTTTGTAGATCTAGTACGCATGCACCTGCAGAAGAAAAATATACACAAGGAATATCTATATAATCTTTTTGGTTTTTATAGGTTTTTTTTAATGTTTTTGTATTTTTGAAAAGTTTTATATTTTTTTAGGGTTTTTGGAAATTTTTTATAGCAATGAAAATAACGTTCAAAGAACGGATCCCAAAATTCAATGCGTCTCTCACTAGAAACCGTTTATCTTAACGAAAAGAGCCGGCAGCGGCGCCATTTAATACAAGGCTTTTGACACCCTATATGAAAGTTCTAGTTCGTTATAGTTCCGAATCTTTTCGAATTGAAAACCGGTCTCAAGTGCGACTCAATCGTCTTTTAGTGGATTAAAGGTTTGGTTGATTTGTTTTTAAACTAATTGCAAGTAATTAAAATGTCGTTTAGTAAAATGGAAGCTAATAAGATTAAATTGGATGACGATTAAAAATAAATGCATAAAACTTTAAAGGTGACAATGGAAAAATGCTAACTCACTAAATTAAACTAACACTTGGAAAATTTTCAGAAAAATAAAGGTACTATATGAAAGTTATATCGAAAGGAACCAAAACAAGCCAACAAGAACTCCCGATCGGAATATTTTCCGATCGGCTGATCGGAAAGTGGAAGAAGCAACTCAATCGGAATATGGGGACAAGGGTCAATCGGAATACTTGCTTAAGGGTTCAATCGGAATATGGGAAAACCTACACAATCGGAATGTATGAAGATGCTGTCAATCGGAACACTTAAACTCTGACCCAATCGGAATACAATACACCTTACCGTCGGAATATCAGGGGAGACACCAATCGGAATCCGGGGAAGGGGTGCCGATCGGAAAAGGGATTTAAGCCCTTTCCGAAAATGGAGGAAATCAGTTGGGGACCACCCGGTCGGAATAACACCAATCGGAAAGGGGAGTTTACCACCCTTTCCGAAATTTGTGGAAAATGAGCAAAAAGCTAGGAAATGAGCTATTAGATCGAGCTTATTCCCAAAACTAAATCGCATCAACTAAACCGAATCAAATAAGCACTATGATCAACTTATTCAACTCGAAATTAAGCAACTTTTTAGATCAAACAAATAAAACATAAACTTTTCAATAAAACTTTTTTAATAAGAAACATAAGCTAATCATAAAAATAAGCCAATAAGCACAAAAGTCTTAAAGCTTAATCAAATGAAAACTTATAAGATGATCAAAAGACTAACTTTTAAGCATGAAATCAATTAGAACAACACGGATCACATGATAATCACACCAAAATCAATCTTAAATCAAAGAAAAGTAGAATGAGATTAAGAGATAAAAGCTTAAAATGGAACTTAATTAATAAAAATAAGCAATACAAATAGTTAATCTTGAAAGATTAAAAGAAAAAGATGAACTAGTGAGAGAAAGTTTAAGACTTTCTCTCTCTAAAAACTAAAAAGTGAAGATTAACTAAAAACTCTAACTCCCCTCCTAATGACTATTAGGAGGGTATTTATAGGGAAGGAGGAAGGAGTGCATGTGTTGCATCTTCTTTCTTGCTTTCTTCACGTTTCCTCGACTCGACTTTAATTCTTCGTCTTTGTCATCTCGGGATTTGAACTTGTCTTTTAATTTTCTTCTTCTATTAGAATTAAGTTCTTTGACTTCGTTAAACTTCCGTCTTTTGACTTTTTCTTCGATAAATCTTCAGAATAGGCCTTGGACTTCCGTTCTTTTTGCACTCTTGATCTCTTGACTTCGTCTTTTTCCCGTTTTCTTCAGTAAAAGCCCGTGAAAGCCCGTGTTTTCTTCCTTTTTCATATTTTGGTCCTAAAACACAATAAAAACACAAACCACGCATAATTCCGACTTTTACGACATAAATCACACGTTTTGGTCTTGTTATTATTGGAAATAAGTGGTAAAAGGATAAGTGTTTTCACACTTATTAACTCTCGTGATCGGTTTTTGCCGGTCCACTTGATCTTCCAATCTTTGATTGCCAAAAAGGGGCACATACTCTATCCTTTGATTTTTATCGACTAACGTTTTATCTTAAGGCATAATTAATAAACGGCTTATAGATTTGCGTGCTTGTTCCATGTTAGGATTTTGCATAAGACTCTTCGTGTTTTAGCAAGGGGGTGTTACTCTTGAGCTAAGAAACATTGAGGACAATGTTTGGTTTTAGCATGGGGGAGTCAATCGATATAATCGCTTGCAATTTCTTTTGTCGTGTCTAAACGTAATTGTTTTTCTCGTTTTTCATAAAATTTTAAAATTTTTAGTGTTATTTTTAAGTTTTAATAAAGAAAATAAGTGCTTTTGACACGAATGTAGGCTTTCCGTTGGTGAAAATAAAAATAGTTTTTGTCTCGACTCTGTTTTTACCTTAGCTTTTTCCTTAACGTGTTTGAATTAAGTTTCGCTAGGCTTTTATATAGGGAAATTTAAAACGCGAAAGTCTTAACTCATACAGGTTAAGAACAAGAACTTTTTGCAAGTTCCTATAATTGATCCTAGAAAGTCGTTTATCAAGGGAACTTTAAAACGCAAATTCTAAAACTTGAAAAAGTATAAGAAGATGCAAGATCCTATAGATGACTTGAAAACCCAAAACTTTGATTTAATAGGCTAAGTATCCATTGATTTCACATTTTTGAAATTTTACAATATGGAAAACAAGAGATGATAGAGTTTAATCATAAGTTTCTAAAGTTAAATCTTCTTTGTGTAAGTATTTTTGTGTTTGATTTAATCTCCTCGTATTTATTTTTCACGCTTGAATAATTAATTGCTTAATAAATGAAGTTTTTTGCGGTTTAGGCTTGATATCTTAACTCGTAACTCCTTCTTTTTCTTCCCTTGTAATTAAAGTGATAACACATTAAGGGTGTCAGCGTCATGGACTTTTGATCATGGGACTGCGAAAATTTGGCTTACTATACATATCATATTAATAAAGAATAATAAATAAAAACATGTTCTCTATGAACCTTCGGGTGGGAGTCATGTAGCACTAACCTTGTCATTAGAGCCTTAGGGTGTACGGCAAGGGGACGTGTTTAATAAAAATTGCTTCATCATCATGAGCCATAAGGTGGAATGGTAAATGTAAATTCCCTTATTTTTGTCCAAGGAGCCTTCGAGTGTGGATTTTAAATAAGGAGCACAATTATATCTTAAAGAGCCACAAGGTGATATGATGTAGTTGTTGCTAACTCCATTAGTAAGGTCATAATTGACTTTGGAGGTTTTTATTGTTGCTTTTAAGTAGTCATATTAGCCAAATTTCGGGTCCAGGGATTTATCCCTCAAATCGTGAGTTATCCTTGATGTGGGATTTCTTTAGTGACAACGGTTTTTGAAGTCGAGGTAAGGTTTTGAGTGTGGGTGAATGACAAATAAAATTTAGAGATACAATTATGAATAATAGGAGATTGAGTTTAACACAAATTACTTGTATGAGTTGTTTTAACTTTGGGGCTTATGATTAACAATGATCTTGTTTTTACACTTGGCATGGAAAAGTGAAAAGTCGGGGACGATGAATCTATTTGAGTTTTATGATCCTAGAAAGTTTTTTTTTTAAATAATGAAAGCAATACATTATGTATTTGCAAAATAAAGTGTCAAAAAGTTGAATAAGAGTGTAGTTAGAGTTTTCTCTTATCATTGCGTGAGGATATGGCAATTGCTTAGCAAGGGGGAGTTTGATATGAGCTAAAATAATCATATCAATTGTATCTAAAAATAATAAATAAATGCATAAAATCAATAAAAAATGCCTTGTATATGTTTGTTTGTCGTTTCATGTGTTTAGGTACCGAAGTTCGTGAAAATCGACAAAAACCGACACGAGTTTGGAGAAAAGATCAACAAAGCCAATTTCAAAGTCGATTTTAGCGGATTTAATCGTTTATGAAGATTTTGGGCCAAGTGGGTCCCACATTTGGATAAATAGGCTTAAAAGCCCATTTGTGAAACAATTGGTCTTCTTTTAACCATAAGCCCAAAACATCAATACATGGCACGGATTGGATAAAATGGGCCAAAAGCCCATTTTGGCAAGTAATTTAACAAACGTGTGTTTCATGGGCCTTGAAAACCCATTAGGGTTATTTTCACTCATAACCGGTACAAAATAAAGAGTTATGAACGTTTTGTTTATTCACTAAAAAACATTTACACCAAATACTCACACACTTTTTACCCTTCGATACAATCTATGCAAACTCACTTTCTCTCTCACCCCAAAACCTGAATAACCAGTTACTATTCCCTTAACCCTAATTTACAATCAATATTGGGGCTTTTAGTTATAAAAGCGTGTGGCTTACATGCAAGGGGAATTAATTCCCCTCTTTCTCGGATCTTGAAGATGGGATCAACCAGTGTAACGTGGCTCATCTCTTGACTCTGATTGGTCGAGACATCTCATTCACCGTCACTCTCTAATAAAAAGAAGACACATCAGCACTAAACAAACACAACTAGCACACTTGATTGCCACGTTGGCAATCCGTGTGCTAGCTTGTGTATTATCAACCGTGGGATCAAGTAAGGAAAGAGAAGATGCTATTTGGATGGCTGTGATGAAAGATTCTTCTCAACAAATCTTCACCAAGAGCCTTGGGGGTTTGGCTATAGAAACCCCCATAAATCTGTAATTTAAATATCCAATTTTCTTTCTTTAAAGTTATTATGTTAAATTAGATTTAGGATTAAACTTGTAATTTCTTTCATCAAGTATTGTACTCGTTTCTTTATTATTAATAAAAGTGATTTGTGTTGATTTAATTCGTCATTCATTTTCTGTTTAAATTGAATATTATGAATTTTATTCTTCATACTAATTTGATATAATAATGATTAAGATATTTGGTTAAGCTTTAATTAATAGCTTTAATTGAATATTAAAAGAATAAATTTGGGGATAAACTTTCCCACTGAAAGTTTATAAAATCTGTTCGAATGATGGTCAATGGTTCGAAGATGGTGGTTGATTATGGTGTTGATTCGGTTCAATAAGGAGGCTCAGCGCCTTTCCTTCGTCTCAAAGGTAATCTACATAAGGTTTGTTACCATTTTAATTTCGTGTTATTTTATATTTTTGATAAATCCGTGTTAGTGATTTCATGAGTAAAATGGTTAATGGATTAGGGGTTATATAAAATTCTTATTGAGCTGATATAACTTATGTTTTAGTTATTAGTTTAATAGTGATTCTACTATTTTGATAGTATGAATTTCTGTCAAGTTTTATGAGTGTTGATTTGATTTAATTGAATGATTTAAGCATCAATGTGGATTCACTGATGAATTTCTTTACATTATGTAAACTGATTAGTTTTTTTTACCTGTTAAGTTTGCATAGCTGTAGTTGGTTTATAGGATTTTTGATATTTGATTTAAGTTGAGTGATGATTTAAAGCTGAGTTTTGCTTGATTATTGTCTGGTTTAGATATCTTTTTTTATTTTGTATGCATTTGAGTTGTGAGAAGTTGTTAATTACATTTTATGGTAATATACATCTGCCTAGTTTTTAATCAAAGATGAGTTTAGTAAAAGTCTGTGATAACTTTCAGAAGCTTGCTTTATTTCTGTTTACTTTGATGCCTGCATTTTATTATCACTAAGATTACTGGAAATTGCTAAGTTCATCTAAGTTTGGTTCATAGAATTGTTTTGCTGTTTTTAGTCTAATCTAGCTGTTAAAAGTTAGCTTACTTATAGATTTGATTTATCGATTTTATTTGCTGATTTTCGAATGCCTGCTCTTAGTTTTTTGTTTTGCTGATATTTAAATTAATTTTGCTGCTTTTAAGATTACATTTGCTGAACAAAAAAAATGATATCAGATTCCACTAATCTGATAGTTTAAAACTGATATACTTATCAGTCCTATAAATTGTTATCACAAAATTTCACTCCTGTGACTTTATTTTCATTTTCATTATCCAAAATAATAATCACAAAAAAATGTCTCCTATGAGACTCGAACCTGTGACCTCACAGGTAAAGGTCTTATGTGTTAGCCATCCAGCTAGCTCGACTTTTGTGTTCATTTAAAGTTTACTTAAGTAATATAGTTATTTCTATTAGTGGACTGTCAGTTTTTAAATTAAGTTTAATATTAGTTTTCATTATTTAAGTTTTTTTAAATCAATCATTTAAATAAATTTGGTAAAGTTTATAAAATAAATAAATAAATAAAATATATATATATATTTTATTATTTTTAGAAATTTAAATTGTTATTAAAATTAGTTTTGAAATAAATTAGATTTTAATTAATTTAGTTTTAAATAAAAATAGTTTTTAAAATAATTTTGTTTTATAAAAAGTAAAAGTAAATTTTAAATAGATTTAATTAGTTTATAGATTTTAAATAGTTTTTAAATTTGTTTAAATAGTTAAAAAAAATTAAATAGCTTTAATTTTTAAATAATTCTTTTAGATTAAAAATGGGGAACTTCATGCACTTAGGATTAAATTAGTTTAAAATTTTGTAGGATTAATATTAGATTAAAATCCAAAAACCCATTTAAATCAATTGTCCAAATCAAAATAAAACGTCTCAAATTTACTCGATCTTCGTGTACAACAAAATTGGTTCATCAACGTGTTTAATTAAATCCGTCTTTGGTAAATTTAGTCTATTACTTTTTCCTAAAGGTAATTTTCTATTTTACCCTATAACGTATCTAATTAATATACATATCCACGACACATCATTCATCCCAATTAATTTTCTCACCTTCTCGCATAAGTTTTGTCAATGGTAATGCTAAAAGTGAGAATCCTTCTACAAATTGTTGATAATAACCCGCAAGACCCAAAAACCTACGAACCTCCGTCACTGTCGTCTGTCTTGGCCATTTAGTGATAACCTCAACCTTCGCAGGATCCATCGTAATTCCATCCGCAGACACAAAATGTCCCAAAAATGCCAACTTTTGCAACCAGACTTCACACTTCGAAAATTTAGCGTATAGCTTTTTCTGACGTAGAGTTTCCGAAACGATGCGAAGATGATCTTCAAGGTCTTTCTTTTTCTTCGAACATACCAGAATGTCATCGATAAAGACAATGAAAAATTTATCAAAGTATTCGTGAAAAACACTATTCATTAAATCCATGAATACAGTCGGTGCATTAGTCAATCGAAACGGCATAACAAGGAATTCATAATGACCATAACGAGTACGGAAAGCAGTCTCAGCGACGTCCTCCCCTTTCACCCGTAGTTGATGATAACCAGATCGTAAATCGATCATAGATAAAAAAAATTGCACCTTGTAGTTGATCAAATAAATCATCGATGTGAGGTAGCGGATAACGATTACGAATAGTAGCATGATTTAATTCCCGATAATCAATACACTGCCGCATAGATCCATCCTTCTTCTTAACAAATAACACCAGAGCACCCCATGGGGAAACACTAGGACGAATGAAACCAAGATCAAGAAGTTCTTGAAGCTCCTCCTTCAGTTCCTTCAATTTAATCAGTGCCATCTGATATGGAGCTTTAGAAAAGGGTTCGATTCCCGGAGCTGATTCAATGCCAAACTCTACTTCACGCTCGGATGGAATTTCTGGAAGTACTTCAGGAAATACATCCGCAAAATCCCGAACCACGGGATGGCTCTCAAGGCGAGGACCATCCATCAAAACATATTTTATGGAGGCGAGGAAGCCTTCACAACCATGGGAGATCAAAGAACGGGCTTTCAAAGTAGAAATTATTTTAAGAGGTATACTAGGCTGCGAACCTTGGTAAACGAATTCGGGTTGGTTAAGATATCCAAAAACAACACGCTTAGAAGGACATACAATAGTAGCATGGTGCGCAGAAAGCCAATTCATGCCCAAAATTACGTCGAAATCGGTCATATCTAACGGGCACAAATTTGCAGCACGAATTTTATCGTCAAAACATAAAGGGCAATTTAAATATTCATGATTAATCATCGCTACCCTTTTCATAGTGGATAATGATAACATATAATCGAGTTGCATAGGAGATATATTAATATGCTTAGCTAACGATACCACTATCACAGAATGGGTCGCCCCCGTATCAAATAAAACGAATATATCACGATCATTCAAAAAGATGGTTCCTGAAACGGTACCTGAAGAGTTTGAGGCTTGTTCCCTAGTAGCAGTGAACACGCTCCCCTTGGTGAAAGTAGACTTATCATTACCAGAACCACTACCTCCATAACCACCCTTCTTAGGACAGTCTCTTACCCAATTCCTAATTTCACCACACTCAAAGCAAGCACCAGTTGTACGGTAACATTGCTTTCCCGGATGGTTCTTCCCACATGAGTTTCATAAAGGAATATGAGCATGATCCATGTGACTTTTCTGGCTTGAGGATCCCGCAGCACAGTTGTTGTTGTACTGCTGTCCCTGATTCTGCTGATATGGCCTTTGGTAATGGCTATTGTTGCCCGACGGCCTATCATAGCCACGACCATCATTCCTCTAAGAGTCATAACCTCGCTGGTTATTGTTGTTGTGGTTGTTGCTATTGTGAGTCACAGGTCGGATGCGATCCCCCTCGTGGTTCCTCTTATTCAGCCCCGACCTTTCTCGATGAATTTTATAGTTTCTTGCGACATCAGCCACCGCCGTCATATCCGTGAAATCAAGGTTTATGATGAGACTGCTTTTATACATGGTCTCATCGTCCAAAACGGGCTTAAAACAATGAAAATATCATAAAAAGTGCCAAATATATGCTTGTGTTTGTTCAATGTGTATTTTAGGTACGAATATCGAGAAAATGACAAAAGATCACAAGAATCAATCAAAAAACGAACACGGGAAACGAAGCCGCACAATCAACCTGACCCAATCCAAGAAAAAGTCCTTGAAGAATTGAAGATGTACAAGAAAGGTCCTTCGTCATTGAAGAAATGACACTTTATACCCTTGTATATTCATAATTACCAGTTTGGTCCCTAAAGTTTGTGAAAATTACAAAAAGGACCCTTAACTTTGAAGAATTGGCAAGACTAGTCCCTAAAAAATGAAGAATTGTCACTTTTAGTCCTCCTCAAAGTCAAAAATACAAGAGAGGACCTTAAAGTATCAAGAAAAGTCAAGTCTAGCCCTTCAAATATCAAAGAATTACAATTCAAGCCCTTATAAATCCTTTTGGAGAAGTTTTGTGGCCAAATTGAGAAATCAGAAACTTTGATAACAAAGGATAGTTAGTTATGAGCTGAATAAACATGATTTAAAGGTTGTCATAAACCTTGGGGACCATTTATAAACAGACATCCAAACTTCATCCACCACTCAGGTGTTGCCACCTCATCCCCCCCCACCAATCAACTCCCTCCAACTCATCAAACCCTCCACGTCTGATTTCCTCCACCTTAAACCCGTTTTATTAATTAATCCCATTTTCAAACTATGTTTTATAAAAATAAATGGCGCCTAACAACCCATTAACTCCCCTAAACATATTAAACTCCCACCTGCTGTTAACATTCATACCTATAAACCCTAATTAACAAAATCTTCAATTCATTGAATTAACCTTCAATCCTTTCCAAAATCATAATTCACCTTAACCTAAACCCTTTTTAACCCTCAAACTTGGTCCCCCATATGGCTAGCGGGCATCCCCAAGCTCCCCTGTCTCACATGAAAGAAGAAAACAAAGGTGGGACAGTCATCCAATGTCTACAAACCATTTTCTTCTCCCCAAAGGAAAGATAAACGATTCTAGATGCATTGTACCAGCTGGAGATGACAGAAATCACATGGCATGTTTTTTACTTGAAGACTCAAATTCAAAATCTCAAAGGCATTTGAGGAAATTCGTAACATTAGGGTGTCTATCTTCTTTTTGATTCTAGAAAGATTGTAGCCATTATATAAGGCATACTAGAAACATAGTTTAAGCTGTTCTTGTTTTTCCTTTTTCACAACCTTGTAAAGCCATGTTTTTAATGAAAAAAAATGGTGAAGTGTTTGTTGATGAGAAGCAAGTGCCATTTAAATTACATTGTTTGAAGTTCTCCTAATTCTGTTTGTTCCTTATTTGGGTTCTAAAAGTTTTGTTCTATCTGAAATTTACCAAGTTCCTAGATTAATTTTTGTTTATGTTCCAAGTAGTTATCCTGATCATATGAGCTTGCTATCCTTGTTGAATATCAAGCTCAAGTGAGGTATAAACTGTTTGTTGATTTGGTTTTATGTTCAAAAGATTTTTAATAAAGAAAAGGTTATAAATCGGCTTGTGTTACTTACCAATAAGAATTTTTAGTATAATCGTTTTCTCCTACTCGACTCGAATTGATTAACAACTTTATCACAAGATTTATTGTTCTTGGTTAATAATAATCGTTTGGTAATCTATGTCTATTTAAACTAAAAATAGGGGAAATATGTAGGCTAAGGAATATATAAAAAATAAAAGCGAAAATTTCACATAAAATTAATCTAAAATGCAAAATATTAAACTACAAATTTAGATCTAGATGCAACAAAAATAAACTATATAAATAATAATAATTCTAAATGCAAAATTAATCTAAATGCAAGCACGTAATAGCAAATAAAAGTGACAAAAAATGAAATCACAAAGATAAACTTCAAAATAAAGCGTAAAGCTTCAACCTTTTAAGCTTATTAATCTTTTTAGATGATAAAGCTTTAAGTTTTATATACTAATAAGCTTAATAATCACAAAAAGGTGTAAACTTTACACTAATAATAGGCTTATCTAAATGAAATCTAATTTTTAAACCTTTTAATCTATTTTTTTAAAAACAATAGTAATATCTAAAACTAATTAAACTAATTTTTATGAAAAATATATTTTATGAAAACACTTTAAACTAAATAATCTAATTATTTAAACTAAAACGATTAAGCTATAAAAATAAAAAGAAGAAAATTATGGTACCCGTAGTCCGAAGATAACGCTCTAAAACAACATCAACAAAATCAACAACACATGGCCCGTAAAGTGCACGGCCTCCCAAAAGCAACAAAATACGGCCCGTAAAGTACACAGGCCAACCAAATCAATACTATTGCTAAACGTATCCCGGCCCGTAAAGTACACGGCCAACTCGAACCAAATTAATCAACTATATCAAACTCGAACCAAATTAATCAACCATATGCTCTCTACCAAACTTGATGAATCGATTCGCCAATATCACAAAAACACAAGAGGTTAGAACAATAATAAGCAACTATTAATATTCTATAAAGAGATTCAAATAAAACTAATAGATCTAGAATATTCTTTATGTTTTATAAAAATATATTAATTTTTAATGCTTAAAACTTATAGATCTAAATTAGTTAATATAAAAAACTAACAGATCTAACTAATTTTTTTTGTTTTGTGAATGTATTTTTAATTTTTAAAACTTAAAACTAATAGATCTAAAAAAACTAATTGATATAAACTAAAAGTACTTCAATAAAAAACTAGCTTATAAATAAGTTGTAAGCCAAACCTTAGAACTTATGAGATTTAAAAAGCTAGAAAGCTAATTGAATAATTACTCCAACAATAAGCTAGATCTAGGAAAATAAGGCAACAATAAGCTTGAAGTAAACTTGTATATAAATCTAACTTATAAGGAAAAAGTTATTAAAACTTATCCCAAATAATAAGCTAGATTATAGCGAAAAGTAAAAAGAAAGGAAGAATGAGAATTAACTAAAGAGATTAAGCTAAAAGTTTTATTTTATTAATATTGAAAAATCTTAATAAGCTTGGTACAAGGCTAGAAAGAAAAATAAAATACTATGTGAAAGTAAAACTACTATATGAAAAAAAAAACTTTAAAGGAAAAAACTAGACTAAAAATAATGAGATGGGGGACTTTATATAGGCAGCCAACAATGGGGGTAATTTAGTCATTTCATATCTATCCTTAGCTTGAAAGTAGCGAAATATTGGAGACAGTTGTAGAATTTCTCTTGTTTTCATCGCCTCTTCTAGAAGCTTGGATCATGCGCTCCTATGATTGCTGACACACGCATGACACTAGCCAGACCTTCTTGTTTCCATCGCCAAGTGCCACGTGGCACGTTTTTATTGGTCAGCCGCCCTAAGTCATCTGCCACAACTGCAACATCGTACTGACGTGGCGGTGCCGCCACCACTGTCATCACCCCATTGGCCAACCGCCACTGACAGCTGACACTTCTGACATTCTCTGCCACCTCGGACTGACGTGTCAGACTGACACGTCAGTCTAACACCTGCCACCTCGTACTGATCACTGTTCATGCCACGTGTCGAACTCCCATTGGTCAGCCGCCGCCATGTCATCCTCGTACCTGTACAGTAATCATTAGCTGTCAGTGACACGTGGCGCGCTGGCATTGGCCAGCCGCAGCTACGTGTTGCTGACGTCATCCCTGACGTCAGCCTGAACGGGGTTTGGTCTGAATCGAGTCCGGTTTGGTTCGGGTCCGGTCTGAACTGGGCGCCACGTAGACCAATGAGGTGGTGCCACGTGGCACTGGGTATATAATCCCCAGCATTAGCCTCAACCAGGAATCGAACCCTCGCCTTTCAGCTCGCAACGTTAAGGAACCAAGGGCTGCCAGCTGAGCTGAGCAGCCCTTTAAGTTTACTAGTGCAAAATTTTGTATATAAACCCCTATTGTTTATTGACCTGCCAGCTTTAACTTTATTTGGCTAGTAATAAAACTAATAATAATAATAGTAATAATAATAATAATAATAATAAAATTAAATATTAAGAAAATAATTTTAAAATAAAAACTTTATTTTATTATTATTTTTATTTCGAAAATAAATTTTATTTATATTATATATATTATTTAAATGTTAAAAACTATTTATTTAATATAATAACTTAATAAACTTTAAAAATTCAAAGAAAGCAAACAGTGAGGAGTTACGACGCGAGGTCGGGACCGTTAGCTTCGTAATTTTGTGCTTTTCAATGTGGTTTATTAGTGGATGACTTTGGAGAATGCCAAAAATGGTCCTTATTGTAAAATCTTTATCAAATCTTCATCTTTAGCCCTCCAAACTTCATTCTTTTGGCACTTTTTGGTCCTTTGACTTTTTCTTTGACTTTTTCTTCGATAAATGACCATGAAATCCCGTGTTTTCTTTCCTTTTGATCTTTTGTACCTATTTCACAACAAAAACACAAACCACGCATAGTTACAAAATTTACGATATTAATTACACGTTTTGGTCTCATTTTTCATTGTTTTAAGTGGTAAAAGGATAAGTGTTTACACACTTATTAAATCTCCTACACTTGACCATTGCAATGTCCCCATGCAATGCACAATTTTAAAGCACAAATTTACATTTTTCATCATAATTAACCCACCTCGGCCTTTATTACGATATACTACTACTAGTACAATAAAAGAAACTTAAAACGATGAAAAGATAAAAGATATAACAATTTCATTCAATTTATTAACTTTGAAATTGTTAGATGGAAGAAACTTGTAAAGAAATCTAAGACTTAATTAGGGATTTTGGTGTCGTGAATATTTATCACCCTCAAGTTTCACGTTCCCCATACCAAGCATAAAAACGAGATCATTGTAATTACAAGTTAGTAAAGCTAACACTTACTCATGTGTTTTAATTATTCACTTAGACCCCCTTATTCCTACGGTGTATCTCTTGTATTTTATTTTTGTCTTGAATGATCACGAGGATGCATTTTTAACTTATTTCGATAATTTATTAAGGCCAAAAATAAAGTAGGACGATTTAATCAATAGTTAGCTAAAGGACAAAATCTTTTAAAACACCTTCATGAAATCTCATAAAGTTCATATCTTGGCATAACTCGTTTCACGATTTGAGACCTTTCTCGGACCGATATTTGGCATTGACTTCAAACTTCAAATCTTAAGAGACGTTCTTGAAATTATGGTCTTCTCTTCATTTTGGTATACATCTTCATTTGGAGTGAGATATGCTTCAAACGTTGACCACGACTTCTTCATTTATCCTTGTCTTTATTTAGGATTTTTGATATACAACGATCCGCCTCCTTTTCGGACTTGGATCTATTTATCCTCATACCTTGTTAGGGTCTTTTTGGATAAACTTCACCATGTTCTTTAGGGGAGTAATTGTTTCTCGTCGTGTGTCTTGATCCTTCATATTGATTTGGATTAATGATCTTCACATCATCTTTGGATCTTTAGAAAAAAAATGAATCCTCATGCCTTGTGAGGGCCTTTTTGGACTCTCATATCCTCATGCCTTGTTAGGGCCTTTTTGGATACGCCAATCTTCGCGTCCTTCTTCAATAAGTTATGCCTTGGCTATGAACTCTAATTAATACCGAGCAACTTTTAAACGATTTTGGGCTAGAAGCTAAGTAACTTTTCAAATCGTACGACCTTATTTATTGCAATTATTTTTAACAAGCGATGGGAGAAAAAGCTCATAATTAACTCACATAAGTTCATGAAAGATTACAAAACTTATAATTTACTCTATCATTTCTCGTTCTCCATAATTTAAGATCTCAAAGAATAAGACTCGTGGATGCTTAGCCTAATAAACCAATTAAGTTCCATATGGTTAAGGATACTAGCTAGAGTAAACTCGGATAAGTAAACTTGGGTTGAGTCAAAATATTCACGATGGGCCTAATATATCAAAGACGTCTAAACTTGTTAAAACCATTTTATTTATTTAATTTTTTTCCTTCTTTTTGACTTTATTATGGAATATATACATATGATGGTGATGACAAAAGGAAAATAGATAAAAGAAAATAAATGAAAAATACTACTAGGCCAAAATGGATCAAAAAATTTGAAAAATGTTGAAAAATATTAATTTTTCCGGTTAAAACGAGGACAAATTCATGGAAAAGCCCACTTAACTTCGATAGCTCCCCTACACTTAATAAACATTGTCCTCAATGTTTAAGCATGTGGAAGTAAACTCCCCTACACTTAGGACATTGTGCACGTTGTTTAAATCGAGCTAAGGAAGAGACAACTAAAGTGGTCAATTTTTCACGTGTTATTTATATACAACATTGAATCACAATATAAAAAATGAATCGAAGACAACCGGTTACACGGGAACACGGGATCATTGGTCGCGTAAAAAACAACAAAAGTGGATCATTAAAGCACATATCCCTGCACAACATCACAAAACACAACCTACTTGGCTCCCCCTACACTTATTGGTTGAAAAAGGTAAAGATAATCTAACCTAGTTATACGATGCTGGATTTATTTATCACGAGTCTCTAGCTCGACTCGATTCCCCGAATATCATCGTTAAAATGGGAAAATCGTGGAAAACCCGAGAGTTCCAAGGGAGGAAAATCTCTCCATGATAAAGGGTGAAACATAGTCAAATAAGGAATACCCCAAGCAAATCCCCCCGGGTCAAAGACATAATTTCCATCACGAAAGGAAATAAACCCCATGGTGGTAAAATCACACAAGTATAAGTTGAGTGGGGTATCCTTAGGCAACGATCTCTTAAAGGAAAGGGTGGCATGGTGATATGGCAATGATAGCACAAAAGACTCTATTCCGAGATCAAACACCGGTTCCTTAACGGGAAAATAACAAGAGGTGTTGACATTAAAGCTCAAAATGTCATCATAATCTAAAGTGGGAAAGTCGTCCTCTTCCAAACTCGATGTGAAAACATAAGTATTATCAGAGTCATAGGAAAACTCATCCTCATGAGGAAAATAGGTATTTAGAAAGATACCTAAATCCTCCTCAAATGGAATATCCTCTAAAGTAGGAATGATCTCTAAGAGCGGGGGATCCTCCTCAAAAGTCATGACTTCAAAAATTGGGGTATAGAAGTCAAAAGGAGTCTCCATAATGGAAGAATCACTCATAGAGATATGAGGTGCATGAAGGTCACGAGGTGGGTCATCAAAATTAATGAGATCACTTAAAGAAGTGTCATCATCATAATCATCAAAGATTGGTGGATCAAAAGTGGGTGGGTCAAAAGGTAAGTCGTCTAAACCGAAGATAGTATGATCACTTAAAGAAGTGTCATCACTATAAGTATCATAAATAGGAGTTTCAAAAATTTGAGGCTCTAAGGGAAAGGATGAAGTTATCACAAAATCATTTTGATTAGACTTTTTAATTCAAAAAGGATTAATAAACATCTCTTCATTATCATAATTAAGAACATCAATCATATTGACCGACTCTTTTCCATTTGATTTAGTTGCGATTTTTCCCATTTTAAAGACTTGTTGTTCATCCCCAACCCTAAGAATTAACTCCCCTTCGGCCACATCAACTAATGATTTTTCGGATCTTAAGAATGGTCTACCAAGTATTAACAGAATACGAGGATCCATCTCATAGTCGACGACGACAAAGTCCACGGGGAAAGTGAATGTACCAACCCGAAAAAAAGTCTTCGCAATACCAACGGGGTATGCCAGAGTTCTATTAGCTAACTCGAGAGTCATGCGAGTCGGCACAAGGTCGGGTAATGATAATTTTTTCCATATCGAGAGTGGCATAAGATTGATGCTAGCGCCAAGATCCGCTAAAGCCATACAATCAGCAATTTGAGGAAACGAGCAAGGTAACATGAATCGTCCGGGATCTCCTAGCTTTTCGGGAAGCTCTTTGAGAAGAATCGCGAAACAATTCTCATTTAAACGAGTGTTAATGACCTCTACCATTTTTTCTTTCTTATTGAGCAAATCTTTGAACATTTTCACAAATTTAGGCATTTGAGCAAGTGCTTCAATAAGGCTAATGTTAACATTCACTTGGGAAATCATTTTCAAAAAGTTGGAAACGTGAACGTCTTCTTTGGTAAGCAACTTAGCCTTGTCCAACCTAGAGGGATAAGGGATATTGGGCTTTGAAGTTGAAGGTTGAGAAAGAGAAGGACTCGCTTCTTGAACAACCTTAGGGTTAGGCTCATTAGGTAATGGAGAACTAGTACTAGGAGTGGTAGTGTGAGGAATCACCGAAGGGGGAGTATGATTACTCATTATAACCTCTGGGCCTTGTCTCTCCTTTATGGGCGAAGAGATGGAAGGTCCCACTAAAGTGGCTCCACTTCGAGTAATGATAGTACTCACATTAGCACGAGGGTTAGTCTCGGTATTAGAAGGTAAGGCTCCTTGGGGTCTAAGGGCTTGCAACATTTGCACGAATTTCCTATTTGTGGACTCTTGCATTTGTTACATAGTTCTCTCATGTTCGGTCAATTTTTGGAGAACCAAGTCCATTTGAGGATTAGTAACATTCTCTTGATTAAATCCTTGATTTTGAAAACCTTGATTTTGAAATTGATTAGGATTTTGAAAGCCTTGGTTATTAAAGCCTTGATTATTATTAAACCCTTGGTTTTGCCCTTGAAAATTCCCTTGATTTTGGTTAAAATCCCTGGCATTTTAATTCCCTTGAAAATTAGCCCTTTGAGGACCTGGTTCCTATTTTGGTATTGGTATTTTGGGCGGGTGGAGGTGGTCCTTGTGGAGCTACAAAAACCGGGGGAGCCAAATAGTTAGTACTCTTATAAGACAAATGGTTAACATCAATGTTTGGTTTAAAGTGAACCCTCTCATTTTCATTGGTGTTGTAAGCATAAACTTCTTGTTCTTGATTGTAAACCTTGTCATAATTATAGTACGAATGTGGTCCACCACAAGTCTCACACATTTCACAAGTCTCATTAAGGGCATTCACGTGTGTAACAGGTGTGTTTTGAACGTGTAAGGCAAGTTTTGTCACAATTGAAGTTTCTTGAATTTGTTTGTTAGTCTCACTATCACCAGCACTAGCGATTATAGCCCTTACACTCTTGGTCTGAACTTTTTCCTTGTTTTCAATTATATTCGAAGCATCATTCATTGATTTAGCCAAAATATTTCCCCCCGAAGCACTATTTAGTGAGTCTTGGTCATTCAAAGTTAATCCATTGTAAAAGTTATTAATTTGATGAACTTTAGTAAAACCATGTTTAGGACACTTTCTCAAAAGCTCCTTAAATCTATCCTAAGACTCAGTAAAAGTTTCCCCATATTTTTGCTCAAAAGTGATTATGTCATTCCTTAAAGAGGTGGTCCGTGATGGTGGGAAAAAGTAGTTAATGAACTTGGTCTCTAAATCCGCCCATGTAAGAATACTTTGGGGTGGTTCCTTATCAAGCCAAATCCGGGCTTGTCCCTCGAGGGAACAAGGTTAGAGCAACAAATGTATTGCCTCTTGACTCACGCCATTGTATTTACCGTATTAGTCAAATGGATGAATCTCTTAATATGATCATGGGGGTCATCTTGGGAACGGCCCAAAAATGGTGTAGCGGAAACCATTTGAATAAAACCCGTTTTAATTTCAAAATTATTTGCTCCAATTACGGGTACCACAATAGCGTCATCATTTCCCTCAACGTGAGATTGCAAGATATCAATCATTGGTCGGTTATCCGTTGCCATCGTATTGTCGAAAGCTCGATTCTCGGGATCGGCTTGATTGACGGTCTTTTTGTTCTTCTTCTTCTTTTTGGAAGAATTAGAAGTATTTGGTACACCACTCGGTATGTGTGCACGCGCGCGAGTGCGCATACAACTAAACACGAGGAATGAGGTAGGATACCTCGGTCAACTTTGAGAGGAAAGGGATTATCCCTCTCGAGGTTCAATATTAAAAAGCTACAAAAAAATATATATATGTAATACTACTTCGGCGGCAAAACCCTCGATGAGCCTTCCTTCTAAAAATACTCACAAGTGAACGGGGGAAATGAGGTGGCGCAAAGCACTTAAGTACCTAGCTTCCCTTAGACGGCCTTTTATAGCACGCCGCCTATCTATTCATCGTATAGTTCGTATTTTTCGAATTATTGCTTATCGAAAGTGTTTATCTATTTTTGCCCTTATTTTTGTTTGATTAATACACGTATAAGGAACCGGAACGCCTCCAAATACGGGGGATTGCAAGCAATACTTATGGAAATATTTGATATTGGGGTTCTTATACGTAATATCTTATAGTAAAAGAAAAATCTTTTTGTATTTTTTTAAGAAAAATATATATTCACAATAAAAAACGAAAGAAACCGGAATAAGAAAAATAACAATAGTACTTAATTTTTTGGTGTAATACTTTAGGAAAAGTATTACTTTTGGATTTTTTATTTTTTTGTTGCAATTCTTAGGAAAGAATATGCTTTTGATGATTTTTTAATTTTTTTGTATTTTTATATTTTTTGATTTTTTTTATGCTTTTGATTTTTTAACAAGAAAATAATGTTCAAAATTGAACGGATCCCAAAATCCAAATCTTCTGTGAGAAAAATCATTAATCGTAACGAGCGAAGTGGCAGCGGCGCCAATTTAATAAGAATTTTCAGTATAATTGTTTTCTCCTACTCGACTCGAATTGATTAACAACTTTATCACAAGATTAATTGTTCTTGGTTAATAATAATTGTTTGGTAATCCATGTCTATTTAAACTAAAAATGGGGAAAATATGTAGGTTAAGGAATATATAAAAAATAAAAGCGCAAATAGTTCACATAAAATTAATCTAAAATGCAAAATAGAATTAAACTACAAATTTAGATCTAGATGCAACAAAAATAAACTATAAAAAAATAATAATAAATCTAAATGCAAAATTAATCTAAATGCAAGCACGTAATAGCAAATAAAAGTGATAAAAAACGAAATCACAAAGATAAACTTAAAAATAAAGCGTCAAGCTTCAACCTTTTAAGCTTATTAATCTTTTTAGATGATAAAGCTTTAAGCTTTATATACTAATAAGCTTAATAATCACAAAAAGGTGTAAACTTTATACTAATAATAATCTTATCTAAATAAAATCTAATTTTTAAACCTTTTAATCTATTTTTTTAAAACATTAATAATATCTAAAACTAATTAAACCGATTTTTATGAAAAATATATTTTATGAAAACAGTTTAAACTAAATAATCTAATTATTTAAACTAAAACAATTAAGCTATAAAAATAAAAAGGAGAAAATTATGGTACCCGTAGTCCGAAGATAACGCTCTAAAACAACATCAACAAAATCAACAACACATGGCCCGTAAAGTAAACGGCCTCCCAAAAGCAACAAAATACGGCCCGGAAAGTACACGACCAACCAAATCAATACTAAAGCTAAGCCTATTCCGGCCCGTAAAGTACACGGCCAACCAAATCAAACTCGGACCAAATTAATCAACCATATCAAACTCGAACCAAATTAATCAACTATATGCTCTCTACCAAACTTGATGAATCGATTCGCCAATATCACCAAAACACAAGAGGTTAGAACAAAAATAAGAAACTATTAATATTCTATAAAGAGATTCAAATAAAACTAATAGATCTAGAATATTTTTATGTTTTATAAAAATATATTAATTTTTAATGCTTAAAACTTGTGGATCTAAATTAGTTAATATAAAAAACTAACAGATCTAAGTATTTTTTTTGGTTTTATGAGGGTATTTTTAATTTTTAAAACTTAAAACTAATAGATCTTAAAAAACTAATAGATATAAACTAAAAGTAATAAAAAACTAGCTTATAAATTAGTTGTAAGCCTAAGCTTAGAACTTATGAGGTTTATAAAGCTAAAAAGCTAATTAAATAATTACTCCAACAATAAGTTAGATCTAGGAAAATAAGGCAACAATAAGCTTGAAATAAGCTTGTATATAAATCTAACTTATAAGAAAAAAGTTATAAAAACTTATTCTAAATAATAAGCTAGATTATAATGAAAAGTAAAAAGAAAGGAAGAATGAGACTTAACTAAAGAGATTAAGCTAAAAGTTTTATTTTATTAATATAGAAAAAGCTAAATAAGCTTGGTACAAGGCTAGAAAGAAAAATACAAATACTATGTGAAAGTAAAACTACTATATCAAAAAAACTTTAAAGGAAAAAACTAGACTATATAAGTGTGTAAACACTTATCCTTTTGCCACTAAAATCCCATGTCTTTAATAAGTGTGTAAACACTTATCCTTTTGTCACTAAAATCAAGGAAAAACAAGACCCAATCATGTGTTTAATATCGTAAAAGTCAGAATTACGCGTGGTTTTGTGTTTTTGTGTGAAATAGGTACAAATGATCAAAAGGAAAGAAAACACGGGATTTCACGGTCATTTGTTGAAGAAAAGTCCAAAAAAGAGACGAAGACAAAGTCAAAGAACCAAAAGTGTGCCAAAGATCACAAAAATCGGCAAATCAACACGGGTTTTGAAGAAATGATCAACAAAGCGAAATTTAAGCTCGATTTTTAGTGGATTTAATTTTATGAAGATAATTGGGCCAAGTGGGTCCCACATGTGGGTTAATGGGCTCAAAAGCCCATTTGAAAGTCATATGTTGCTTGTTAAATAACTACAAGCCCAAAAGGCCCAAATTCTATTATTATACGGATGGAGTAAAAGTTGGGCCCATATTTGAGACGTGGGAGTATTTCAGCATGGGCCAAAGCCCATTTGGTGAATAAGTTTTGGACGGAGGAAACAATGTTGGGGTCAAAATCCTTGGTTAACTGTCAATATACACGATTTATTTAACATTTACCCAACCCACACATTTATTTACTCCCTTCGATATTAACAAAGTCTTTCACCCTCACCTTCCTTTATCTCTCCCACACCTAAATAAACGCAACCACCAAACCTTTACTGTTACAAACCCTAAAGTAAAAAAATTGGGGCTTTTAGAAATCAAGCGTGTGAATCACACGCACCCTTAATTAAATCCCCCTTTTTATAAGAGCTTGATGATGGTGGTCCTTAAATCATCTACGTGGCCTTGATCTTGATTGGTGAATACACATCACCACAACCACATCCTCCAATTAAATTACTCCACATCAGCAGGGAAGAAACACAAGAAGCACAATTCGTGCCGTGCTGGTGATCCGGGTGATAAAAGTGTCTTATCCACCGTTGATTCAAGAAAGAGAAGAGAAATGAAGAATGGACGGCCAAGATTGAAGTTTACTCCTCAAAACTTCTTGAAGAAGCCTTGGGGGTTGGCTATAAATACCCCCATCAAATCTGTAGTTGAGTGCCATTATTTTAATTTTACTTTTAATTTTAATTTTATGCATAAATAGACTTTTAGGTTAAATGTAATTCTCTTTAAAAAGTATTGTACTATTATTATTAATAAAATTTCTATTTCAATTTAATCTTGTCCGTTTAAATTTAATTGCAAGTTACTTTTTATTACTGTTTATGATTAATTAATATAAAAGTAAAAAAAAAGTGGTTCATAAATTTCCCCTACTGGGAAGTTTGGTATAAATTTTCTGCTTCGAAAAGGATTTCTGTTCGTGGTTCGATAAGTATTGTTTATGGTTCGAATGATGATGGTGATGATGTTTGGGTAATAAGGTGGTGTTCGATCTGGTTCGTAAAGGGGGTTCAGCACTACCCTTCTTCCCAAAGGTTTTCATCATCAGGATCTCCCCTCTTTTATTTTATAAGCTCTAGATTTAATAGGATTTTTGTTATTATCTGTTTAAGTTTATTGATCTGTTTATGTTATTTGGATTATGGTCTGTTTTGTTTATTATGAATAAGTTGATTTGCTTGAGTTTCTGTTTACTAAATCGTTTTCAGTTTTAGCGTGTTTAACTTTTGGTTTTATATAGTCTGCCTGATAGGATAAGTTTCTGGTTTTAAGCTTGTTTAAGTTTGTGTTGGATCTGCTTATTTTGATCATTATTATGCTATTTAAACTTGCTTATTAGGTTTACTGATTTTTTTGTTGCTTATTGTTTTGGATTGATTTGTTAAGTTTGATAGTTGCATACTTATAATTTTGATAGTAGATTTTGCTGATTTTTAGTTATTTAGCATACCGTTGTTTATGATTGCTAATAGTTTGGTTTGCTTATAGGTTTATCTGCTTATTTCTTGTTTAAGCTTATCAGCTTATTTGTTTTTCGTCTGCTTATTTGGTTCTTTGTAAGTGCTTAATTTGTTATTATTGTTTTGCTGATATTTGCCAAACAACAGATCCTATTGGTCTGTTTGTTTCTAAGTAGAGTCCAAAAAAATTAGCAAAAATACGTCCACACGAGACTCGAACCCCTGACCTGCCATTTAATAGCCCAACGTGTTAACCATTCGGACTGGACCCTTATTTGTGTTTTCATACGAGTTATTTAATTAATATATGTTATTTTAATAGCTGTCAGTTTTATTAAATACATTTTATTATAAGTTTTGTTAGTTTAATTTTAATAAAAAGTTTTTTTTTAAGTTTTCATTTATAAAGTTTTAAAAAATTAAAAAAATAAAAATATTTTAATTACTTTTATAAATTTAAATTGTTTTCCAATTAGTTTTTTTTAATTAGTTTTCACTTAATAGTTTTAATTAGATTTCATTAAAAAATTTATAAGAGTAAGTTTTTAATTAGTTTATAATTTTTAAAAATAGATTTGTTTTAATTATTTTAATTAGCTTTAAAGATTTTCATAGGATAATAGTATTTGCTTTTTAATTAGATTTAATAAATTTTTGTTTTAATTAAAGTTTTCACATTCGTTTAAATAGTTTTAAATTAGTCAAAATTAGTTTTAAACTTTTAAATAGTAAGGTTTTTAGTTAATTAAATTAGATTTAATTTTAAAATAGTTTAAATAGTTAATTAAATAGTTTTTTTTAGTTTTAAAATACCAAAAAGTTTTATTCACCAAAAACAATTAATCCACGTGTAATCCGATATCAATTCGAGTGAGTCGAGGAAACGAACTTAATTTGCAATACATTAAATTCCTATATTAAATTGGCTCCGCAGCCGCTTCGCTCGTTACGATTGACGATTTTGTGAGACGTTTGGATTTAGGGATCTGTTCAACTTTGAACGTTAATTTTCTTGCAAAAAAATCAAAAACATAAAAAAAATCAAAAACTTAAAAATACAAAAAAATTAAAAAAATCACAAAAGCAAACTCTTTCCTAAGATTTAAACCAAAAAAAATTTTAAAAAATCAAAAAGTAATACTTTTCCTAAAGTATTACACCAAAAATATTACATATTCTTGTTATTTTGCTTATTTCGATTTCTTTCGTTTTTATTGTGAATATATATTTTTCTTAAAAAAAATACAAAAAGATTTTTCATTTACTATATTATATTACGTAGCACAATTAATTTACTTACTTTTCAAATAAGACCTTAGTTGGGATTTCATCACCTAACTATTGTATTCGAATCCTAAACAAGGAAAAAGGGCAAAATAGATAAATACTAGTAAGAAGTTTGAACTCGATATATACAAACTATAAGGTGGGTATAAGGAGACGCGCTGTAAAAGGTCGTCTAAGGAAAAAGGTTTTTAAGTTCTTTGTGCCACCTCGTTTCCCCGCTTGCTTGTGCGTATATTGAGAGGGACGACCGATTATTGGTTTGCCAACTCAAGTAGTATTAAGAATATATATTTTTGTAGTTTTTAATATTGCACCTCGAGAGGGATAATCCCTTTCCTCTCAAAGTCGACCGAGGTCTCCTACCTCAT
The DNA here is from genome assembly GCA_025667525.1 of Glebionis coronaria. Lineage (NCBI taxonomy): Eukaryota > Viridiplantae > Streptophyta > Magnoliopsida > Asterales > Asteraceae > Glebionis > Glebionis coronaria. The sequence goes on from CM046874.1 coordinate 298,314,023, forward strand.
TCCTTGATTTAAATTGTATGCGCACTCGCGCGCGTACATACATATAGATTGGTGTACCAAATACTTCTAATTCTTCCAAAAAGAAGAAGAAGAAAAACAAAAAGACCGTCATTCAAGCCGATCCCAAGAATCGCGCATTCGACAATACAATGGCAACAGATAACCGACCTATGATCGAGATTTTGCAATCACACGTTGAGGGAAACGATGACGCTGTCGTTATCCCCGCAATTGGAGCAAATAATTTTGAAATCAAAACGGGTTTTATTCAAATGGTTTCCGCTACACCATTTTTGTGTCGTTCCCAAGATGACCCCCATGATCATATCAAGAGATTTATCCATTTGACTAATACGGTGAGATACAATGGGGTGCCATAAGAGGCCATTCAGCTACAACTCTTTCCCTTTTTCTCTCGAGGGACAAGCCCGGATTTGGCTTGCTAAGGAACCACCCCAAAGTATCACCACATGGATTGATTTAGAGACCAAGTTCATTAAATACTTTTTCCCACCATCACGGACCACCTCTTTAAGGAATGACATCATTACCTTTGAACAAAAATATGGGGAAACGTTTAGTGAGTCCTGGGATCGATTTAAGGAGCTTTTATGAAAATGTCCACAACATGGTGTCACTAAGTGAATCAAATCAATACATTTTACAATGGTTTAACTCTTAATGACCAAGACTCACTTAATAGTGCCGCGGGGGGTAATATTCTTGTGAAGTCCATGAACGAGGCTTGGGCAATAATTGAAAACAAGGCTAAAGTACAAACCAAGAGTGTTAGGGCTACTATGGCACATGCTAGTTCTAGTGAGAGCGACAAGAGAATCGATAAACTTACTTCGCTTGTTGAATCAATTGCTTTACAAACCAAAGCCATCAATGGTCAAGTAAATGCCTTGAAAGAAACTTGTGAAAAGTGTGAGACTTGTGGTGGACCACATTCGTATTTTAATTGTGACAAGGTTTACAATCAACAACAAGTTTATGCTTATAATAACAATGAAAATGAGCGGGTTCATTTCAAACCAAATGTTGATGTTAACCATTTGTCTTATAAGAGTACTAACTATTTAGCTCCCCGGATTTTGTAGCTCCACAAAGACCACCCCCACCCGCCCAAAATACCCAATACCAAAATAGGAACCAAGGTCCTCAAATGGGTAATTTTCAAGGGAATTCAGATACAAGGGGTTTTAACCAAAATCAAGGGAATTTTCAAAGGCAAAATCAAGGGTTTAATACTCAAAATCAAGGCTTTCAAAATCCTAATAAATTTCAAAATCAAGGGTTTAACAATCAAGGGTACAATCAAATGAACATGCATAATCCTCAAATGGACTTGGTTCTACAAAAATTGACCGAACATGAGAAAATTCTAAAACAAATGCAAGAGTCCACCGATAGGAAGTTCGTGCAAATGTTGCAAGCCCTTAGACCGCAAGGAGCCTTACCTTCTAATACCGAGATTAACCCTCGTGCTAATGTGAGTGTTATCACTACTCGAAGTGGAGCCACTTTAGTGGGACCTTCCATCTCTTTGCCCATAAAGGAGAGACAAGGCCCGGAGGTCATAATGAGTAATCCTACTCCCCTTTCGGTGATTCCTCCCACTACCACTCCTAGTACTAGTTCTCCATTGCCTAATGAGCCCAACCCAAAGGTTGATCAAGAAGCGAGTCATTCTTCTTCTCAACCTTCACCATCTAAACCCAATATCCCTTATCCCTCTAGGTTAAACAAGGCTAAAGTACTCACCAAAGATGACGTTCATGTTTCCAACTTTTTGAAAATGATTTCCAACGTGAATGTTAACATTAGCCTTATTTAAGCACTTGCTCAAATGCCTAAATTTGTGAAGATGTTCAAAGATTTGCTTAATAAAAAAGAAAAAATGGTTGAGCTCGTGAACACTCGTTTAAATGAGAATTGTTCCGCGATTCTTCTTAAAGAGCTTCCCGAAAAGCTAGGAGATCTCGGACGATTCGTGTTACCTTGCTCGTTTCCTCAAATTGATGATTGTATGGCTTTAGCGGATCTCGGCGCTAGCATCAATCTTATGCCACTCTCGGTATGGAAACGATTGTCATTACCCGACCTTGTACCGACTCGCATGACTCTCGAGTTAGCCAATCAAACTCTCGCATACCCCGTAGGTATTGCCGAAGACGTTTTTGTTCAAGTTGGTACATTCACTTTTCCCGTGTACTTTGTTGTCGTCGAGTATGAGATGGATTCTCGTATTCCGTTAATACTTGGTAGACCGTTCTTAAGAACCGGAAAAGCGTTAGTTGATGTAGCCGAAGGGGAATTAATTCTTAGGGTAGGGAATGATCAACAAGTGTTTAAAATGGGGAAAATGGTAAATAAATCAAACGGAAAAGAATCGGTCAATATGATTGATGTGCTTAATTTTGATAATGAAGAAAGTTTTATCAATCCTTTTGAAACTAAAAAGTTTAACCTTAATGATTTTGTGGTACATTCAAACCCACTTTTTGAAATTTCAAATGATTATCCACATTTTGAAGAAAATGAAGAAGCTAATTTTAGTGACGACACTTCTTTAAGTGATCTCATTTCTTTGGGTTTTGAAGAGACACCTAGTGAGCCTAATGATCCTATTATCTCTATAAGTGATCCTCCCATTCTTGAGTCTCCCTTTGACTCTTATATTCCAAAATTGGGGGTTACGACTTTTGAAAAGGATCCTTCACCTTTAGAAGTTGCCCCTATTTTAGAGGATATTCCATTTGAGGAAGATTTAGATACCTTTCTAAATTCCTATTTTCCTCACGAGGATACATTTTCCTATGACTCCGATGATATTTATGTTTTCAAATCGAGTTTGGAAGAGGACGACTCCCCCACTTTGGATCAAAATGACACTTTGAGCTTTAATGTCCACACCTCTTGCTATTTTCCCGTTAAGGAATCGGTGTTTGATCCTGAAATAGAGACTTTCGTGCTATCATTGCCATATCACCATAACACCTTTCCTCGTAAGAAATTTTTGACTAAGGGTACCCTACTTTTCTTTGCTTTGTGTGATGTTACCACCTTGGGGTTTATTTCCTTTTGTGATGGAAATTATGTGTTTGACCCGGGTGGATTTTTATGGGGTATTCCTTTTATGACTTTGTTTCACCCTTTATCATGGAGAGATTTTCCTCCCTCGGAAATCTTGGTTTTTCCATGATTTTTCCCATTTGAATGATGAAATTCGGGAAATCGAGTCGAGCTAGAGACTCGTGATAAATAAATCAAGTATCGTTTAACTAGGTTAGATTTTTACCTTTTCCATCCTTTCCACCCTTTTTCGCCTTCACCCATTTCCACCAATAAGTGTAGGGGGAGCCAAGTAGGTTGTTTTTTGTATTGTGATGTTGTGTGCAGGGACATATGCTTTAATGATCCACTTTTGGTGTTTTTGACGCGACCCGTGATCCCGTGTTCCCATGTACCCGGTTTCTTTGATAAGTTTTTGCTATTGTGATTCAATCATGTATATAAATAAGACAAATAAATGTAATCACATTAGTTGTCTCTTCCTTAGCTCGATTTAAACAACATACTCAATGTCCTAAGTGTAGGGGAGTTTATTCTCCCACGTGCTTAAACATTGAGGACAATGTTTATATTAAGTGTAGGGGGGACTTCTATCGAATTTTAGTAGGGCTTTTCCATGAATTTGACCTCATTTAACCGGAAAATTAAAAAATTTCAACATTTTCAAATTTTTGATCTATTTTGGCCTAGTAGTATTTCCATTTATTTTATTTCCTTTTGTCATCGCATCTTATTTATATTTTTCATTTCAAGAATAAAGTCAAAATAAATAAATGAATAAAATGGTTTTAACAAGTTTAGATGTCTTTGATATATTAGGCCCGTAGTGAATATTTTGACTTAACCCGAGTTTACTTATCCAAATTTACTCTAGCTAGTATCCTTAACCATATGGACCTTAATTGGTTTATTAGGCTAAGCATCCACGAGTCACATTCCTTGAGATTTTAAATTGTGGAGAATGAGAGATGATAGAGCTGATAATAAGTTTAAGGTTTAATTCTTGCTTATATGAGTTTTTGTGGCTCTTTCTTCCCGCTTGTATATTTAATTGCTTAATAAATGAGGATTTTTCGGTGTAGATTCGATATCTTAACTCTTAGCCAAATCTTTTATTTCCTTGTAATTAAAGCATTGAGGGTGCCAGCGTTGTGGACTTCCGACTAAGGTGGCTCATAACCACTAAGTAGGAGGTATTCAGACAATGGGACCGCGGAATTTGGCCTACTATATATATCATAAATAAAGAAAGAATAAGATTAAAACATGAACTCAAGGAGCCTTAGGGTGTGGGGCATGTAGCACGAACCTTGTCATTAGAGCCTTAGGGTGTATGGCATGGTAAGTGTTGAATAAAAATTGATCAAAAATCAATTCCCTCGTTTATCGTTCAAGGAGCCTTAGGGTGTGGACAATAAATGAGGAGCATTTTTGCATCTTAAAGAGCCTAAGGGTATATGATGTGAACTTGCTAAACTCCACATAAAGTCTACATGACTTTGGAGGAATAATTAATAAGTAGTACTATTGGCCAAATTTTGGATCCGGGAATTTATTCCCCAAATCGTGTTAAATCATCCTTGATGTGGGCTTACTTTAGTGACAACGTTTTTGAGGACGAGGTTAGGTTTTGAGTGTCGGGTTTGCACCGTTTTGCCTTCATTTTTGGATTAATAAATATCAAATAAGTCAAATGAGCCTACGGGTGAATGACAATTCTTAAAAGCTAGAGATACAACGTAGGAATTGGAGAAAGAGTATTACACAATTGCCTTATATAAGTGGTTTTAACCTAAGAACTTATGGTAAACAATGATCTCGTTTTTAAGCTTGGTATGGGGAACGTGAAACTTGAGGGTGATTAATATTCATGACACCAAAGCCCTAATTTAAGTCTTAGATTTCTTTACAAGTTTCTTCCATCAAATAATTTCCAAGTTAATAACTTGTTATAACTTTTGTTTCCTTTAAAGTTTTTATCTTTCCTTCGTAGTAGTAATAGTATATCTTAATAAAGGCCAAGATGGGTTAATAATGTGAAAAATGTAACTTTATGCTTTGAAATTATGCATTGCATGGGGTCATTGCAATGGTCAAGTGTAGGGGATTGAAATAAGTGTGTAAACACTTAACCTTTTGCCATTAAAATCAAGGAAAAACAAGACCTAATCATGTGTTTAATATCGTAAAAGTCGGAATTACGCGTGATTTTGTGTTTTTGTGTGAAATAGGTACAAATGATCAAAAGGAAAGAAAACACGGGATTTCACGGTCATTTGTTGAAGAAAAGTCCAATAAAGAGACGAAGACAAAGTCAAAGAACCAAAAGTGTGCCAAAGATCACAAAAACCGGCAAATCAACACGGGTTTTGAAGAAATGATCAACAAAGCCAAATTTAAGCTCGATTTTTAGTGGATTTAATTTTATGAAGATAATGGGCCAAGTGGGTCCCACATTTGGGTTAATGGGCTCAAAAGCCCATCTGAAAGTCATATGTTGCTTGTTAAATAACTACAAGCCCAAAAGGCCCAAATTCTATGATTATACGGATGGAGTAAAAGTTAACTTGGGCCCAAGCCCATATTTGAGACGTGGGAGTATTTCAGCATGGGCCAAAGCCCATTTGGTGAATAAGTTTTGGACGGAGGAAACAATGTTGGGGTCAAAAGCCTTGGTCAACTCTCAATATACACGATTTATTTAACATTTACCCAACCCACACATTTATTTACTCCCTTCGATATTAACAAAGTATTTCTGCCTCACTTTCCTTTATCTCTCCCACACCTAAATAAACGCAGCCACCAAACCTTTACTGTTACAAACCCTAAAGTAAAAAAGTTGGGGCTTTTTAAAATCAAGCGTGTGAATCACACGCACCCTTAAATAAATCCCCCTTTTTATAGGAGCTTGATGATGGTGGTCCTTAAATCATCTACGTGGCCTTGATCTTGATTGGTGAATACACATCACAACAACCACATCCTCCAATTAAATTACTCCACATCAGCAGTGAAGAAACACAAGAAGCACAATTCGTGTCGTGCTGGTGATCCGCGTGATAAAAGTGTCTTATCCACCGTTGATTCAAGAAAGAGAAGAGAAATGAAGAATGGACGGCCAAGATTGAAGTTTACTCCTCAAAACTTCTTGAAGAAGCCTTGGGGGTTGGCTATAAATACCCCTATCAAATCTGTAATTGAGTGCCATTATTTTAATTTTACTTTTAATTTAAATTTTATGCATAAATAGAATTTTAGGTTAAATGTAATTTTCTCTTTAAAAAGTATTGTACTCAGTTATATTATTAAAAAATTTCTATTTCAGTTTAATCTTGTCTCTTTAAATTTAATTGCAAGTTACTTTTTATTACTGTTTATGATTAATTAATATAAAAGTAAAAAAAAAGTGGTTCATAAATTTCCCCTACTGGGAAGTTTGGTATAAAATTTCTGCTTCGAAAAGTATTTCTGTTTGTGGTTCGATAAGTATTGTTTATCGTTCGAATGATGATGGTGATGATGTTTGGGTAATAAGGTGGTGTTCGATCCGGTTCATAAAGGGGGTTCAGCGCTACCCTTCTTGCCAAAGGTTTTCATCATCAGGTTCTCCCTCTTTTATTTTATAAGTTTTAGATTTAATAGGATTTTTGTTATTATCTGTTTAAGTTTATTGATCTGTTTATGTTATTTGGATTACGGTCTGTTTTGTTTATTCTGAATAAGTTGATTTGCTTGAGTTTCTGTTTACTAAACCGTTTTCAGTATTAGCCTGCTTAACTTTTGGTTTTATATAGTCTGCCTGATAGGATAAGTTTCTTGTTTTAAGCTTGTTTATGTTTGGGTTGGATCTGCTTATTTCGGTCATTATTATGCTATTTAAATTTGCTTATTAGGTTTACTGATTTTTTGTTGCTTATTGTTTTGGATTGATTTGTTAAGTTTGATAGTTGCGTACTTATAATTTTGATAGTAGATTTTGCTGATTTTTAGTTATTTAGCATACTGATGTTTATGATTGCTGATAGTTTGGTTTGCTTATAGGTTTATCTTCTTATTTCTTGTTTAAGCTTATTAGCTTATTTGTTTTTCGTCTGCTTATTTGGTTCTTTGTACGTGCTTAATTTGCTATTATTGTTTTACTGATATTTGCCAAACAACAGATCCTATTGGTCTGTTTGTTTCTAAGTAAAGTCCAAAACAAATTAGCAAAAATACGTCCACACGAGACTCGAACCCCTGACCTGCCATTTAATAGCCCAATGTGTTAACCATTCGGACTGGACCCTTATTTGTGTTTTAATACGAGTTATTTAATTAATATAGGTTATTTTAATAGCTGCCAGTTTTATTCAATACATTTTATTATAAGTTTTGTTAGTTTAATTTTAATAAAAGTTTTTTTTAAGTTTTCATTTATAAAGTTTTAAAAAATAAAAAAATAATAAAAATATTTTAATTACTTTTATAAATTTAAATTGTTTTCAAATTAGTTTTTTTTAAAACTAGTTTTCACTTAATAGTTTTAATTAGATTTCATTAAAAAATTTATAAGAGTAAGTTTTTAATTAGTTTATAATTTTTAAAAATAGATTTCTTTTAATTATTTTAATTAGCTTTAAAGAATTTCATAGGATAAAAGTATTTGCTTTTTAATTAGATTTAATAAATTTTAGTTTTAATTAAAGTTTTCACATTCATTTAAATAGTTTTAGATTAGTCAAAATTAGTTTTAAACTTTTAAATAGTAAGGTTTTTAGTTAATTAAATTAGATTTAATTTTAAAATAGTTTAAATAGTTAATTAAATAGTTTTTAATTAAATAGTTTTTTTTAGTTTTAAAATACCAAAAAGTTGTATTCACAAAAAACAATTAATCCACGTGTAATCTGATATCAATTCGAGTGTGTCGAGGAAACGAACTTAATTTGCAATACATTAAATTCCTATATTAGTCTTCTCCATACCCCATTAACCCAAAGCCTTATAACCTAATAAAAGTCCTCTTTAGATGTGTACACTTGCTGCCCACGCCATTTTGTTTAGTCTTTTTGTACTTGGTAGATTTACATCTTATTTTTCAATAAACCATTTTCATGTACCATGTGGGAAGTTTTCTTTTACTTGCTTGAGGACAAGAAACCTCTTAAGTGTGAGGGGGTTTGCACCTTTAGCGATTTCGTATATATATATAAAAAAACACAAAAATATTTTTCTTTTATATTGCTTGAGGACAAGCTACCTCTTAAGTGTGAGGGGGTTGGTTTGCACCTTTAGCCATTTCTTATAAAAACCAAAAATATTTTCATATTTTCCTAGATTTTTCAATTTTTCATAAATTTTTAAAATTTTCTTTTCTTTTAGAACCTAGGTCTTTAGTTTCTAACTTTATTTTTCTATTATTTGCTTGAGGGCAAGCAAAGTTTTTCTTTTCTTTACTCGAGGACGAGCAAAACTTAAGTGTGAGGGGATTTGATAACGCCCAAATCCAACATGTTTTCTTGAGCGTTATCCGTATATTTTGCATGGTTTTTGGTTATACTAACGGGCTATTTACCCAAATATGTGTGAAGTTGTGTTTTGTGTTGTTAGTTAGCCAAGAACAAGAAAAGTGAAGAAAAGAAAGAATAATTGACGATTCATGCATATACGAAGGAATCCCGAATAGCTACAAGCTTTGAAGATCAATTCCGGGTGCAAGAACAAATGTTTCCAAGGAGCATACAAGTCACTCAGCATGGAAGTTGCCACTAGCGGAATACAAGTTGCCACCATCAAAACACATCCAACTTGCCACCATCACATTGGAGCTGATTTGCCTCCAACATAGTTCAAGTTGCCTCCATCATGAGTGAAGTTTCCACCAACATTTGTCTAGACAAAATTGTGTCCACATTCATGCAAGCTTCTTTGGAGCATTCTAGAACAACTTTGGCTCCAAGCAGACACCTTTGGCTCCAAGTATTATTCTTTGGCTCCAAGCCAAACATTGATGACCAAGGCTTGAATTTCATCTATAAATAAGAACCTTGGGGTCATGTAACCATATCACTTGAATCAATCTCATAACCAACTCCATTATCCATTAAGGGAACTCTCCCAACCTTGGTGAAGACCCCAATTCCCGGATTTAATATTGGTGTGCCAAAAAGTGACATTTTTTGAGCTCCAATCATCAAAATAACTTTGCCAAACTCTAAGGGATCATTACCCTTATCATTGGTAGTGTTTCTTGATACCTAAATCACCATCAATCTTCACCAAACCTCTCCAAAACCAGCCTCAAATATCAAATACGAATTTCAAATACATAACTCGAAAGACCACATAACTTGTAGTCAATTGGAGGCCTAAGGATTTCTCTAATTCCTTCAATTACTTATTGTATTACCAATTTGGTAAAACTCTTTTTATTATTTCAAGAATGATAATGAATGTTATGAATATTGTTCGTATGAGTTTTGTCGAAATAATTATGGAGTAGTTTTCTTATACTTGTTTGGAATAATGTAAACATGGATATGGAGTGTTTATTATTTTGCAATATTGAATTATGATTTTCTTTATGAGTTTCTTTAAATCAATATGAGTTTTGATAACTTGTTGGTAAACCATAACTCGGTCTAAAGGTCGAAAGGATTCCTAGTTATGTTTTGTTCTAAATGCTAGCGCGCGTATGTGTTTGGTGTGTCATGACTGACAACCATGAGTAAACAAGTTTAAAGGATTTATAAAGGTTTAATCTAGAGTATAGGTCGAAAGGGCTCTAATGAACAAGTTGGCTAAAATCATACTTCTCACAAATGGATTTAATTACCGGTTTGTAATATTGATCATAGGTCGAAAGGGTTCTTTATTCTAAACCATGTCATGTGCAATTCCATGATATTACCCATTGACTTGGAATTGTATACTTATAATTTGTGTGTTATTGCTTAACTATCTACCCGATAATCTATTCACTCCATTGAAATGAATACTAGTTCCAAACAAGTATCTTTATTATTATTTGTTATCTCATCTTAGTAGCTTAATCATCATCTTCGTGTTACTTGTTATTTACTTTCTTAATTGTTACTTATATGGTAATTGTGGTAGTGACAACCATTTTTACCACTAACGTTACATTGTTACAAAGATCCTTTACAACCGAAAACACCCAAATCCTAGTGAACGACCTCGGCTTACCACAACAAGCTAGCTACAAACGAAAGGGTCATACTTTCCTGTGTGTTCTTAGCTTATTCGGTAACCCGTGTATAAATTTAAACTTGTGTACACTCACAAAGAACGCATCATATCCCTGAGGTGCACTTTCTTTCTCTTATTTCCTATTTTTCTGTCTTTAAGTAGTGTATGCCTGATTTATGTGTTCATGTTATTTAAGGGTGAAATAGATGTTTGTGACTGATGAATATGGATGAATATGGTATTAACTCTCTGATATAGGTTTGTGATGTGGTGTTTTAAAAAAAGTCTTGACTTAAAATCATTTTTCATCATATTAAGTAGTGTTTGGGTTTGCTGTTCATGTTGTCTTGGGGTAGACATATTAAAAGTTTTTTTTTTGATTATGTGTAGTTGAGTGGGAGTAAATTATTACCATACACTTTTTATTCCACTGCTTCATAAACAAAGTTGTGGTCAAGTAAAAGTTCTTAGGTTCATTAGTTGGGTATGGATCTATTTTGAGAATGTCTGAGCTTAGGATTTGATTCATCAGTAAGGATTAAGCTACTTCTAGGATTTTTGCGATTAAGTGGTGATTTGTTCAGCTCTAAGTTAACTTATGGAAGTTCTAAACTTATTTTCTTGTCAAACACATCAGCAAGGTGACTTAAGCCAACTGTCAATCATATCAGTATAACTTTAGTTGATTAATACTTGGTTTTGAAGTGGAATATTAATTACACACCTAGTTTTAGGATAGTAAGATCTGTGCTTGGACATGGATTTAATTTTTATAAGCTTTTGATAGACAAGAAGTGCATACAACATTTACTGAACTGCCAGACCTCATTTTTTTTTCATATCTGAGCACCTTTTGATTTTACTATACAAATTGGTGTGTTTTTTATTGTTGTATTTGCTTGTTTGTGACTCCCTACAACTCAGTGGTTGTAGGGGTGCCTTGATTTCCCAACAACACTCACTAAATCAAGCTCAAAAGATCATATCTTTGTTTCTGTGAATAAGCAGTGGGAACTCCTTTCCCACTACCAAGCTTAAACTTGCCACTGCTTTGCATAAGGACAAAAGTCCACAGCTTGTCACTATCAATCTTTCTAGGTTTTTGTCTTTACTGATCTAAATTAGGTGTTTTTCATATTTTCCAATTTTTCCTTGTTAATTTAATTATTTTAAGATTTTTAGAAAAGTAAAATTATTTTTCTCATTATTTAATTAATTTTTAAGATTATTTTAACTTTTTAATAGTTTTTAGCCATTTAAAAATAGTAAATTAGTTTTAAAAAGTCTAGAAAAATACTTTCTAGTTTTTATATAATATAAGTAAGATTCTTTTTTGATAAAATCATATTTTGGATTTTTTTTTTAATTTTATTTAATTTTAAGGCTTTAAATAACATTTAAAATTGAATATTAAATTATAAATTTTAAAATACTTTTGTTAAATTTTTATTCTTATTTATATTATTTTAGAATTGTTTTTTGATTTTTAATAAATTTTTAGATTAAGTTTTTAATTTTATCACGTTTTACGTTATTAATCGTCGTAGTTTATATTTAATCGCAACCGTCATCATTTTTATTTTTCCTTCTTCTCATTAATATTAATCTCAAATATCAACAAGTTTAACACACACATTAATCCTCCTTGAGAACGAACTCACAACAAGGGTCATAAGTGTTTACGTTTTCCTAAACGTACGCTTAATACTTACCACTTTATACGTCTTTTTCCTAAAAGCGTATTTTACTACATATCAATTTACAAGGTTGTCCCCAACTTGATCTTTGAGAGCCCATTTGAACTTCTGTGCCTGCTCCTCTCATGTGCCCGCCTTTGTCCCCATGAAACTTGCCAACCTCAAGAGTCGCTTCATGTCCCCAATAGACTCTCCCTCCTTCTACCTAATATTGTGGTATTCCCGCTCGTATTTCTGTTGCTCTGACTTAGGTAAGTATTGCAAGAAAAAGGCATCTCAAAAGTTTGCCCAATACATAGTTAACACATAGTCATCACCTCCTTTTGCCTGCTTATAGGCCTTCCACCACTTCAGAGCATCACCCTCTAACTTGTAGCTAGCTAACCTAGCCTTATACTCATCTCCACAATCCAATACTTCGAACAACTTCTCAATGTGTGCAACCCAGTTCTCAGCATCGACTGGAGTAGAATCAACACCAAAAGAACGAGGTTTTTGCTTGCCAAACCTTTCCAACCATGTATGCATAGTAGGAGTTTGGTCATTGCTTCCGCTAGCAGTATTCTGGCGAATCTGGTTGGTAATTTCAGTAGTGAGTCCAGGAATTAGCGCAACAATGGCTCGCTGCACGGCCTCGTCAAACACAGGACCAAAATAGTTGGGGGAATTTTGACGTGAGCTCACCATCTAAGATAGAAACGAATTAGTGGTGACAAAATGAAGTTTAGTAAGATGTACATATATGAAGGAAGAGATAATATTAGAGTACGAAGAAGACGTCATTGTTCGGGCCATCAAAATTCGGAAGCCATTCTATAAACGTTCGGGGAGCGAGGGCACTTTAAATCGTAAATCCAACCACTTATCCAAGACGTAATATCGAGATGGAACATCCTAATACGAAGCTCCCTACCAACATGAAAAATTCCGCGGAAACGAATACGTATCAAAAAGATTATAAAAATATCAAAGTACGCGTGGAAGCCTAATCTACCTAACCCTCACAAGTCAAACCTAGGTCGTAGACACTCTAATACCATAATTGTAACACCCCGCTCCGAAAAGAGATAAAGTGCTACTACTATGGTGTCACATCAGATACATCATATTTTTAAAGGGCTAAAATGAAACTTTTATTAAATCTAAATTACTTAAAGTAATATCTTAATAAACAAATATCCCCAAAACAACAGGGTCCAAAATGCAAAGTATCAAATCATAAAATGTCTTAAGATTTATTAAAAACTTGGGTGAATCTAGGTAAGTCCAAACTCTCTCAATGCCCCGACTCTCGCTTAATACATGTCGCATGTAAAAAGAAACGGCTGAGTAAAACGCCCAGTGAACGGATATAACAAATATGGTTTAAGGCAAAAGAGATAAAAATAATGAAGATATCACAAGGTATGAACATAAGGATGATTAAGTGGATGAATAAAAAGGGTTAATGAAAGATAAGAATAGCCCACGAGCACACATAACAAATCACATATCCAAATCAACAATAAATCATATATGTGTACTAGGATTGCGACTCCTATGTACCAAAGAAACGACGTGTATTACACACACAAACCTATCACATTAAATCACATCTTATCGTATCAAAAAAATACATAGGATGCATCCATACGCTCCCTGCAAAACAAATGTCAATAGCACGTGCACTAGCTCATGACTAGCACCCGCGCTCACAATAATATAATAATTAGGCGCACCAAAAGGGAACGTCGGGGATCTAATCACACCGCCCCAGTTAGTGTCATGTCACCGGTGCATCGTATGACATGGTCATTGCTAAACCCGCATATAAAATACCATGAACAGTACACTACGTAAAACACGAATAAATTAAAACTTTCCATTAATAACATACGACACGTGTCACGAACATTAAATCACAAGAACTACGTATATTATTAATGCACGTTAAATATTATGTATAATATTTAAGTCACGACAAATAATACACGAACTTTCACGATAAATAATTAATTCATGAAAAATGTTCAGGCTTGCCTTTTTAGGCTTATATATCCGCGGCAAGGAGGACAAAAGAAAGGGGCCCGGCCTATTTTTTAAAAACCATTAACAACAATTATCCCAGGGATTTTATCATAATACATTTTTAAGAAAAATAAAAACAGACCCTACCTCCTTGTTTCCTTTGAGCCGCGACAGCCACAACACCACAAGGAGGATTTTTGTTGGTTTTGATCTTGAATTCGTACGTATTTGTATTCTTGTTCTATTGCTAATCCCATTCACGCAAACGGTATAATCAAAACCTTAATCTTTTCATTATTTTAATTTTCATTATGAACACATGTGTTTGGATCCTTTAAAAACATAATTAAAACATGTCATCGATAATGGGTTAATCAAGAAAAGGGTTTTGTGGGTGTTTGTTTTGTTTCGGCGCACCAAACCGAGAGCATAAGGCACTCAGTGGCTTATTTTGCCACCAGCGGAGACCCCCACTTGGGGCTCGGTGGTGTTTAGTTTCGGACAGCAGCAAAAACTAAGGCCCCAATGGGAACCTTGGTGTTGCAGTGGTAACGCAGGCAAGGCAGGGGGAACGCCGACTTCGGACGGTGTGAACCATTTTCAACAATTGGGAACCGCGGCCAGCAGCGGCAACTAGGGCAGCAGCCGCCGGCCACCACCACCAGCCGTGACTGTGTGGTGGTGTGTTGGTGTATAGGTTTTGTTTTCTCGGGTTTAGGGCTCGGGTATAATTTTGTTAGCAATGCTTTATTAATTAAATTAATTAAATTAATTTACATGTATTATTAATTAATTAATTTAAACCCATGACTTAGGTTATTTTATTTAATTAAATAAAACATGATATAACCTAAGTATCTATTAGACTTAGTTAAATTAGACCATGACTTAATTTAATAATTTGTATAAGGTAAATTTTATTAAATTGACCATGACATTTTATTAATTAATAAACCATGCTTTATCATTATTAATTAATAACTACTTTAGCCTAAGTATTTAATTTAATAGACTTTACTAATAAATCATCGTGACTTATAACTTATAAATAATAAGCACTAGCTTATATTTTAGACTTATTAATTCAGCATATATCTATTTTATGAAAACTTTCTATTTCAGGATAATTATTATTTCTGGAAACTTTCTATTTTTAGAAACTTACTA
The DNA here is from genome assembly GCA_025667525.1 of Glebionis coronaria. Lineage (NCBI taxonomy): Eukaryota > Viridiplantae > Streptophyta > Magnoliopsida > Asterales > Asteraceae > Glebionis > Glebionis coronaria. The sequence continues at coordinate 298,329,163 of CM046874.1, forward strand.
TTTTTGTAAACTTTCAGTTTTTGGAAACTTTTTATTTTTGGAAACTTTCTATTTTTGGAAACTTTCTATTTTTGGAAACCTGCTATTTTTAGAAAGTTACTTATTATGACACTACAAGTATAGTAATACAATAACACATGAAATACATAATCAGAATAAATGTAAAACATGAATAAATACAAGATAACATTTAAAATAGTAAAACATGACAAGAACATATAAAATAAGCTAAGAACACACAGAACTAGTAACACACTCAGTGATCAGACAACTCATACACGTCTCTTATTTATGTAGTATCCGGGAAGTCGGAGTAGGTTCGGCTTTCCTTCTAGCTTCACTACTGGACATAAGGTACGATTGTTCGTCCTTCAGTATGGACATTCTCTTCCTTTATTAGGATTCCGGTTTGTAGCCATTTGTTTTCCCCAGTTATTTTATATGTTTTAAATGCTTATGTCTTATTTTAAATGCATGAGCTATATATACATGTATGCCACATCATCTAGTTATGGAGGTACCATAACCATAACACTTGAGGCACCAGTGTTATGACTTCCCCACGACGGAGTGATTGCTCGTGGCGTCCCTTTTCAGTTTTGGCCATTTATTTATATTATCATGTGGGGCGTATGGGTACATCCTAGTTACATTTTTTACAGGATTTTCATGGTGAATGTGGTGTGTGCCTTGCATCCTTCACAAGGAGTTGATCTCTCCTACCCAGACCAGTATAATTAGAGTTAACCCCTCTAATTGCATGGGTGAGGTCACCCCTCTAAGTATTCATGCACGTTGTTACCTCATGACCTATATGGGCTCTTGGCTAAATTTAAATTACAGTTTTTATAAGTTAATAATAAGCTTTTCAAACTATAAAACCACTTTTATAAACATGTACTAGGTTTTCCAGGACTTATACATTTTTGCTGCTATTAGTCTTTATGATGTTATGTCATTCATACTATGTTATATATCCGTTCATTGGGCGTTTTGCTCAGCCGTTTCCTTTTCATGTTCCCAAACGGCGGGTACTCAGGCACACACTTAGGACCTTGAGAGTATGTGCATCTGGACGGAAGCTATCCAGCCTCCTTTACCTTATGCATCTTCATATATTATTTCTTTTGGACATTGTTTAGTCCTTTCCTTTTAATACTTATATTCATGTGTCTGAGCTTATGTTGGACTATCGATGTTTGATTCTAGTATTTCCATTTATGGTCATTCGATGTTTTAGACATTTACCTTGCATGCTTTTTGACACGCCATAATTATCCTGTGATATTCCATTTATAAAAATTGGGTGTTACAATTATAGTATCAGAGACAAGGCTTCGACCTTTAGGCCCTAAAAACTTGACCTGTGACTAGTGGATAGTCATCAGTGTCTTCCTAAAACTGATAGTTTGTTTTTATGCATTTGTTGTTTCATGTATCATTGTTGCAGGTATTTTGACTAAGTAATAGTTGGTACATGACTGGCCATATTTAGTCGCATGTGATTTTATTCGAATCATTTTGTTTTGGTGAACCGACCGATAGGCGTTCACCTCGCTATGTCAATTTTGTTTTAGTGAACCGACCCATAGGCGTTTAATCTCGTCATGTCAATTTGTTTTGGTGAACCGACCCATAGGTGTTCACCTAAACTCATGTCATTTTCGCTGGCTATGCCTTCATAAACTGTTTCATGAATCACTTTCTTATGTTTATCTTACGTTCTAATCAGATTATTCATTGTATTTTTATTTTAAATTGTCAGATGGTTAACACATGTGAGCAAGATATGCAGGCAGCTATTCAAGTTGCTCTACAAGCTATACTTCCCCAACTTAGAAATGAGATTCGTGTTGAGGTTCAATCCACTCATAATCAGCAGCAGAATCAGAACAACACTCCTCCTCCTCCACCAGCTACTCTCATCACATGGCTGGAAAGGTTCAATAAGCAGCGACCTAAATCTTTTGAGCAGACTGACTCCATCTGAGGCTGAGAGCTGGATTGCACACGTTGAGAAGATTTTCGACGCCATAGGGTGTGATCCTGTCTTTAAGGCGAGACTTGCTTGTTACAAATTTGAGGGAGACGTGCTGGCATGGTGGAAAGCACTCAAGCAATCAAATGGAGGTGACGACTGGGTTACTGGCTTGACTTGGGCGCAGTTTAAGGAGTTGGTTCTGGGTCATTTCTTTCCGAAAGCTGAGCATGATCGACTCAAGAGAGAGTATCATGGCATTCGACCGAGAGCTGGAGAGAATAGTACGCAATTTATGTAGAGGTTCCTTAGACTTGTTGGTTTCCTTGGAGCAGCAACCGGGACTACAGAAGAGAAGGCATATCATTTTCGTTGGGCTCTTCGTACTTCTGTCGCCACCAACTTGGTATGTGCTACATTTACTGCTATGACGCAGGTGGCAGATGCAGCTCGCAAGCTAGAGATGTTGTAGGAGAAAGACGAGTTTGGTGAAGCAGACAGATCTGATAAAAGGTATATCTCGGTAATTAAACGTTAATCATTTCTTACAATTCAGTACCTTCCATTTTATATCATTCTCTATACAATTGCATCTTTAAGGCAGAAGACTGGGGACCGGTCCCAACCGGCCACTCAGTGTACCAGCCTAAGGGAAACGGTCAGACGCAGGACCGTTCTGCATCTGATAGGCGTGGCGGTAGTGACAACTACCGTAACACCGCCAACAACTCCAGCAACAGCAGGTCTCTACAATTTTCCATTTCTATGTTATGTTGGTTTATGATTCATAAATTCTGACACTTCAGCATCGATTACTAGGAACACTGGCAATGGATGGGATCATGACCGCAGAGGTTCACAGCCCAACCGTGCAGCTTCATCTGGTATTACAATCTAAAATTCTCGTGTAGTCATGTTTGTACCCTAATAATCATGTCTCACGCATACTTCTTGAAACAGGTTCCCAACCAGCTAGAGCACCTGTTGGAGGGTACACTCACCCTCTTTGCACCACGTGCAATAGCAAACACCCAGGGCCGTGCCGCTGTGGTAGTGGCATCTGCTTTAAATGTGGCCAGCAGGGCCACATGATGAAAGATTACAAGAAGGGTGAGATCGAGGGTACTTCTGGGCATGTTGATTACAAGCTACCTCCGACTAATAGACGTGTGTATACTACCACGTGGGACCAAGCAAACAAGTCATCAGTTACCATCACTGGAATCTTGTTTATGTATGGTCAAGCTGCTTGCGTTTTGTTTGATACGGGTGTGACTCATTCAGTCATATCCACTGCTTATGCTAATCGTATTAGGATATCCCCTATGCCACTTGATAATGTATTAAACATATCCACGCCCCTGAGTATGAGAACTCGTATTTTTCCCAGTATTATTTTATTTGTTTATTCATGTTTCTTGAATTTTCCAACATGTTACGCTTTCTTGTATTCTTCATACGAAAATCCATATATCTTGATTAATTTAAATAAATTATATTTTAATATCACTGATATACTTTATTTGGAATTATAAAAAAATTTATTTTATTTTTCCGTATTTGTTTAAATCAAAAATTTTGATTTAAAAGCACCCGTGCGCATTTTATAAAAAGTTTACCCGAATCGACGGAACGAGAACCGATGGCTAAATATTTCGACTTTATGAAATCAAAATACTATGTTTCCATAAATATTTTGTTTTTGTATTATCACTTGCACCGAATCGGAACGATTAGCGTTTTAAGAAATTGTGTCGGGCTAAAAGTGTTTTTAATCTTGGACTTTAGTGAGTTATTAATAAGAGTTAGTGGACCAAAAATTCCACCTCTCTTTTCTTTCCTCCTGTCGAGCAAAACAAACACACACAGATACATATTTTTTTCTTTAAAAAAATTCATCTCCTTCCCTCTCTTCTCTCTTAGGCTGACGAACAACACCAGCAAAACCATACCATCATCATCAAAACTCAATTACAACATAATTAAACATCACCAAATTGATCCTTGATTGATTCTAACCCTAAACTCACTTAAAAACACCACAAATCATAATTTTTAAAGATTGAAGATTTTTAAATTTGATCACTCTTTTTGCTCAATATTGCAATTAATCATACCAAAATTAATCTTGGTAAACCCTTAACACTCCTCCATGGTTGTTTTCTCATGCAATTGATTTTTAGAATTCATGAAATTCTAGCATTGATGTTCTTGCATGTTTGATCAATGGGATGATCATGCATTATGCTTATTAATGTTTAGGCATTGATAACTTTGTTAGAACCCTTTTTTTATTATTGTTTTTTGTCAAGTTTTGATTTCTACCATGAATGTTATAGATTAAAATGTTTTGATTGATGTTAGTTAGTGTAGGATGCAATTTTGATTGTTTGGAAGGGATTAGAGTGGTTAGGCATAGTAGTTTTAATAACCAAAATTCGGACAGCAGGTTTGTGAGCCTAAAACTAACATATTTTTACACTATATCTGCTTCTTTAATAGCTTAGATGGGTTTATTGACCCTTTTACATGTTAGTGGCGAGTTGGATGGGCGATCAACTCCTCCGGATGAGTGTTATGGCCAATTTACGGTTGTGAACCCAATCTGACCCAACAGACTTGTATACCTTTTTGCTCCAGGTCATGGACCATATATTTGACTTTTCAAGACATTGTGATTTAGTATACATTATAATCTAACGAGCGTTGCTGACCTCGCGTTGATAGATATCACCAAATGGTTTTTATGGCTAAAACAGTAAACCCGAGTTTTAAAATGTAAATTCTGATATTGTAACCTTCAAAGAATGTAACTTTCCCGCTAATTGGTAGTAGTTATTTACTCGTGGTTAGTATGGGCCGAAAGTAGATTCTGGAGACTTTCTAATGGTGAAAATCTCAGACCCTTAAACCTTATAGGTTAACGGGTTATTTTGTACCAAGTTTGACTAGTGCAGTTTGACCATTAAGTGCTTACGGGGTGGCTGTTAGTGTTTTGGACTTCTAAAAAGTTCTGTAAACTCCTAGATCGAATGGTTGGACATTATGGAAACCCCATGAGAGATCCATTCCAGGGGTAAAAACCCCATACTTTTTAGACTTATGAATTGGGAGCTACGCCCTTTACAAAACAGTTATACCAGAAAATGTGACTTTACGCCTACGGTTAAGTAAATTGTTGGCGTTTTTAGGTGCAAATCACTTGGGTTGCTTGATTTGAGACCTTAGAATATCATGTTATGCATTTTCTATAGGTTTTGTGTCATGAAGGTCATGACCACACTTAGACTCGGTTGGTTGTGCAAGTTATATACATATTACATTTTCACAAAATATTTCGATACAATTGTTTTATATTTTTATAAAACGCATACTTAATGGTCGTGATCACTATTGTAGGTCGCGGGTAGCCCTTGGAGTACTTACATAAGCCTTCTTCAGCCTCGGTTCTCATATCCGTCACACTGGTACTAAGGTACTCTTTGCACCATTGTACTGCTTTGATTAAATACCTTGATTATGAAATTGGGGTTTTTGTATTTAGACCATAAGTTACTGATTTCAAGGTGGTTTTATAATCATGATAGGTCTTGTGTACTTGGAGAGGCATTGTTTAGGGTGTGCAAGTGTTTAGCTGATGTTAGAAGTGAATTTTAGTGTCAAAATATGGTTAAGAATGATAGCATATTGCTATAGACATTCACGAAATTTTTCTGCAAGTAAGATCTGCAACTTTCTTAATTTTTGGTTAGCCTTGGTTGTGTAGTACAATTGGTGAGTTGGGTGGTTTTTGGAAGTGTCCGGATGAGTAAGTTACGTCCGTTTTGTCAAAACTAGTCAAAATCGGCATTTACGCCAAATTTGTGTTTGAGGTCAAAGCTTAAAAAGACAAAGTAAGTACTTTTATGAATTATTATAGTAGCATAGGTCAAATATGAAAATTTCCAATTGGTTTCAAATTAAAATCTTTTGCGGAATGTAAATGATGGTCAAAATGGCTTTATGAAATTTTTTGTCGAAAAAGTCAAATCTGAGTAGTCTGCACTAAAACTGAATTTCCCGTTGATTGGTAATAGCTATGATAATGTTTCTTAAAGTTTTAGAAACATAATATTTTTATCTTTCTAGGTCCATAAAGTTTGAAATTATTACTATTACAAAACTCTAGATATGATACAATCTTTACAGCATGTTTATAAAAATGTAGTGCAGCCCTTTTGTCAACGTTAATATTCAACTCAAAGTGTACAAGTGTTTGTTAATAATGGGTATGGTGAGTATGGTTAATGTTTATAAACATGTTCATACAGTAGGTATATAGTGCTTTTGAGTCAAATTGATTTCTAGTCGATAGATTGCAATACCTTGCGAGTTATAAGATGGTTTATGTACTAATAGTAACCAAAATGTTTTCTAAACGTTATTTTTGTATCTTCTAAGTTTTCGCGCCCCACTATCGTAGGTCTTGGATGACTTAAAGTTTCTTGATTTCTTGTTGTTACTACTTAGCCCTCAAGTTCTATATTGATTCACCTCGTAGCAAAGGTGATGTTGGAGCATAATTTGGCTAGGCCGGTCTGACGACTCTTCTGGGCCGTTCGTCGTCTTCCCTGGTCCTGAGTAATACTGCAAACAAAGGTAAACCGGTTAGACGTGGACCCGAGGCCGGAGCCCTGGGGTCCACCTCCGATAGTCATGTTAGTATCGGGTTGATGTGTGGTATAAGAGGTGTAGATGAGAGAGATAACCTGTTGTAGAATGAGACCCCTACCCTTGATTTATAGGACTAGGGTTTCTTGAAGGGTAAGCTAGGTATGTGTGGGCCGCGGGCCTGTTGGGCCGGGCCGACTGCAGACTATACGTCGACAGGTGAGTTCATAGCCCCTTTTCTTATATACTTTGTTACAAATTGCGGGATGAGAATAACATGCGTGAAATACAATCATTTAAAACTTTTTGTATGTTATTCAAGAATTGTATGCTTCCCTAGATTATACCTTTACTTATTGCATTAGTACCTTAGTCAAAAAGCCCTTATATCATGAACGTTAATTCACATTTTGTAAGCGAATGTTGTGGATGGATCCATTGGGATTGACAATCCCCGTCCCGATTACCTTGACGCACTTACATTTGATTACCTAAGTATTTTGACTAGATACTTACTAGGGGTAAAACATTTATGTTAAAGCTTCGGTGTCGTGAGCTATTGCAATAAATAAATATAAATGATTTTGTACGACGGTACTAAATCATATCATGTTGCTATTCTTATAGATTTAATGTTTGTATTCCACATCACAACTTATTAAACCTATGAATTTCACTCAGCTTTATGTTGACCTTTTTACATGTTATTTCTCAAGTAATGCTAATGCTTAATTTTGCTAAGGATGGGAGCCCGCATGATTTTTACACAGCTTGGAGATTTTTGTGTTATTTTTAAATTTTGGTTTTGGTAAAAGCTGTTAGAAGTTTATTCTGTATTTTTTGTATCTATATGTCACAAAACCATGTTTAAATAAAAGATGCACCCGCTTATAAAAATCTGCGACCCTTTGTTTAAAAACTCTGATGTTTATGATGTAATGTATAGGTCTTTATTACGTCAACTTTGTGTCATCAGTATTTCATTGTTTCTTGTACCATAGACGTGGCACCCCCATGTTGCCTATGTGTTTCTTTTCCTGATTTTAGGGGTCTCACACTGAGGGACTCTGTGCGCATCAAACATGGGTACAGAGATCTTCCTCTACAGTTCGATGATAGGAATTCGTGAAGTTGATGCACTTCTGTTAGACATGTGCGAGTTTGACATGATATTAGGCATGGACTGGCTATCCAAACACCACACCACCATAGATTGCCATTCATATTGGGTTATTTTCAGTGATGTCAATGCACTAGAGTACATTCACAATGGTTTCATACCAGGAAAGTTTGTACAAATTATTTCAGCCATGCAGGCACGTGCCTTACTGTCACATGGTTGCGAGGGTTTCTTAGCTAATGTTCATGATATTGAGGCTGAATCTCCATCCATTCAGGATCAGCCTATCGTGTCATTTCCTGATTTTTTCCTGAAGAGCTTTTAGGCATACCACCTACTCGTGAAGTAGATTTTGGTATTGAGCTCATCCTAGGAGCTGAAGCAATCTCCAAGGCTCCTTACCGAATGAATCCCATTGAGCTCAAGGAGTTAAAGGAGCAGCTGCAAGAACTTTTGGAACGAGGTTTCATCCGCCCTAGTGTATCTACATTGGGGTGCACCGGTGTTGTTCGTGAAGAAGAAGGATGGAAGTATGCGTCTATGCATTGATTACCGTGAGCTTAATAAGATCACAATCAGAAACTGATATCCTTTTCCACGTATAGATGATCTGTTTGACCAACTGCAAGGCGCCAAAAATTTATCTAAGATCGATTTAAGGTCTGGCTACCATCAGCTATGGGTGAAAGAGCAGGATATCTCCAAGACTGCTTTCCGTACACGCTATGGTCACTACGAATTTGTAGTCATGCCTTTCGGACTTACCAATGCCCCAGCAGTCTTCATGGATCTGATGAACCGTGTCTTCCATGAGTTTCTGGACAAGTTCGTTATCGTCTTCATTGATGATATTCTGATTTTCTCTAAATCCAAGGAGGAACACGAAGACCTTCGTACCGTACTACAGATACTTCGCAAGAAGCAGCTATATGCCAAGTTCTCCAAGTGCGAATTTTGGTTGAGCAAAGTGGCGTTTCTGGGCCACATCGTATCCGCAGAAGGAATAACCATGGATACCGCGAAGGTTTAGGCTATCACAAAGTGGCCAAGACCGACGTCGACCACTGAGGTTCGTAGTTTTCTGGGCTTAGCTCGTTATTACAGCAGGTTCGTGGAGAATTTCTCACGTTTGGCCTTGCCCTTGACTAAGCTGATGCAAAAAGGGAGAAATTCGTCTAGAGCGATGAAATAGAGAAGAGCTTTGAAGAATTCAAGCATAAGTTAAGTCCTGCACCTATTCTTACTCTCCCATCTAGCACAGGTGGATTTCAGATCTATAGTGATGCTTTGGGGAAGGGTCTTGGTTGTGTTATCATGCAACATAGGAAAGTGATTGCTTACGCATCACGACAGTTTCAGTCTTATGAGGAGAACTATCCTACCCATGACTTGGAGCTTGCAGCAGTTATGTTTGAACTGAATATTTGGAGGCATTACTTGTAATGTTAGAGATTTTACTAGTTTAAAAAGTTCGTTTTCTCGGTGTCTTAACGAATTGATTTCTGGTTAAATGTGTGACTCAATTGTTTTTGGTTAAGAAAAAGGGAAGTTGATTATCTATAACTAATTAAAAAGTAAATACGAAAAGTATTTAAAAACAAACTAAAGACAAGTACAAATAATAAAAGTAAAACAAGGTGAATATTAAAAACTAAAAGTTAAAACGATATTAAAACGAATATTAAAACAAATAATAAAACGTAATTTAAAGCGAAACAATGAATAAAAATAAATCTAAAAGAAGAAATTAAATATCGACTCGAAAATAAAGTTTACTAAATGAAAAAGGAGAGAATAAAACTAAAATGGTACTTTAAAACTAAACGAGGGAAAACCAAAAGCGGGTACTAAATAAAAGATAAAACTTGAACTTTACGAAAAAATATTAATACTAAAAATCGACAAAAAATTCAACTAAAAATACGTAACTTTCAAAAATAAAATCGGAACAACTTTCAGACAAAACTAAACAATTACGGAACAATACTATTAAATAAACAAGCTAGCAGGCTAGCTGCTGGAAGCAGCCAGCCTACTAGGTGAAAAAGGCGCTAAACATTAAGCATGCATGCATGCATGTTAAACATTTCCTTCGTACTTCCATTTCACTTCCATCGTAGCCAACTTGTTACCATCGTACTTACATCGCACTTCCATCGTAGCCAACTTGTTACCATCGTACTTACGGTTTTGGCGTCATGCATGCATGTTTACCCATCGTAGTCATGATCGCAACATCAGATCGTACCCAAAGATTGTAACGGCCAATCGCACCCTGGATCGCACTCTATGATCGTACCCACAATCGCAACAAGTGATCGTGGTGTGGATTATGGAGTGTGATCGTAGTAACGATCGTACTAGGGATCGCAGTAATGGATCGCAAGTAGAAACCCTCGGGGTTTATGCGATCACACTTACTAGATCGTACTGGTAAAACCCTTAAGCATTATGATGGCATACAATAAGCAAATAAGCAAATACCAAATAAGCATTTATCTAAAAACTTAACCAAATCAAATTTAAGAAAAAGCTAATAGACCAAAATTTAAAAACTTTTTATAAATACTAAATAATAAAAATATTTAAAAACAACTTTTTATAAAAATCAACTAAAAAGCACTTAATCAAAAATAAGAAAATTAACACAATAAGCACTAAAACACTTTAAGCTACAAAAATCAAACATTAAAAGATCAATAAGCATAAATTTGAAAACTTTTAAAATACGAAATAAGCAAACTTTAAAAAGACTAAACTTTTTAAGAAAACTAAAAAGTAAATAAGCTAAATACAAAATAAGCCAATAAGATTGTCAAACTTATAGCTTAATTCGTATAAAAGCTTAGATGAAATAAAAAGATGAACTTTTTAATCAAACATCAAAATCAACAAGACATGTATATAAAGAGATCGGATTTAAGATCATATAAAAAAAACTAAGAAAGATAGAATAAGATTAAGATTAAAACAAGAATTAAGCTATTAGAAAGTAAAGTTTTGATTACAAACAAGAAAGGAAGATAAAAGATTGAGATCCTAGTGAGAGAAACTGTCACTTTCTCTCTCTAGAATCACCTACCTAATGAAAATGAAACTACTCTAAACTAAAAACTAACCAACCCTCCTAAATGAGTTTAGGAGGGTATTTATAGGAAAATGGGGAGGTGCATGTGTTGCCTCCTCTTTCTTTCTTTCTTTCTTCACGTCTTCTCGTTTTTTTAAGTTCTTCGACTTTATCGACTTTGTCTCGGGATTAATTAAACTCGTCTTATAATTTCTTTATTTATTAGACTCGAGTTCTTCGGCTTTATTAAACTTCCGTCTTTAAACTTGTTCTTCGATAAATCTTCATAATAGGCCTTGGACTTCCGTTCTTTTTGCACTCTTGATCTCTTGACTTCGTCTTTTGTCGTTTTCTTCGATAAAAGCCCGTGAATGCCCGTGTTTTCTCCACTTTTCACCTTTTCGTCCTAAATCACAACAAAAACACAAACCACGCATAATTCCGACATTTACGACATAAAATACACGTTTTGGCTCGGTTATTATTGTAATTAAGTGGTAAAAAAATGGGTGTTTTCACACCTATCAAATCCCTTACACTTGACCATTGCAATGTCCTCATGCAATGCATTAGTTACAAAGCACGATTACATTTTTCATCATAATCAATCCACGTTGTCCTTTATTAAAGAGATAGAAAACTATAAACATTCAAAGTAAAGAAATCAAAAACATACCTTAGGGTTTTGGAAATGTCATGAATGATCATCATCCTCAAGTTTTCACTTTCTCCAAACCAAGCTTAAAAACAAGATCATTGTTATTATAAGTTAGCAAACTACCACGAACTCATGTGGGCCAATTATTCACTTAGACTCCCTTATTCCTAGGTGTATCTCTTATATTTTATTGTTGTCTTGAATGATCACGAGGATGCATTGTTAACTTATTTCGATAGTTATTAAGGCTGAAAATAAAGTGGGACGATTTAATCAATAGTTAGCTAAAGGACAAAATCTTTTAAAACTGCTTCTCGGGACCTCAAAAAGTTCATATCTTGGCATAACTCGCTTCGCGATTTGAGACCTTTCTCGGACCGATATTTGGCAGCGACTTCATACTTCAAATCTTGAGAGACGTTCATGAAATAATGGTCTTCTCTTCATAATAGGAATTTCTTCACTTGAAATTTTGAGAGATTCTTCATAAATGGACCACGACTTCTTCATTTTTCTCCAATCATTACTTTGGACTTTGATATACAACGATCCGCCTCCTTTTAGGACTTGGATCTATTTATCCTCATACCTTGCTAGGGTCTTTTCGGATACACTTCTCCATGACTTTTGGGGAGTATTTGCTTTTCGTCGTGCGTCTCGATCCTTCATATTGATTTTCGATAAATGATTCTTCACATCACTTGGGATCTTTAGCAACAAAATGTAGCCTTCATGCCTTGTTAGGGCCTTTTTGGACTCGCCAATCTTCGCATCCCGCTTCAATAAGTTATGCCTTGGCTATGAACTTTAATCCATACCGAGCAACTTTTAAACGATCTTGGGCTATAAGCTAAGTAACTTTTCAAATCGTACAACCTTATTTATTGCAGATAAATTTATTAGCAAGCGATGGGAGAATATGCTTATAATTAACTCACATAAATTCACGAAAGAATACCAAACTTATAATTGACTCTATCATCTCTCGTTCTCCACAGTTTAAAATCTCAAGGAATGAGACTCGTGGATGCTTAGCCTATTAAATCAAAGTTTTGGGTTTTCGAGTCGCCTATAGGATCATGCAAATTCTTAGACTCTTTCAAGTTTAGAAATCACATTTTAAAGTTCCCTTGATAAACGACTCTCTAGGATCAATTATAGGAACTTGCGAAAAGTTCTTGTTCTTAACCCGTGAGAGTTAAGACTTTCGCGTTTTATAGCTCCCTATATAAAAGCCTAGCAAAACTTGACTTAAACCTGTAAAGGATACTAGCTAGAGTAAACTTAGATAAGTAAACTCGGGTTGAGTCAAAATATTCACGACTTTGAAAAATAAAACCACTATATTAAAATTTATTCTAGCAAGGAAGGAAAACAATCATAACAAAGGAAAATACAACTATACAAATAGGCCAAAATAGATAAAAAAATTTGAAAAATGTCGAAAAATTGATTTTCCGGTTAAAATGAGGACAAATACAAGGAAAAAGCCACTTAACTTCGATAGAAGTCCCCCCTACTCTTGATATAAACATTGTCCTCAATGTTTAAGCATGTGGGAGTAAACTCCCCTACACTTAGGAAATTATGCACGCTGTTTAAATCTCGCTAAGGAAGAGACAACTAAAGAGATTCCTATTTCAATATTGAGAAATATAAAATAGTGAATCGAAAAGAGTTTAGGATAGAACCGGGAAGACGGGAACACGGAATCACGGTTCGTCAAAAGTCATCAAGATTGTGTCTTTGAAGCTCTAATCCCTGCACATGATAAGAAATAAAGCAAGAAACACCACGGGGCTCCCCCTACACTTATGGTGAAAATAGATAGATAATTGGGTTGCCTCCCAAAAAGCGCTTGTTTTTGTTAACCGAGTCACGAGCCTGACTCGTCCCTGAATTAAATGGTCCATGGGGAAGCCTCAAATGTAATACCGGGATCAAAGACCTTGTCTCATTCCCGGAGGACATCAACAAAGGAGAGGCGGGGGATAAGTCTTGAAAGGGAGAAAGGTCCTTTCAACATACGAAAAGTATGTGAAATCAAGGTCCACGGGAGGTGGGGTGGGTAAAGTAAGCACATTGTCCTCCCCCAAAGACAATGGATGCTGAGCAAACGGCAAAGCCGTATGGGTATCAATCATAGCATAATCAATGTCACCTCACGGGTCAAAGCACTCATCCTCCGTAATAGTTGCTAAAGGGGAGGATGAAAGGTGCTCAGGAGGGGGACTTGGGTCAATATCTTCCTGCAGCAAATTATCATAAACAATGTCCCCTTCTGTGTCATAATCATCAATACCTGGAGGGATGGAGTGGATATCGATTTCTTCCAGCAATGGGTCATTATCTTCAACGGGAGGAATAGATGGAGGCAAAGACTCGGAGAGAGGAGGAAAAGTCAACTCTTCGATTTGAGCAATAAGAAGGTGCACTTTCCGTAATCTATCGCGAAGAAGCACGTCTTCCACCTCATCCACAAGATCAAGTTCATCAGTGAACTTCTCATAGCGGAGAGAAGAATCGTCATCACTAGGATCGACCACTTCCGTAAGAGCAACGTCGTCCTCAGGTTCCATAGCAGGTAAGTCACAATCCTCATCATCCAATAATTTGTCGAGACCAACATCAATAAGCTCATTCAACGAATCTAGATCCTTAGACGCAATAGGAACATCGAGAGTAGGAGCAGCAACTTCAGAAGATGTGTTGAAAGTGCATACAGCATCATCGTCATCATCATCATAATAGTATTGACGCACAAGAGGAGGGGTAGAATCGCTAAGATTAGATACTTGCTCTTGTTGTAGTCGCTTTTCCTCCGCCCATGCTTCTTTAAACTGAACAAAGACTTCTTGAATTTCCAAAATAATGGCGTGCCTTTCTTCATTCAGAGTAGTGAGTTGTTGATCAATACGAATTCCCTGAGAGGATTGATGATTGAGGGTGTGATGTGGGGGCTCATAGTTATGAAAACCAGAATTATAGCACGGATGTGCCTTATAGTCGGTCATCGGTTGAGAAGAATTATAACACGGATTTGGTTCATAATAATCCATCGGTGAAGAAAATTGAGGACACGGATCTGGCTCATAATAATTCATTGGTTGACAATAAGAGGTATCGTGAGGACCCCCACAGTTGTTGCAAAACGGGTAAGGAGAAAGACTGGGTGCGTCTTGTGGATAGCTATTATCATTGTCATAATTGTACCCCGGTTCTTGCCCGTGACCATACGGGTATCGAACCGGGCACGAAACATGCCAATGAGAATCGCTTCCACAATAGATGCACGGGGGAACAGGAGGTGGACTCAAAAAGGACGAATTAACCGAGTTGCACAAGGGATAAAATCCTAGTTGTGTGTTGTCGATATCGTTTCCGCACAGTTCACATGTACACCATTGACAAGAGTCGTTCCCGTATAATCGTCTCCCACACCCGACGCAATGGACATAATAATCCATAAAGAAAGATAGATAAGCAAGAAGAATATTTTTGGTGCAAAACTTTGAAAAAGAAATGCTTTTTATGATTTTTCAAATGTTTTTGGATTTTTTGAAAATTTTTGATACAAAAAATAACGTTCACGAGTGAACGGATCCCAAAAGCCAACGCGTCTCTCACAAAAAACCGTTAATATTCACGAAAAGAGCCGGCAGCGGCGCCATTTTAATGTTAGAGATTTTACTAGTTGAAAAAGTTCGTTTTCTCGGTGTCTTAACGAATTGATTTCCGGTTAAATGTTTGACTCAATTGTTTTTGGTTAAGAAAAAGGGAAGTTGATTATCTATAACTAATTAAAAAGTAAATACGAAAAGTATTTAAAAACAAACTAAAGACAAGTACAAATAATAAAAGTAAAACAAGGTGAATATTAAAAACTAAAAGTTAAAACGATATTAAAACGAATATTAAAACAAATAATAAAACGTAATTTAAAGCGAAACAATGAATAAAAATAAATCTAAAAGAAGAAATTAAATATCGACTCGAAAATAAAGTTTACTAAATGAAAAAGGAGAGAATAAAACTAAAATGGTACTTTAAAAGTAAACGAGGGAAAACCAAAAGCGGGTACTAAATAAAAGATAAAACTTGAACTTTACGAAAAAATATTAATACTAAAAATCGACGAAAAATTCAACTAAAAATACATAAATTTCAAAAATAAAATCGGAACAACTTTCAGACAAAACTAAACAATTACGGAACAATACTATTAAATAAACAAGCTAGCAGGCTAGCTGCTGGAAGCAGCCAGCCTACTAGGTGAAAAAGGCGCTAAACATTAAGCATGCATGCATGCATGTTAAACATTTCCATCGTACTTCCATCGCACTTCCATCGTAGCCAACTTGTTACCATCGTACTTACATCGCACTTCCATCGTAGCCAACTTGTTACCATCGTACTTACGGTTTTGGCGCCATGCATGCATGTTTACCCATCGTAGTCATGATCGCAACATCAGATTGTACACAAAGATTGTAACGGCCAATCGCACCCTGGATCGCACTCTATGATCGTACCCACGATCGCAACAAGTGATCGTGGTGTGGATTATGGAGTGTGATCGTAGTAACGATCGTACTGGGGATCGCAGTAATGGATCGCAAGTAGAAACCCTCGGGGTTTATGCGATCACACTTACTAGATCGTACTGGTAAAACCCTTAAGCATTACGATGGCATACAATAAGCAAATAAGCAAATACCAAATAAGCACTTATCTAAAAACTTAACCAAATCAAATTTAAGAAAAAGCTAATAAACCAAAATTTAAAAACTTTTTAAAAATACTAAATAATAAAAATATTTAAAAACAACTTTTTATAAAAATCAACTAAAAAGCACTTAATCAAAAATAAGAAAATTAACACAATAAGCACTAAAACACTTTAAGCTACAAAAATCAAACATTAAAAGATCAATAAGCATAAATTTGAAAACTTTTAAAATACGAAATAAGCAAACTTTAAAAAGACTAAACTTTTTAAGAAAACTAAAAAGTAAATAAGCTAAATACAAAATAAGCCAATAAGATTGTCAAACTTATAGCTTAATTCGTATAAAAGCTTAGATGAAATAAAAAGATGAACTTTTTAATCAAACATCAAAATCAACAAGACATGTATATAAAGAGATCGGATTTAAGATCATATAAAAAAACTAAGAAAGATAGAATAAGATTAAGATTAAAACAAGAATTAAGCTATTAGAAAGTAAAGTTTTGATTACAAACAAGAAAGGAAGATAAAAGATTGAGATCCTAGTGAGAGAAACTGTCACTTTCTCTCTCTAGAATCACCTACCTAATGAAAATGAAACTACTCTAAACTAAAAACTAACCAACCCTCCTAAATGAGTTTAGGAGGGTATTTATAGGAAAATGGGGAGGTGCATGTGTTGCCTCCTCTTTCTTTCTTTCTTCACGTCTTCTCGTTTTTTTTAGTTCTTCGATTTTATCGACTTTGTCTCGGGATTAATTAAACTCGTCTTATAATTTCTTTATTTATTAGACTCGAGTTCTTCGGCTTTATTAAACTTCCGTCTTTAGACTTGTTCTTCGATAAATCTTCAGAATAGGCCTTGGACTTCCGTTCTTTTTGCACTCTTGATCTCTTGACTTCGTCTTTTGTCGTTTTCTTCGATAAAAGCCCGTGAATGCCCGTGTTTTCTCCACTTTTCACCTTTTCGTCCTAAATCACAACAAAAACCCAAACCACGCATAATTCCGACATTTACGACATAAAATACACGTTTTGGCTCGGTTATTATTGTAATTAAGTGGTAAAAAATGGGTGTTTTCACACCTATCAACTTGTATGGCAAATCATGTGATATCTTCACAGATCACAAGATCCTAAAATATATCTTCACCCAACGTGAACTGAACATGAGGCAAAGAAGGTGGTTAGAGCTGCGGAAGGATAACGACATCAACCTTTAGTATCATCCCGTCAAGGCGAATATAGTGGCGGATGCACTCAATAGGAAGTCGGGCATGATCAACGGCATTAAGATAGAGGAGGAAATCATACGTGACTTAGAACGACTGGACATCGAGTTTATGGTACGTGGACAACATGGCTACTGGGCTAACCTTAGAGTTTAGCCAGACTTGATCTCTAGGATCAAGGAAGCTCAGAAAGAGGATGGTGAAATCTGGGCGATTATTCAGAACATCGACCAGCAGACGAAGTTTTGGGTAGATGAAGATGGTATCTTATGGCAGGGCACTAGACTATGTGTTCCTGATGATCTTACACTCAGGGAGGCTTTGCTGACTGAAGCTCATAGCTCTCCATTCTCTATTCATCCTGGTTCCACCAAGATGTACCATGACATCAAGCAGCATTTCTGTTGGAGTGGTATGAAGCAGGATGTTGCTACCTTTGTCTCCAAATGTCTTACCTGCCAGAAGGTTAAGATTGAGCAGCAACGATCTAGTGGTTTACTACAACCATTAGACATTCCAGAGTGGAAGTGGGACAAGATCTCAATGGACTTTGTCACCAGACTTCCGCAGACCAAGAAGAAACATGATGCCATTTGGGTTATTGTAGATCGACTGACCAAATCAGATCCTTTCCTACCAATACGCAAGGATGATCCGGTTAGCAAATTGGCTTGTATCTATCAGAACGAGATCATGAGACTACATGGTACTCCATCCAATATTATCTTTGACAGAGATCCTCGTTTTGCTTCGCGATTCTGGAAGAGTCTGTAGAAAGCTTAGGGCACCAGACTTAAGCTTAACACGGCTTTTCATCCTCAGACAGACGGACAGTCGGAGCGTACCATTCAGACACTAGAGGACGTGCTTTATAATGGACAGGAAGTTGGGACGACTATATCTACTTACTTGAGTTTGCATACAACAACAGTTGGCACACCAGTATCAAGTGTGCACCATTTGAGATGTTGTATGGTAGGAAGTGTCGCGACCCAATCTGCTGGGATCAGGTTGGTGAGCGAATTCTTGAAGGTCTGGAGATGATAGAGGTGACCAATGAGAAGGTTGTCGTCACCAAGACGAAACTGTAGGAAGCTCGTACACGATAAAAGAGCTATGCCGACAAGCACCGTAGAGATTTGTACTTCAACGTGGGTGATCATGTTTTTCTCAAGGTATCACCGGCGCGTGGAGTTAGGCGTTTTGGGATCAAGGGAAAACTCAGTCCTTGATTCATCGGACCGTTTGATATCCTCGAACGTGTCGGTGAAGTATCGTATCGTCTGGTGTTACCTCTGAAGCTATCTCACGTCCATAACGTTTTCCATGTGTCCTTACTCAGAGGGTACAACTATCATCCCCTACATATGGTACAATATCCACTCGAGCAGATTCATGAGGATCTTTCTTATGTCGAGGAACCCGAAAGAGTTCTTGATCGTCAAGAGCGAGTCATGAGGAAGAAGACGATTCCATTCGTTAAAATCCTTTGGAGGGACCATCTTGAGCGGGAAGCCACTTGGGAGACGGAGGAGTCTATTCGGACTTCTTACCCTCATTTCCAATTTTGATTCGGGTATGTTTCTCTTTCAGTTTACGTTATCTATAATTCGAGGACGAGTTATTCTTTTTAGAGGGGAAGAGTTGTAAAACCCGCATATAAAATACCATGAATAGTACACTACGTAAAAAAACGAATAAATTAAAACATTCCATTAATAACATATGCCACGTATCACGAACATTAAAAACACAAGAACTATGTATATTATTAATGCACGTTAAATATTATGTATAATATTTAAGTCACGACAAATAAAACACGAACTTTCACGATAAATAAGTAAGTCGTGAAAAATGTTCGGTCTTGCCTTTTTGGGCTTATGTATCCGCAGCAAGGAGGACAAAAGAAAGGGGCCCGACCCATTTTTTTAAAAACCATTAACAACCAATTATCCCAGGGATTTTATCATAATACATTATTAAGAAAAATAAAAACAAACCCTACCTCCGCCTTTCCTTTGAGCCACGGAAGCCACAACACCACAAGGACCATTTTCGTTGGTTTTGATCTTGAATTCATACGTATTCGTGTTCTTGTTCTATTTCTAATTCCATTCACGCAAACGGTATAATCAAAACCTTAAGCTTTCCATTCTTTTAATTTTAATTACGAATATATGTGTTTGGATCCTTTAAAAACATAATTAAAACATGTCATTGATAAGGGGTTAATCAAGAAAAGGGTTTTGTGGGTGTTTGTTTTGTTTCGGCGCACCAAACCGAGAGCACAAGGCTCTCGGTAGCTTATTTTGCCACCAGCTGAGACCCCCACTTGGGGCTCGGTGGTGTTTTGGTTCGGACAGCAGCAAAAACCAAGGCCCTAGTGGGAACCTTGGTGTTGTAGTGGCTACGTAGGCGAGGCAGGGGAACGTCGGCTTCGGTCGGTGTGAACCATTTTCCACCAGTGGGAACAACGGCCAGCAGCGTTAACCAGGGCAGCAGCCGCCGTCCACCACCACCACCAGCCGCGACTTTGTGGTGGTGTGTTGGTGTTCGAGTTTTGTTTTCTTGGGTTTAGGGCTCGGGTATATTTTTGTTAGCAATGTTTTATTAATTAAATTAATTAAATTAAATTACATGTATTATTAATTAATTAATTTAAACCATAACTTAGGTTATTTTATTTAATTAAATAAAGCATGATATAACCTAAGTATTTATTAGACTTAATTAAATTAGACCATGACTTAATTTAATTAAATTGTATAAGGTAAAGTTTATTAATTTGACCATGACATTTTATTAATTAATAAACCATGCTTTATCGTTATTAATTAATAATTACTTTAGCCTAAGTATTTAATTTAATAGACTTTGCTAATAAATCATCATGACTTATAACTTATTAATAATAAGCACTAGCTTATATTTTAGACTTATTAATTCAGAGATTATTTCTATTTATGGAAACTTTCTATTTCATGAAACTTACCATTTTTGGAAACTTTCTATTTTTAGAAACTTACTACTTTTGGAAACTTTTTGTTTTTAGAAACTTTTCTATTTTTGGAAACTTTCTATTTTCGGAAACTTTCTATTTTTGGAATCCTTCTATTTTTAGAAACTTACTTATTATGACACTACAAGTATAGTAATACAATAACACATGAAATGCATAATCAGAATAAATGTAAAACATGAATAAATACAAGATAACAGTTAAAACAGTAAAACATGACAAGAACATATAAAATAAGCTAAGAACACACAGAACCAGTAATACACTCAGTGATCAGACAACTCATAAACGGCCCTTATTTATGTAGTATCCGCGAAGTCGGAGTAGATCGTTCGGCTTTCCTTCTATCTTCACTACTAGACATAAGGTACGGATATTCCATCCTTTAGTATGGACATTCTCTTCCTTTATTAGGATTCCCCGTTTGCAGCCATCTGTTTTCACTAGTTTTTATATGTTTTGAATGCTTATGTTTTATTTTAAATGCCTGAGCTATATATACATGCATACCACGTCATCTAGTTATGGAGGTACCATAACCATAACACTAGAGGCAATAATGTTATGACTTCCCCACGACGGAGTGATTGCTCGTGGCGTCCCTTTTTAGTTTTGGTCATTTATTTATATTATCATGTGGGGCGTATGGGTGCATCCTAGTTACATGTTTTACAGGATTTTCATGGTGAATGTGGTGTGTGCCTTGCATCCTTCACAAGGAGTTGATCCCTCCTACCCAGACCAGTATAATTAGAGGCAACCCCTCTAATTGCATGATGAGGTCACCCTTCTAAGTATTCATGCACGGTGTTACCTCATGACCTATATGGGCTCTTGGCTAAATTTAAAATACTATTTTTCATAAGTTAATCATAAGATTTTCAAACTATAAAACCATTTTTATTTTTTATTTTTTTGGTAACCGTGATTTCCGGCTCATTGGCCGACTAATTACCAGGTTTTCCAATACTTATACATTTCCGCTGCTATTAGTCTATATTATGTTATGTCATTCATACTATGTAATTTATCCGTTCACTGTGCGTTTTGCTCAGCCATTTCCTTTTCATGTTCCCAAATGGCAGGTACTCAGGGACACACTTAGGACCTTGAGAGTATGTGCATCTGGATGGAAGATATATAATAAGTGTGAAAACACTTATCCTTTTACCACTTATTTCCAATAATAACAAGACCAAAACGTGTATTTTATGTCGTAAAAGTCGGAATTATGCGTGGTTTGTGTTTTTATTGTGTTTCAGGACCAAAAGATGAAAAAGGAAGAAAACATGGGCTTTCACGGGCTTTTATCGAAGAAAAAGACAAAAGACGAAGTCAAAAGATCGAGAATGCAAAAAGATTGGAAGTCAATGGACCTATTTGAAGATTTATCGAAGAAAAGGACTAAAGACGGAAGATTCATATATGTCGAAGAACTCAAGTCTATTTAACGAGAGATTAATAGACGAGTTGGAAATATTCACCGACAAATCTCAAATTCAAAGTCGGAAACGTTTATTTAACTTAAGTGACGAGAAGACTAAGAAGAAAGAAGAAGCCCGCTCACAAGCCCACAACAGAACAAGCCCACATCCAACTACTATATAAAGCCCTTTCCATCACAAGATTTAGTAAGTCTTTATTTTTCTTTCATTTGTAGTTTTTAAATTCTAGAGAGAGAAAGCTTAACTTTCTCTCACTAGAAAACTTTCAATCCTTGTTTTAATTTCTTGTTTTCAAATTTAATCTTTACATGTTTTAGCTTAATCTTGTCTTAATCTTCATCTTTTTAATCTTTCTTATTAGTTATAATCTTGTGTTCATCATCTCTTTCATCTTAATTTTCTATTCGACACATAAAGTTTCTTACTTTACGTGTTTCTTGATTTGTGTGTTGAAGATTTATAAGTTTTGATCATTTGTCTTGCTTATTGGTAGCTTATTGGAGTTTTTCTTGGCTTATTGTCCTTGAAAAAGTGCTAGAAAAGTGCCAAAAAATCGTCCTAAATCCGTTTCCTAGTTTTTAGGAAATCCTGATTCGATTTCGCAATTCCTCCATAATTGCGAAATTGAATCCCTCTAAGTTGCGAATTGGAACTTCTTCAAGTACTGCGAATTTGATCTTTTTCTAGTATTGCGAAATCATACCTTGTTTTTAATTGCGAAATCTTACTCATCCATTATTGCGAAATCATCAGCTTCAAATATTGCGAAATCTTCTCTTTAATTGCGGAATCTTCTGGTTTTTGAGCATTGCGAATTTGTGCACTTTTGTATTGAGAAATGATGTCAAACAAACATTGAGGAATCTTCAGTTTATCATTGCGGATTTGTGTCCTTGAGTATTGCGAAATCATAGATTTCGCAACATTGCGGAATTAATTGATTTTTGAATGTTGCGAATTTAATTCAATTTCTTTAATTGCGGAATTGTTCCAATATTTTGAATTTAATTCAGTTTTTAATCTAATTGCGAATTTAAATCATTTTAGTCCGAAGTATTTTCAAATTTAATTTTTCCCTCCAATTTCTTTAAGGTTCGTTTTACTTATTGTTTTATTTTTACGTAAACTTTATTTTAATTTGTCTTTTCTTAGTTTCTTTTTAAAAGTGTTTTATTTTATAGTTTTCATTTCTTTACGTTTTAACTTAGCGTCATTTAATTTTAAGTCACTTAATTTTAGTTTAATCTTCTCTCGCTTTATTTTTATTTAATTACTCAACGACGCCTTTTCTTTTAATTATTTTAGACAACCAAACCATTTCTTTTCCACCAAGAACGACTGAGTCGCACTAATCAACGGTAATCAATTCGAAAAGACTTGGAACGAAAATATTTTATACTTGGCCTAATAAACCTTGTATTAAATGGCTCCGCTGCCGGCTCTTTTTGTTAAGATTAACGGTTTTTAGTGAGAGACGCGTTGATTTTTGGGATCTGTTCTTTTAGGAACGTTATTTTCAAGCACTAAAATTTTCAAAAATCCTAAAAAATATAAAATTTTCAAAAATACAAAAACATTAAAAAATTATAAAAAGCATTTCTTTTCCCAAGTTTTGCAACAAAAAGATTATATATATATTCTCTGTTTCTTTGGTATCTTTTTCTTTTGCATGTGTATGCGTACTAGATCTTCAAATTATTCTGAGCCCGAGACTCGTGAAGTTTTAGATATGGCTGGTGTGCATAACAACAATAACAACCCACCTCTACCCAATTTGAATAACGATAACAACAACAACAATGTTCCCCTACCTGATTTACGAACAATGGAGGAACTTTGTCAACCAACCATGAACGGACGCGGAGGACCGATTGCGCCGATGCAAATTACGGCTCCTGAATTTTTCGTTGAAGCATCACATGATCCAGCAAGTTCAAAATGCTTGCCCGTTTAGCGGATTACCGGATGATGATGCCAACAAACATCTTGACAAGTTCATTACCGTCACCCAAAGCATGAAAATTCCCGATGCTTCCATGGATTTTCTTCGCCTTCACCTTTTTCCACACACTTTATCCCATCATGCCGAGAAATGGTTTGATCGTCTTTTGAAACTAGGATTTTGTATGCATCAATTAAGTTCGTTTTCTCCTCGACTCACTCGAATTGATTTCCGTTTAACGTATCGACTTAACTTTGTTTTTGGTGACAAGTATTTTTGGTATTTTTAAACTAATTTAAAACTACTAATTAATTAATTATCTAAACAATTTAAAAACTATTTTAAACTAATTTATATAAAAACTTTTAAATGAAATCTATTTTTAAATGAAACTTAAACTAATGTAAAAAGACTATTTTTAAAAAGAAAACTTTAAATCTAAATTTGAAAACTAATTAATTTAAACTAAAAACTTTTGAATAAAAACAATTTTAAAATAAAATGAAAACAATGAAAATAAATTTTAAATTAAAATGAAAACAAATTTTAAAACTATTTAAAATAAAATCAAATTATTTTTTTTTAGTCTTTTTATTTTTATTTTTTTAAAAACTGAATTAAAATAAATCTATATAAAACTATTTAAAGTTAAATCTAAAACTTTGTATATAAAATCTAATTAAACAAAACTGCTAAAGTAAATTACTCTATATTAATTTGATACTGCAATAAAAATCACAAGAAGAGTTCTAGCCTACTGGTTGGGGCGTTTGACCATTAAGCGAGGGGTCTGGGGTTCGAATCTCGCCCCAGACAAAATTTATGCTATTATCTTTTTTTATTATTATTTTTATATTGGACAATCAAGTCTTACATACAGATTAATTTAATGTGTATGTTTCAGTAGCAAAAATCAGTAAGTACACAAAATAAGCAGACAGTTGGGCAATAGGCTAAACAGCTATAAGAATATAAACAAACAAGCAGTCCTAATAAAGTATGAAAATAAGCTGATAATCCAAAACCAAAACTAAACAAGGAGAACAAATAAGCCAAACGAAAATAAGCTATAAACCAAATTAAGCAGTTCTAGAAAAAATAAATACTGACTAAAATGAAAATAGCAAACAATTCATACCAATTCAAACAATAGCAGATCCAAATAAACAAAATTAATGTGTATGTTTCAGTAGCAAAAATCAGTAAGTACACAAAATAAGCAGACAGCTGGGCAATAGGCTAAACAGCTATAAGAATATAAACAAACAAGCAGTCCTAATAAAGTATGAAAATAAGCTGATAATCCAAAACCAAAACTAAACAAGGAGAACAAATAAGCCAAACGAAAATAAGCTATAAACCAAATTAAGCAGTTCTAGAAAAAATAAATACTGACTAAAATGAAAATAGCAAACAATTCATACCAATTCAAACAATAGCAGATCCAAATAAACAAAAACTGATAATATCAAACTAGCAGATTAAAAAGCATAAAATTAAACAAGAAAGTTTAAAAAAGAAAATGAACCGATTGATGAATCCTTTGGGTCGAAGGATGGCGCTGAGCCACCTTGTGAACCAAAATAACCGTCACCTCCTTCGTCTCGAACCAATCGAACCAAACAATTCTTCGAACCAATAAAGGACTTACTCGAACAGTAGCTTAAATATTTTCCCAGTGGGGGAAAATAAATTTACTTTCCTTTATCTTTATTATTATTATTATTTATATATTTTTTTATATTATAAATACATGCGACGAACAGTTATTAAATAACTCAGATTCAGTAATTAAAATTAGGATTAAAGGAGACAATCAAACTTTGCAAAAATTAAATTGAGACAAAATTAATAAAAATAACTTTTCATTAATTAAATAAAAGAGTACAATACTTGAAAATTTAAAGAAATACAAAATTAAATCTAAACCTAATTTTACTGAAAATTAAAAATAAAGAAAAGGCTATCTGTTACATCTTTTGTGGGGGTTTTTATAGGCCAAAAACCCCCAAAACCATCTCGAATCTTCAAGAGTAAGCTTCAAATCCTGGCCATTAAACACTTCTTATCTTTTCTTCTCTTGATCTAACGGCTGAAATTAATCCATGAGCCATGGATTGCCAACTTGTTTTATTGTGATTGGATGATTTGAGGAGTGATGTGTTCCATCCAATCACAATAGGCCACGTCAGAGAGAGATGAGGACCACTCCAGTGTTTGATCCGAAAATTGGGGGGATTTATTTCCCTTTGGGTGAATTAATCCTAGAGGGTAAAATCCCCAAAAATGGTGGGTAATTTTTAATGATGGTAAATTTAGGGTTTGGGGTTGAAATAGTGTGACTATGAATGGGAGAGAAAGAAGATGAGGGAAAGTGGGGAAAGACATTGATATTATCGAATGGTTAAATGGGGTAAATAAATATTTTCGTTTATATTAAAAAAGTGTGAGTGGTGGGGATATTTAATTGAACCGTGTATTGGGGAGAGTAAATATGGTTGATACTTGTGAAGTTATGGTGGGTTGACCAAAGAAACTTTGACTAGCAAATATTATCTTCGTCCATGTTTATTTCATACGTATGTGAATTGGTGTTGACCATAGATTTGACCCAGTGAAATTAACTTTCACTCCATCCGCTTCATGTCTGTGCCAAAGTTTGGGGTTGAGGCCCATTTGTTGATCCATAACCCTTTTTGGGCTTTTCTTCAAATTTTTCATCCGTCCTTTTTCAAGTGGGCTTTGTGGCTTAATTTGGGCCAAATAAAAAGTAACAATAACTTTTAAATGGGCCTTTGAGCCCATTAACCCAAATGTGGGACCCACTTGGCCCAATTACTTCAAAAAGGTTTAATCCCCTAAAATCGAGCTCGATTTCGGCTTCCTTGATTGTTTCTTCAAAAACGTGTCGGTTTAGCCGGTTTCGTGAACTTAGGCACACTTTTGGACTTTTGACTTTGTCTTCGTCTCTTTTTAGACTTTTCTTCAACATTTGACCGTGAAATCCCGTGTTTTCTCTTCTTTTGATCATTTGTACCTATTTAAACACAAAAACACAAAACCACGCGTAATTCCGACTTTTACGATATAAAACACATGATTAGGTCTTGTTTTTCCTTGATTTTAGTGGCAAAAGGATAAGTGTTTACACACTTATTATCTTCCCAAAAACTCAATTCATACATGGAATGACATGACTCAACGCTTTTTGTCGCGCTACTTTCCACCATCTATGGTCACTAGTCTTCGCAACCAAATCAGTGGATTTACTCAAGAACCTGATGAGTCGTTTTTTGATGCTTGGGAACGTTATAATGTCTTGATCGACCGTTGTCCGAACCATAACATGCTCCCCGTCACATTGATTGATACCTTCTACAATGGTTTAACTTTTCGTGATCGTGATACGATTAATGCTGCCGCCGGTGGTACATTCATGAAGAGAAGACCTGAGGAGTGTAGAGAGCTGATTGAGAACATGACCACTCACCACAAAAATTGGGATTCATCTGCATCCTCAAGATCAAGCCCGAGAGTCAATGTTTCTTCTACTTCTTCAAACCCTGACATTACCGAAATGTCCCGCGCAATAGTAGAAATGAGCAAAAAGATAGAATTTTTAGCCACTAACCAATTTCCACAAGCTAAAGCTGTAGCCACGTCTTGTGAGATTTGCGGGGATTCTCATTCATACACCGATTGTCCGTATACTCATGACAATCCGGAAAATGTGTATGCCGCCAACGGTAACTTTTCTATGGGAGGCTATCAAGCACGTCCTCAAGGTGACCGCAATTTGCTTAGTTATCGTTCGAATAACTTTCTTTCACCACCCAGTTTTCAATCCCATAATAGGCCACCCCCACCTCAATTGAACAACACACAATACCCACCATGGAACCAAGGCCAAAGAAGTAACTACCAAGGGAATTCTTCTAATAATCAAAGGAATTATAACTCAAATCAGGGTAATTTTAATAGTCAAAATCAAGGGGCTTTTAATGGGCAGAACCAAGGGTTTCAAAATAACAACTTTAACCAAGGTTTTAATAACAATGCTTATCAACAACAAAATCCATACCAAGGTTTTCAAAATCAAGGGCAAAACACGAATTCCCCTTCAGTGGATTTGGCTCTTCAAAAGTTGACTGATAAGTTGAGTGAACATGAGAAAATCATGACTGCTATGCAAGAATCGAGTGATAAGAAATTTATGCTAATATTTCAAGCCATTAATCCCCAAGGCCCACCCCAAGGTACTCTCCCTTCTAACACCGTGACCAATCCTAGGGCCAACGTTAATGCCATCACTTCTAGGAGCGGTAAGATCATCGTTGAACATTCTCCTTCACCAACTAACCAAGGACCCGAGATTCCTTCTACTTGTGATATACCACCCCTTATGCCTTCGTCTGCACCTTATGTCCCACCGATACCTCAAGTTTATACCACACCTTCGGTTCCAAAACCGGTCCCTCTACCTTCTACTTCCACCCCTCCACCACATAAGGATGTGAGTGAGAATTCCATTCCAAAGCCTTCATCTCAACCCAATATACCTTATCCCTCAAGGTTGAGGAAAGAGAAGTTGAAGAACAAGGATGATATTCAGGTTTCTAACTTTCTCAAACTGTTTAAACAACTGAATTTCAACATCTCCTTTGTTGAGGCTCTCGCTCACATGCCTAAATATGCTAAGATGTTTAAGAATCTTTTAAGTGATAAAGAAAAATTGCTCGACGTCGCCTATACCCAATTAAATGAGAATTGTTCTGCCGTTCTTTTGAGAAAACTTCCAGTTAAGTTAGGAGATCCCGGTCGTTTTCTCATTCCTTGCAACCTCCCCGGGGTAGAGAATTATATGGCCCTAGCCGATCTAAGTGCTAGTATCAACTTAATGCCTCTAAGCGTTTGGAAACAATTGTCTCTACCCGAGCTAGTCCCCACACAATGACTTTGGAATTAGCTAACCGTACGGTTGCTTATCCAGTGGGGATAGCCGAAGACGTCTTTGTTGGTGTCGAAAAATTTACCTTTCCGACGGATTTTGTTGTCGTTGACTACGAGATGGACCCCCGTGTTCCATTAATCGTTGGACGTCCATTCTTGAGGACCGGTCGCACTCTCATTGATGTAGCCGCGGGTGAATTAATCATGAGAGTTGGTGACGATAAAATCGTCTTCAACATAGGTACACTTTCTAAGCAGCCTTCTGAAAACGAGAGCGTTAATTTCATTGACGTTCTTGATGAAGCTTGTGAAGAACATTTCAAAGACGCTTGTAAAAGTGGTTCTTTCTCTCTACCCATCGTTGAGACCGTTGCCTCTATTTCTCCATCACTAACTCCATTTGGAGAAAGTGATTTCATTTTCAAAGAATTTGAAGCAACTTTGGGAGATGTGGATTTGTAATATGACGATTCTCCCTCCAATTGGGATGAAGACATTCGTACCATTGAGAAACTTCTCAATGAGGACCATATTTCTCCACCATCTCCTAAGGATATCTCTATCGATGAACCGAATTTGACTACGCCTTCCATCGAAAATCCTCCGGATTTAAAGCTTAAGGACCTACTGTCTCATCTCGAGTACTTTTTCCTTGAAGACAACAAGAAGTCACCCGTCATCATCGCAAAGGACTTGAAAGAGGAAGAAAAATATCGACTTATCGCCGTGCTGAAGAATCACAAGAAAGCGATTGCTTGGAAAATCTCCGATATTCGTGGAATTGATCCTCACTTTTGCACACATAAAATTCTCATGGAGGACGACTTTAAACCCACTATTCAAAGCCAAAGAAGGGTGAATCCTAAGATCCATGACGTTATCAAAAAAGATGTTATCAAACTTCTTGATGCGGGAATGATCTACCCTATCTCGGATTCACCATGGGTTAGTCCCGTCCATTGTGTGCCTAAGAAAGGCGGAATCACCGTTGTGCCCAATGGAAACAACGAGTTGATTCCTACTCGTCTCGTTATAGGGTGGAGAGTTTGTATAGACTATCGCAAACTCAATGATGCTACGAGAAAGGATCATTTTCCCCTTCCTTTCATGGACCAAATGCTTGAACGTCTAGCGGGTAATGACTATTACTTCTTTTTAGACGGTTTCTCCGGCTATTTTCAAATTCCCATCGATCCCAAAGACCAAGAGAAAACCACATTCACTTGTCCTTATGGAACATTTGCTTACAAAAGAATGCCTTTCGGCTTAAGCAATGCTCCTGGGACATTTTAAAGGTGTATGATGGCTATCTTCCATGACATGGTTGAAGAAACTATGGAAGTCTTCATGGATGATTTCTCGGTTTATGGTGATTCTTTCTCTCATTGCCTTGCCAATTTAGAACGCATGCTCAAACGGTGTGAAGACACTCGTCTCGTTCTTAATTGGGAAAAATGCCATTTCATGGTAAAAGAAGGCATTGTGCTTGGACATAAAATCTCAAAAGCCGGTCTTGAAGTGGACCATGCTAAAGTGGATGTCATAGCCAAATTACCTCCACCTTCAACTGTGAAGGGTGTAAGAATTTTCCTTGGTCATGCGGGCTTCTATCGTCGATTCATCCAAGATTTTTCTAAAATCGCTCGCCCGATGACCCACCTCTTGGAAAAAGATACTCCTTTCCTCTTTTCCAAAGAGTGTCTTGAATCCTTCAATCTTCTTAAGGATAAGCTAACTAAGGCACCGGTCTTGGTTACCCCTAATTGGGAGCTACCTTTTGAATTGATGTGTGATGCTAGCAACTTTGCTATTGGAGCGGTTTTGGGCCAAAGAGTGAACAAACACTTCCAACCAATCCATTACGCTAGCAAGACTATGACGGGGGCTCAATTGCATTATACCACTACCAAAAAAGAGCTTTTAGCTATAGTGTATGCTTTTGAGAAGTTCCGCCCCTATCTTGTCCTTTCTACCACCATCGTGTATACCGATCATTCCGCGTTGAAGTACTTGTTGACTAAGCAAGATTCTAAGCCAAGACTTCTTCGTTGGGTTTTGCTCCTTCAAGAATTCAACATTGAAATTCGTGACAAAAAGGGAGCCGAAAACCTAACCGCGGATCATCTAAGTAGACTTGAGGATCCTTATCAAGGGGATCATCCGAATCAAGAGATCAATGAATCTTTTCCCCTTGAAGCCTTGATGTCTATCAATCCAAATCTTGATGACGCCCCGTGGTTTGCGGACATTGCAAACTACTTAGCGGGTGGTATTCTCATCGAAGGGTTAACATCCCAACAAAAGAAGAAGTTCTTTAAAGATATTAAGACTTACTTTTGGGATGACCCTTATCTCTTCAAACAATGTGCTGATCTGATTATTCGTCGATGTGTTGATGGACCCGCAGATTTAGAAATTCTTGAAGCTTGCCATAAAGGACCCACCGGTGGTCATTTTGGTCCAAATTATACCGCGAAGAAAGTGTTCGACTCTGGATTTTATTGGCCCACTATTTATCGTGACGCTCACGAAATGGTTAAGCATTGTGATGCTTGCCAACGACAAGGCAAGATCACAAATAAAGACGAGATGCCTCAAAATTTCATACAAGAATGTGAAATCTTTGATGTATGGGGTATCGACTTTATGGGCCATTTCCATCATCTAAAGGGAACAAGTGCATCCTCGTAGCCGTTGACTACGTCTCCAAATTGTTTGAAGCTAAGGCTCTCCCTACTAACGATGCGAGGGTGGTTGTGAACTTTGTGAAGCAACTTTTTGCTCGATTCGGTGTTCCTCGTGCTATAATCAGTTACCGCGGGACTCATTTTTGCAATGATCAATTTGCTAGAGTCATGGCTAAGTACGGTGTCAATCACCGTCTTTCCACCGCTTATCATCCTCAAACAAATGGTCAAGCCGAGATATCTAACCGCGGATTGAAGCGAATTCTGGAGCGTACTGTGGGAGAGCATCGTGCCTCGTGGGCTGATAAGTTAGATGATGCTTTGTGGGCTTTCCGTACCGCTTATAAGACCCCGATTGGTTGCACACCTTATCGTCTTGTGTACGGGAAAGCATGCCACCTCCCTATTGAGCTGGAGTATAAGGCATACTGGGCCTTGAAGTGGGCTAACTTCGACATCAACAAAGCCGGCGATCTTCGGTAGATTCAACTCAACGAGCTAAATGAACCGAGGAATGAAGCTTATGAGAATTCATTGATCTACAAAGAAAAGACCAAGATCATCCATGATTCAAGGATTAAGAATAGAGAGTTCCACGTTGGTGATCAAGTTTTACTCTTTAACTCTCGGTTGAAGATCTTCTCGGGAAAGCTGAAGAGCCGCTCGTCCGGTCCATTCACCGTCGCCAAAGTCTTCCCATATGGCACCATTGAGCTTTCTCAGCCAAATGGGCCCAATTTTAAGGTGAATGGCCAGCGCGTGAAGTTGTACTTTGGTGAGGACATCTCTCATGAGATGATTCCATCCCTCACCACGTTTCCCTTGAATTAATTCTGGGTCGAGTCAGGCTCGTGACTCGGTTAACAAAAACAAGCACTTCTCGGGAGGCAACCCGTATTCTATCCTTTACCGTTTTTATAATAAGTGTAGGGGGAGACCCGTATGTGTTTGTTGTCTTGTTTCTTGTGCTGTGCAGGGATTAAAGCTTCAAAGATCCATTCTCGATGACTTTTGACGAACCGTGATCCCGTGTTCCCGTCTTCCCGGTTCTATCCTAAACTCTCGTGATTCAATATTTCATATCTTATATGTTCACATTGAAATCACTATAGTTGTCCTTTCCTTAGCAAGATTTAAACAAAGTGCACAATGTCATAAGTGTAGGGGAGTTTACTCCCACATGCTTAAACATTGAGGACAATGTTTATTTCAAGTGTAGGGGGGACTTCTATCGAAGTAAGTGGTCTTTTCCATGATTTTGTCCTCATTTTAACCGGAAAATTTGATTTATCGACATTTTTCAAAAATTTTAATCTATTTTGGCCTTGTAGTTTTTCCTTTGTTTGCGTTATTTACTTTCTTTACTAAAATAAAGTTTAATAAAGTGGTTTTAATTTTTCAAAGTCGTGAATATTTTGACTCAACCCGAGTTTACTTATCTAAGTTTACTCTAGCTAGTATCCTTAACGTGTTTAAGTCAAGTTTTGCTAGGCTTTTATATAGGGAGCTTTAAAACGCGAAAGTCTTAACTCTCACGGGTTAAGAACAAGAACTTTTCGCAAGTTCCTATAATTGATACTAGAGAGTTGTTTATCAAGGGAACTTTAAAATGCGAATTCTAAACTTGAGAAAGTCTAAGAGTTTGCAAGATCCTATAGATAACTCGAAAACCCAAAACTTTGATTTAATTGGCTAAGCATCCACGAGTCTCATTCCTTGAGATTTTAAATTGTGGATAACGAGAGATGATAGAGTCAATTATAAGTTTGGCATTCTTTCGTGAATTTATGTGAGTTGATTATAAGCTTTTTCTCCCATCGCTTGCTAATAAATTTATCTGCAATAAATAAGGTTGTACGATTTGAAAAGTTACTTAGCTTCTAGCACAAGATCGTTTAAAAGTTGCTCGGTATTACTTAGAGTTCATAGCCAAGGCATAACTTATTGAAGCGGGATGCGAAGATTGGCGAGTCCGAAAAGGCCCTAACAAGGCATGAGGGCTACATTTTGTTGCTAAAGATCCAAAAGTGATGTGAAGAATCATTTATCGAAAATCAATATGAAGGATCGAGACACACGACGAAAAGCAAAAACTCCCCTAAAAAATCATGGAGAAGTCTATCCGAAAAGACCCTAACAAGGTATGAGGATAAATATATCCAAGTCCTAAAAGGAGGGGATCGTTGTATATCAAAGTCCAAAATAAAGATTAGAGAAAAATGAAGAAGTCGTGGTCCAAAGATGAAGAATCTCTCAAAACATCAAGTGAAGAAATTCCTATTATGAAGAGAAGACCATAATTTCGAGAACGTCTCTCAAAGATTTGAACTATGAAGTCGCTGCCAAAAATCGGTCCGAGAAAGGTCTCAAATCGTGAAGTGAGTTATGCCAAGATATGAACTTTATGAGGTCCCGAGAAGCAGTTTTAAAAGATTTTGTTCTTTAGCTAACTATTGATTAAATCGTCCCACTTTATTTTCAGCCTAAATAACTATCAAAATAAGCCGAACAATGCATCCTCGTGATCATTTAAGACAATATTAAAATATAAGAGATACACCTAGGAATAAGGGAGTCTAACTAAATAATTGGCCCACATGAATTCGTGTTAGTTTGCTAACTTATAATAACAATGATCTTTTTTTTAGCTTGGTGTGAGGAACGTGAAACTTGAGAATGATGAACATTCATGACAACCAAAAACCCCAATGTAAGTCTTTGATTTCTTACTTGTTTTGTTCTTTTAGTTTCCTTAGTGTTTATAATTTAATAAAGGCCAAGGTGGGTTATCTATGATGAAAAATGTAAACCGTGCTTTAAAATTAGTGCATTGCATGAGGGCATTGCAATGGTCAAGTGTAGGGGATTTAATAAGTGTGAAAACACTTATCCTTTTACCACTTATTTTCAATAATAACAAGACCAAACCGTATATTTTATGTCGTAAAAGTCGGAATTATGCGTGGTTTGTGTTTTTATTGTGTTTCAGGACCAAAAGATGAAAAAGGAAGAAAACATGGGCTATCACGGGCTTTTATCGAAGGAAAAGACAAAAGACGAAGTCAAAAGGTCGAGAATGCAAAAAGATTGGAAGTCAATGGACCTATTTGAAGATTTATCGAAGAAAAGGACCAAAGACGGAAGATTTATATATGTCGAAGAACTCAAGTCTATTTAACGAGAGATTAATAGACGAGTTGGAAATATTCACCGACAAATCTCAAATTCAAAGTCGGAAACGTTTATTTAACTTAAGTGACGAGAAGACTAAGAAGAAAGAAAAATCCCGCTCATAAGCCCACAACAAAACAAGCCCACATCCAACTACTATATAAAGCCCTTTCCATCACAAAATTTAGCAAGTCTTTATTTTTCTTTCATTTGTAGTTTTAAATTCTAGAGAGAGAAAGCTTAACTTTCTCTCACTAGAAAACTTTCAATCCTTGTTTTAAATTCTTGTTTTCAAATTTAATCTTTACATGTTTTAGCTTAATCTTGTCTTAATCTTCATCTTTTTAATCTTTCTTATTAGTTATAATCTTGAGTTCATCATCTCTTTCATCTTAATTTTCTATTCGACACATAAAGTTTCTTACTTTACGTGTTTCTTGATTTGTGTGTTGAAGATCTATAAGTTTTGATCATTTGTCTTTCTTATTGGTAGCTTATTGGAGTTTTTCTTGGCTTATTTTCCTTGAAAAAGTGCTAGAAAAGTGCCAAAAAATCGTCCAAAATCCGTTTCCTAGTTTTTAGGAAATCTTGATTCGATTTCGCAATTCCTCCATAATTGCGAAATTGAATCCCTCTAAGTTGCGAATTGGAACTTCTTCAAGTATTTCGACTTTGATCTTTTTCTAGTATTGCGAAATCATACCTTGTTTTTAATTGTGAAATCTTACTCATCCATTATTGTTAAATCATCAGCTTTAAATATTGCGAAATCTTCTCTTTAATTGCGGAATCTTCTGGTTTTTAAGCATTGCGAATTTGTGCACTTTTGTATTGCGAAATGATGTCAAACAAACATTGCGGAATCTTCAGTTTATCATTGCGGATTTGTGTCCTTGAGTATTGCAAAATCATAGATTTCGCAACATTGCGGAATTAATTGATTTTTGAATGTTGCGAATTTAATTCAATTTCTTTAATTGCGGAATTGTTACAAAATTTTGAATTTAATTCAGTTTTTAATCTAATTGCGAATTTAAATCATTTTAGTCCAAAGTATTTTCAAATTTAATTTTTCCCGCCAATTTCTTTAAGGTTCGTTTTACTTATTGTTTTATTTTTACGTAAACTTTATTTTAATTTGTCTTTTCTTAGTTTCTTTTTAAAAGTGTTTTATTTTATAGTTTTCATTTCTTTACGTTTTAACTTAGCGTCATTTAATTTTTAAGTCACTTAATTTTAGTTTAATCTTTTCTCGCTTTATTTTTATTTAATTACTCAACGACGCCTTTTCTTTTAATTAGTTTTAGACAACCAAACAATTTCTTTTCCACCAAGAACGACTGAGTCGCACTAATCAACGGTAATCAATTCGAAAAGACTTGGAACAAATATATTTTATACTTGGCCTAATAAACCTTGAATTAATATCCAGCCTCCTTTACCTTATGCATTTTCTTACATTATTTCTTTTGGACATTGTTTAGTCCTTTCCTTTCAGTACTTATATTCATGTGTGTGAACTTATGTTGGACTACCGATGTTTGATTCTAGTATTTCCCTTTATGGTCATTTGATGTTTTAGACATTTACCTTGCATGCTTTGATGACACGCCATAATTATCCTATGATATTTCATTTATCAAAATGGGGTGTTAAAGTCATGGTACCCCCATGACTAGATACAAAAATATTGCTCGAGCTTAAGGGTTCATTTTAAAGGAATAACAACTAGGAAAAATATAAGTATTCAAATGGGGAACAAATAAGGCATAACAATAACGGAATCATAACAAAGGCAAAGGAATTAGGGATCATATGAAAATAACAACTAAGGATGTGGGAACATAGCAATGGCATAAGGATTTATCGAATGGAGTTGTATAAAAAGAGTAAAAGAGTGTTCTTTAATAAAGAACCGAATATCCGTATCTTAAACAAATCATCGCTTACTTTATAAATCAAATCAACTTATTCTCGCTTCCAAATATGTACATGAATTAAGATATATTTAGTACTTAGTTATATAACTAATCATTATGTTCCGCATCGATATTTGTTATAAGTTATAATTACGTTTTAATTTGATTAGCATTGCATTACTACTAACGTTACTTTTATATATCATACTAAAAATAATCAAAATGTTACTTACATTAAGGTCCCATTTAAATCCACTAATTTATAATATGAAAACCGTATGGAAATTTCATGACACGAGACGGTCGGTAACTTGAACATATAATAATTACTTTATAATATGACCACTTTAAAAGTTCAAGGTTTATCATATACATTGAATCTCATTAATTATCTTTATAAAATTAATTTGAGTAGAGAAAACACTTTAAAGCGAAACATTTGACGTCTTCTTTCTCGAAATATATGGCCATAGCCTCAAAAGACTCATTTTACAAAAGTAATTTGTGCCTTATGAACATGACGTTAAAAAAGCATATACATCATTATGTCATTTATGTGATAAAGTTCCA
Organism: Glebionis coronaria; assembly: GCA_025667525.1. Lineage (NCBI taxonomy): Eukaryota > Viridiplantae > Streptophyta > Magnoliopsida > Asterales > Asteraceae > Glebionis > Glebionis coronaria. The sequence continues at coordinate 298,366,303 of CM046874.1, forward strand.
TGATAGTTTATGTGTATTAAACATACATTTGCATCATCACTAATGGGTGAATTAGCTTAAGATTCTAGCAGGCTGATATACATGATTTTTAAAAGTAATAGTTACATGTAGTGTGCATGTTTTTTTGTTTGTTTCAAAAGAAATACCTCAGCACCGAATAAAAACGATAGATCAAACCCGAAAACGAAAGATATGATCGAAACGGAAACCCACACGTACACAATCACCTAAACGTATACTGCAACTCAATCTCGCAACCTTTAATTCGAACTCGAACCAGCACCAACGTAAGTCTAAACTAGGACAACAACTCGAATGAACCATAGAACACAAGCAACGTTTCGTGGTGTTGAATTTGTTTACGTTTTCTTATGAGTTTTGTGAAATACTTAGAAGAAATTATATAAATATGATTATATCCTAACTGCTCAGCTACTTATTAGGAGAATAAATGTAGACACTGAATAATATAACGGAATACGATTTGAAATAGGAAAGTTATATTAAAATGACCAACTAATGTAACGTATTTAGAGAAATGAATGGAGACATAAAAAATGACTTAAAATTAATGAATTAATAATAGAACTTTACGTAGGTAAGTTATAAGTATGACCATCTTGAGTACTTTAACCACACAGTTTGAATTTGTAACGATTTTAACGTAATAGGCTACTAGTTTATCTTAATTATTACTATAAAATGAGTATTATAACACTATGATAATTATTATCATTAATGTATTACCTTATTATTTGATTTAGGGTATTATAAGTTTATAAAAAAAATTATAACTTAAAGTTTTAATATCAATTGCTTATTATTTAAACTATAAGTTATATTCAAAATGACGAAATAAAATACAACTAAATTTTTTGGTTTAACAACATTTGTGCATCTCCTCTTGTTGATCCCTTAGATTAGTGATGACAAAGTTTCCCAAGCCTCTACTTCCACGTGAATTCTAGATTTGTGTCTTCTAGGAATGTTAATTCTCCTAGATAAATGTGTAATGAGAATGGAAGTAATAAACAATGTCATTTGAATAAAAAGTCTTTGTCTTAAAAAGCATGTTTTGTGTGTGGTAGTAGATTACATTTGATTAAAGATTGTGATTTCTATGAACAAAGGCCTGCAGGCCATCTTTAGTATGGTCCTACTGGTCAACCAATAGCTGCTCATACTGGTCTGTATGTTCCTTAGAGTAGGCTAAATCCATGTTCCCAACCTTTTCCTACTATCAAGAGGAACTCTCCTTCAGCTTCTGCTGATTGGAGAAGCACCAAGACTAGAACTAATAAACATGACAACAGACCCACAAGCTTATACTTTTAAAATTACAAGCAGTCTGCTGTAAATCACTATACTAATAATCCTTTTGACCACATGAATTTTGGGATAGGACATGGGGGTACTGTTGTTAAGCCCTCAGCAGGTTGTTCTTGGAAACAATACAAACCACCTATGATGAATAGAAAATACAAGAACAATAGTGGATCTCATAAATCTAAATGGAAATCTTTAAATGATCTACAAGGGAGGCTCAAGTCAAGAATGGCTTGGGTCCCCTTAAGACGCTAACTGTTGTACATTTTTCATGTTGTTGTAGATTGATCCCTACCAAGATCCAAGTCTTGGCATAGTAGATAGTGGTTGATCTAGAAGTATGACTGGTAACAAGGAACTATTGGCAAATTTTGTGCCATTTCAAGGAGGAAAGGTCTATTTTGGAGGTGGTGAAGGAAGTATCACAGGAAAAGGGACAATTCAGACTCCTAAAGTTAACTTTGAGCAAGTTTATTATGTGGAATCCCTACAACACTTGATGGAGGAACATAAAAATAAACTAGTTAATTAGTTTAGTTTGTGGTATCTTTTATTTATTAATCTTATTTTGTGTTTTTTAAGAATAGTATTCTTATCATTTTCTTCAAGTTTAGTTTTCCTATAAAATTAGGACTTGGTTTTATTGTATTGAATTATTATTGAGATATGAATAAAAAACAGACTTGTAGTCTTTTGTTAATTGACTTGAATCCAGGTTAGGGTTTATTGTTCAATTTTCACCCTAATAATCGGGCATTCGTTTTAATCAACGATTGTTGGAAGAGTTGTTTCTGGTATTCTTTGTGAATCAACAAATTCAATTATTTATCCTTTGTTTTCTCGCTACATCAGTTGGTATCAAGAGTCGAAGTTCCTGATTAAGATGTTAGAATATCCGTTTTTTGAGGTTGATGGTTCATCTTGTGATGAATGGGAAGATTATGGTGCGGCTAGCGATGATTATGATGGACCTCCCATATTTGATGAATATGAAGAAGAACCGATGCTAGTTTATGATACAGATATTGAAGATGTAATGGAGGAAAAAGAAGGATTTATGGGGGAAAAAGAATTTGGTGGGGAAGAAGACTACATTGAAGACACTGTAGTTGTGGCTAATACTCTTTGTTCTACAACGATCCAAAGTATCATGGTCAATAAGTTTGGTTTAAAGAAGATCAATGTTCGAGGTAGATTCATTATGAATAAAGGGAATTTGATGCAAGGATACAAATTTGGATGCTACGAGTACAAGAGACGAGTGAGACAAACTCGAGGACGAGTTTTTTGAAGTGAGAGAGAATGATGGAGGAACATAAAAATAAACTGGTTATTTTGTTTAGTTTGTGGTATCTTTTATTTATTAATCGTATTTTGTGTTTTTTAAGAATAGTATTCTTATCTTTTTCTTCAAGTTTAGTTTTCCTATAAAATTAGGACTTAGTTTTATTGTATTGAATTATTATTGAGATATGAATAAAAAACACAGACTTGTAGTCTTTTGTTAATTGACTTGAATCCAGGTTAGGGTTTATTGTTCAATTTTCACCCTAATAATCGGGAATTCGCTTGAATCAACAATTGTTGGAAGAGTTCTTTCTGGTATTCTTTGTGAATTGATGAGACTGTATTTATACATGGTCTCATCGTCCAAATCGGGCTTAAAACGCTTAAAATATCGTCAAAATACCCAAAAATATGCTTGTGTTTGTTCATTGTGTATTTCAGGTACGGATATCGTGAAATTCACCAAAGGATTACAAGAATAGAGCAAAAACGAACACGAGAAACGAAGCCGCACAAGAAACCGGGCCCAAATATGGAATTTACAAAAATGCCCTTGAAGTTTTGAAGATTGGCAACTTTGGTCCCTCAACTTGTGAAGACTTGTCACAAATGACCCTCCACTAATCATTTGTACAAGTTACATCCTTGAAGTTTGAAGACATGTGCAAGAATGGCCCTTGAAGATTACCAAAATTGCATTAATTATCCTTAAATCCTTGATTACAAAATATGAGGGACTGAGATTGTAATTTTCCCTAAGTATTATCAAAGGGAAATTACTAATATGCTGATTAAATGTGAAGTGACACAAATCTGGAAGACAGGGGGTCACTTTTGCCATAAACCAAACCCAAACCCGACCAAACCCACCAAATACCCCACCAAACCCACTAATAGCCCAAACAATCATCCTTTTACCCGGCCCAAGTCAAACGGTCAACCCCAACTTAAATCTTTTAAACCGGATTTTATATTAGTTAAACTTGGGGGGAAACAAATACTATTCATCCTTCTCCCTAATTATCCCCTAATCCCACACATAAACCCTAATTCCACCCGATTTTATTAATGAAAATCAAAGAGCCATATTTTCCAGATCGTTGATTAACCTTCCTCTAAACCAAACCCCACCATAAACACTAAATCCCGTGACCTCCTATGGCCCACACAAGATACCCTGCACCTATCACTTTCCCTCAAATTCGAGAAGCAGACAAGATGAGTGGTGGGATTTCTTTCCTTGCTCCCAAAGAACTCCTCAACGGCTAAGATCATCTCTTCCAGCTGTCATTTCACATGGGAACCCATTGACCAGATTCTTCATCAAGACCACAAGGGCTTTTTTGGAATTTTGTAATAGCTAGGGTTTAGTTCTTTCATTTATTCTGGACTTTTCTTTCAGTCTCTATATATAGCAGTCGACTTGTGACTGCATATTTTTTTCCAACTTTTGTACTATTTTCTATCAATAAATAGTTAAAGTATTTTTAGCCAATGTGCATAAGTTGAGTTCCATTTAACTGTTTTCAGTAGTGTAATGAGTTTTTATTCTTGGAAAAAAATTAGTTCTTTAAGGTATTTCTAGGTTTGGTCAAGTGGAAATTTATTTGGGAAACATCTTATTTTTTTTTTATTTTTTTTTTAAAATACATGGTCTGAATTCAAAAGAAAAACCAAGGAAGTGAAAGTGGATTTGAGTTTTCTTTGGTTTTCAGAAATGTGTTGTTGTTTTGAATATAACCTTAGTTCAACAACTTCAAATTTGTTATACAAGTTTTGAAGAAAATCAGTTTTACCTTTGTTTTTTTATTTGATGGCTTACTGTTTATATAAGACCACCAATAAGCTGCTTGACAACAGCTTATTGGTTCTTATATAAACTTGAAATTCTATTTCCTTGGTTGGCTGTGTTTGTGCAGGATATAAACAAGTCACTCCTATTTCATTTCAGTTTTCTTTGTTTGAAGATATTATACCCCTGGGTCTTTTCTTTAAGATTCCATCAACGGGGCTCTCTACAATCTCACAAGCTTGCATAAGCACTAACAATCCCCTATGGAAGGCATTCAGCCAGGTATTGGGCTTTGAACCCCATTGGTTATGTTTTTGAGCTTTTAATGTGATTTATGTGAACATTGTATGAATCTGCTTCATTGTTGGTTTTCATGGTTTGTTTATGCTTGTTAATGATTGTTTTACATGCTTAAGTAGTTTAGAATCATTTTGGTTTGGATTTGAAAGAATTCTTTTGAAAAAAGTTGATTTTCAGAAATAAGAGGGTGTTTGGATGTGGGTTTTAATTGAAATATTGTGACAGCTTTGGTGTTAATTTCAGTCTAGACACACTCTTTTTGTTAGCTATAAGTATTTTCAGCTTTTGGTTTAAGATTTGGTAGGATAAAACAGGTATCTCATTCTTAAATTTTTTGGTAAAAAAAGCTAAGTATATCAGTAAGCCTTAGATAGCTTTGATTTAGTGTTTTTCACCATCTAATCTTGTAGACTGTTAAGAGTGGGTGTAATATAGGGCTCTTAATCAATTAGTTGTGATTTGGTAATCATTTGAGCAAATTATAGGCTTTTAAAATTCGTCCTAGAGTCAAGTTTATCAGCAACTGTTCACAATCCCATATTCTTCATTACAGTAACTGTGTTTAGGGCTTGTGTGTGTAAAAATTGTGAACAACTTGCTCTTTTTCTTGTATTGTTGACTCCCCACAACCCAACTGGTTGTGGGGGTGCCAATCATTGCCCACAAAACTATGTATTGAACAAGTTACAAGCTAATCTTTGCCCAGACTTTGTTTTTGCACTATCAGTGGGAACTAAGTTCCCACTGCTAGCCTTACTTTTGGTACTGCTACACTAGAAATCAAAAGGCAGTCAAGTGTCATTGTCAGATTTTCATTTTTTTTGTCTTTTGTGGGCAAAAATAGGATTTAGGGCCTCAAACCAATGTTGTTATTTTTCTTATTTAATTTTTGATTTTTCAGTTTAATTTATTTTTATTCTACTATTCAGTTGATATTTTTTAGATTAAATAGCTATTTTTAATTACTTTTAATATTTCTGTTTTTTGTCTTTTAGTGGTAAAATTTCATAATTTTCAGATCTAAAATTTTTCTTAGATTTAGAAAATTAGTTTAAGATTTTTAGTTTAAAAAAATATTTACTGTTCACTTTTTAATCATTTTTTTTTATAATCAATTTAGTATAATTAGGGTTTTATTATTAAACTGTTTTGTCTTTTAGTGAAAAATTTTACATTTTTCAAACTTTTTCAATTTTCTACTGTTCATTAGTGTAATTTAGGATTTTTAAAATTGTCAAATTAATTTTGGCCTTATTTTATTATTTTTTATTATTATTTTAATTTAAAAATAGTTTTTAGTGATTAAAAAAATAGAAAAATAGTTTTGAAAATTTAGGAAAAATAGAATTTAGTCTTTAAATAATATAAGTTAGTTATTAGTTCAATAAATTAATATTTTGGGCATTTTGTTAATTATATTTAATTTTTGGGCTTTAATTAGCATTAAAAATTGAATATTTAATTAATAAAAGGTTTTAAAATATATTTGTTGAATTTTTATTCTTATTTATATTATTTTAGACTTAGTTTAATCTTTTAATTAATTTTTAGGTGTAATTTTTAATTTTGTCGCGTTTTACGTATTTACGTTCGCGTTTTACGTCATTCGTCGTAGTTTAAATCGTAGTCGTAGCTCGTCTTTACTTTTTCTCTCCTTAAACCAAAAACGTCACTAATCCAAACATTGTTATTTTATATATTGGCACATTAATACACACACCTCCTTCGAGAACGAACCCGCATTTATTCGGTTTTACGTTTTTCCTAAAGCGTACAACTTAATACTTGCCACATTTATACGCTCTTTTTCATAAAAGACGTATTTTATCCAACATCATTTTGGCGCCGCTGCCGGGGAGGTGTTTAGTGTGCCATTACTATTAGTATCGTGTTTGTGTGAGTAGTGCGTTTTTGCTTTTTATTTTTTTTGGAAAGCGTGAATATCGTACATACTCATTTTTGTTATTTTTTCATTACTATATTATAATATCCAAATAAAACGTGTTTAATTTTCCTAAATTAAACACAAAACAATCTTTTACTATATTGTAGATATATTGGTTTTCGTTTTTTTGTGAATATATTATTACTATATTGTATCTACGTAAGAACAATAAATATACAAGTACTCCAAAAGCGTGAAAACGCAACCTTGATTCGGGATTTCATCACTCGATCATTGTATTCGAATCCAAAGCAAAAGTTTAAAGGCAAAATAGATAAATACTTTCGTGAGGCTTAATTTCAATTAACACAAACTATAAGGTGGGTATAAGGCGGTTGTATTTCACGACCTAAAGGAAAAAGGCTCTTAAGTGCTTCACGCCGCCTCGTTTCCTCCGCTTGCTTGTGCGTGTTTTGAGAAAGAGAGCTAATCGAGGGTTTGCCGCCCAAGTATTATCTACGTACATTATATTTGCTTGTGTTTTCAAGATTAAACACTCTTGAACGTTTTGGTGTTCCACCAACGTTCTAAAGTCATCGAAGGCGTTCACTCCACGTGATCGTTTTCATTCTTTGAGGCTCCTTTAATCGAGAAAGTCGATTCGAGGAGAGATTTGTAGATTTGTGTCTACGTAATACATTCAAAAACCCCAAAAAAATTAAAAAGCAATCAAAAATGAAAAAATATTCTTCTTACCCCTAATCAATTAATTATTTCTCTAACCCTCTAGTGTTTAATTCTCGTAACACCATTCGCGTTTCGTCATGTCCAACGAGGGATATTACTCTTGTCCATATTGTGGAGGTCCGCCCGACGATGGTAATTGCTTCAATTGCGAAATTTATGGAGGAAAGGAGGGGTATATATACAACTCTCCTCAAAACGACCATGGTTACGGATTTCAATCCTATGACCAAACTCCACAACCGCCTTCGTCTTATTCGTGTGATTTTTGCGGTTTGGAGCACGACTTCGGATTTTGTTGTACGAATTATAATGACCCCACACCGAATCCTAATTTCTTTGACCAATCATTGCAATATCCATCGTCGTATTCATGTGAGTCTTGTGGAAACGCACCTCATTATGGGTACGATTGTCAACCAATGAACTACAATACGTCTTTCGACAATCAATTCTCCGGTTTTGACCAACCACCTCCACAAAATTCTTTCGATGATGATCTCGGTGCAAGTCGCGTTGACAAGGGATTTGAAGAGATTAAATTGCTTTTTCAACAAATTATGGAGAAAAAGGAACTTTCAACCGTCGAAGTGATCGAAGAAAGGATCAAAGATATGGAAGAGGAGAAACGACGAATCAATCAAGAAATAAACGATATCTCTAATGAACTCGGCATTAGGAGATATCGTAAAGAAGAAATAAGTGACGAGTTTAAAAGAGAGTGTGAGATTAAAACTAAACAACTTTTACAAGATTACAATGGTTTAAGCATCGATATTCGTCATAAAAAACAAGAACTAGAAAGAGAGGAGCATCTAGCTAGATGTGATCTCACGCCTCCTATTTATGATGACGACGACGATTGCGACATTTTTAATCTCAACTCGTCTTGTGAAACCATAACTCTCACGCTCCCAACGAAACCCGATGCCTCTCTAAGTATGGGGGAGAATAATCTTAGCACTAATCCTAGAGTTGAGATCCCTATTCCAATCCAAAGTGAGCCTACGGTTGTCTTTGATGAGGAGTTAAGTGATTTTGCTCTCGAAAAATTTTCACACGAAGATGCTAACGAGGCAAATTACGATAGTGAGTATGATACGATTTCATGTGATGATGTCTCTCCCAACGACACTTCGGGTAGAGAATCATTGACTTATTTCGAACCCGCTTTTCGATGATGATTTTTCCACTAGTGATGACGAGTCACTACTCGATGAGGAAGTTTGTGTCGACGAATTTAAAATCTACTCGAATTCCCTTTTTGAATTTGATGACGAGTTCGTTTTTGGTGACGTAAATCCTCTCTTTGATGAGACGTTCGAGGACATCGAGAGTGAGGATTCTAAGGATCCTAAACTCGATGAGCCGGATTTGCTAGTCACCCTCCCTAAGTCTCATTTGGATGAGCCTTCTCTTTTGACTTGTGATGTTTCCATTCTCGAGGGGTTCACCGATGGACCGCCTCTCGATGAGAATGAGGATTTTAATGAGGCCTTTGCCTTAGAACCGGGAGGAGACTTTGAGACCCCCATTTTTATTGATTCTCTTTCAAATTTGCCTTCGTCTCAAAGTAATCTTACCCACCCTCTCGGTTCCCATGACTACACGTACTTCGAGTACGTTGTAAGGAGTTTTCTTCCTTACAAAGCGTATCCTCCGGCTTTGCCTTTATCATTTTCCACCAAAAGTGAGGATACGATCTTTGACCCCGGTATAAAGGCTTTGCCTTTATTATCGGTTGCTTTTGGGCCTTGATTACATGTAAGTCCCACCAAAAATGACCATACCAAGATTATCCCTAAATGATCACATTTATGGGGATTCGAGTCGAGCTTTTGACTCGGTTATCAAAAACAAGGTGCCTCATGGGGGATTCTCATGCTTATCCTTGTACATATTATCGCTTTCTTAGTTTAACGTAACGAGGGGACTTGTGCTCTTCCAACTTTTGTTCCGTGGTTGTTTGTGATTGTGATTTATTAGGTTCATCGTCATCATTGAAGCCTCTCGTGTTCGTTTTACGGATCACTCGAGCTTCGATCGTTGCCTTTGGAGATTCCGATATCCGATGATATCCTTTTATGTTCTAACGTTTATCTTATTAGCGTAATTCATAAACGGCTTTTAGGTTATTCTTTTTACCCTTTCCATGCTCGAGATTAAGCATTCGACTTCGTCTCTAGTATGGGGGTGTTTACACCCCTAGACTCGAAACATTGAGGACAATGTTTAGTTTTAGTATGGGGGGGTGAGTAGATACTTCACCTTGCTTACGTCACCATGCTATCCAATATTCATCTTTTTGTTATCGTTTTGTTGCAAAATAAGGCTAAAAATGGCCAAGTTTTAAATTTTTTCTAGTTTTCATAAGTGTTTAAGACACGAATGTAGGTTTTCCGATGGTGAGAACGAGAGTAATTTTTGACTCGACCGTGCGTGTTGAGCACTTAGCTTCGATTCCTTAACTTTTTAGGCTAAGCCTCTTAAATGAGGACGAGAAATGATAGAGTTATTTATAAGTCTCGTAATCGTCACGATCTTATGTGTAGTAATTATTAGCTTATTCTCCCCACGCTTTTGCATAAATAATTGTTAATAAATATTGATTTGGCGGTTTAGTCACTATTGTTGGTTTCTAATTTGTTTTGGTAGCTTCCATGTAATTAAATTGGGAAAACATTAAGGTATCGCCAGCGTCACGGTTTTGAAGTATTGGCACCCGAATAATCGAAAGCTTCACCTAATAATAAGATTTCAAGTGCTCACCTAAATTAAGCAAAAAGTTGAAGCTCACAAGGCCGAAAAATCTATGCCCAAATTGAAAGTGAATCAAGCCTTAATCTTCGAAGCTTTAAAGATCCAAAATTCGCTTTAGCGTGAGGATATACGTCTTTGGCTAATAAAACCACCGATGAGACGGATAATAAAAGGCAAGGCAAGACCGAATTCATAATAAAAGCTTCATGGCGAAGTTGAATAAAAGATGGAGGTAAACCAAAGATAATAAGGCCCTTTCGTTAGGGGGCGTATAAAAGTCTTGGTAATAAGTCTCATGTTCAAAACCGTTATAAAACCGTGTTTATCGATCATTCTTGTTGACTTAATTTTTTGACATCGTTGTCTATTGGGGTGAATTATTAATTTAATGATTTTGGTTACACCGTTAAAACTCTATTTTTTGGACTTAATCTCTATTCACGCATAAGTCAATGACGTATCCTCGTGATCATTAAGACAAAAATAAAATATAAGAGATACCAAGTAGGAATAAGGGAGTTTAGGTTCGTAATTAACACTCATGAGATTTGATCGTGTTGCTAACTTATAATAACAATGATCTCGTTACACGCTTAGCATGGAATTGGGTGAAATTCGAGGACGACGAAATTATTTCTAACGAAGCATTCACGTGTTCTTGTTCTATGACCCCAAAAGTCACTTTCTCGTGATGAAACCAATACATTATGTCTAAAACGCATGTAGTAGTTTATTTAAATTTATGTCTTGAATAAATGTCATCATAAAATGAATTTTGGAAGTGCTAAGATACTTAATTCTAGCATTGCGTGGGGAAACGGTAATGGTTTAGTATGGGGGAGTGATGAGACTGTATTTATACATAGTCTCATCGTCCAAATCGGGCTTAAAACGCTTTAAATATCGTCAAAATACCCAAAAATATGCTTGTGTTTGTTCATTGTGTATTTCAGGTACGGATATCGTGAAATTCACCAAAAGATTACAAGAATAGAGCAAAAACGAACACGGGAAACGAAGCCGCACAAGAAACCGGGCCCAAATATGGAATTTACAAAAATGCCCTTGAAGTTTTGAAGATTGGCAACTTTGGTCCCTCAACTTGTGAAGACTTGTCACAAATGACCCTCCACTAATCATTTGTACAAATTACATCCTTGAAGTTTGAAGACATGTGCAAGAATGGCCCTTGAAGATTACCAAAATTGCATTAATGATCCTTAAATCCTTGATTACAAAATATGAGGGACTGAGATTGTAATTTTCCCTAAGTATTATCAAAGGGAAATTACTAATATGCTGATTAAATGTGAAGTGACACAAATCTGGAAGACAGGGGGTCACTTTTGCCATAAACCAAACCCAAACCCGACCAAACCCACCAAATACCCCACCAAACCCACCAATAGCCCAAACAATCATCCTTTTACCCGGCCCAAGTCAAACGGTCAACCCCAACTTAAATCCTTTAAACCGGATTTTATATTAGTTAAACTTGGGGGGAAACAAATACTATTCATCCTTCTCCCTAATTATCCCCTAATCCCACACATAAACCCTAATTCCACCCGATTTTATTAATGAAAATCAAAGAGCCATATTTTCCAGATCGTCGATTAACCTTCCTCTAAACCAAACCCCACCATAAAAACTAAATCCCGTGACCTCCTATGGCCCACACAAGATACCCTGCACCTATCACTTTCCCTCAAATTCGAGAAGCAGACAAGATGAGTGGTGGGATTTCTTTCCTTGCTCCCAAAGAACTCCTCAACGGCTAAGATCATCTCTTCCATCTGTCATTTCACATGGGAACCCATTGACCAGATTCTTCATCAAGACCACAAGGGCTTTTCTGGAATTTTGTAATAGCTAGGGTTTAGTTCTTTCATTTATTCTGGACTTTTCTTTCAGTCTCTATATATAGCAGTCGACTTGTGACTGCATATTTTGTTCCAACTTTTGTACTATTTTCTATCAATAAATAGTTAAAGTATTTTTAGCCAATGTGCATAAGTTGAGTTCCATTTAACTGTTTTCAGTAGTGTAATGAGTTTTTATTCTTGCAAAAAAATTAGTTCTTTAAGGTATTTCTAGGTTTGGTCAAGTGGAAATTTATTTGGGAAACATCTTATTTTTTATTTTTTTTTTTAAATACATGGTCTGAATTCAAAAGAAAAACCAAGGAAGTGAAAGTGGATTTGAGCTTTCTTTGGTTTTCAGAAATGTGTTGTTGTTTTGAATATAACCTCTGTTCAACAACTTCAAATTTGTTATACAAGTTTTGAAGAAAATCAGTTTTACCTTTGTTTTTTTTATTTGATGGCTTACTGTTTATATAAGACCACCAATAAGCTGCTTGACAACAGCTTATTGGTTCTTATATAAACTTGAAATTCTATTTCCTTGGTTGGCTGTGTTTGTGCAGGATATAAACAAGTCACTCCTATTTCATTTCAGTTTTCTTTGTTTGAAGATATTATACCCCTGGGTCTTTTCTTTAAGATTCCATCAACGGGGCTCTCTACAATCTCACAAGCTTGCATAAGCCCTAACAATCCCCTATGGAAGGCATTCAGCCAGGTATTGGGCTTTGAACCCCATTGGTTATGTTTTTGAGCTTTTAATGTGATTTATGTGAACATTGTATGAATCTGCTTCATTGTTGGTTTTCATGGTTTGTTTATGCTTGTTAATGATTGTTTTACATGCTTAAGTAGTTTAGAATCATTTTGGTTTGGATTTGAAAGAATTCGTTTGAAAAAAGTTGATTTTCAGAAATAAGAGGGTGTTTGGATGTGGGTTTTAATTGAAATATTGTGACAGCTTTGGTGTTAATTTCAGTCTAGACACACTCTTTTTGTTAGCTATAAGTATTTTCAGCTTTTGGTTTAAGATTTGGTAGGATAAAACAGGTATCTCATTCTTAAATTTTTGGTAAAAGAAGCTAAGTATATCAGTAAGCCTTAGATAGCTTTGATTTAGTGTTTTTCACCATCTAATCTTGTAGACTGTTAAGAGTGGGTGTAATATAGGGCTCTTAATCAATTAGTTGTGATTTGGTAATCATTTGAGCAAATTATAGGCTTTTAAAATTCGTCCTAGAGTCAAGTTTATCAGCAACTGTTCACAGTCCCATATTCTTCATTACAGTAACTGTGTTTAGGGCTTGTGTGTGCAAAAATTGTGAACAACTTGCTCTTTTTCTTGTATTGTTGACTCCCCACAACCCAACTGGTTGTGGGGGTGCCAATCATTGCCCACAAAACTATGTATTGAACAAGTTACAAGCTAATCTTTGCCCAGACTTTGTTTTTGCACTATCAGTGGGAACTAAGTTCCCACTGCTAGCCTTACTTTTGGTACTGCTACACTAGAAATCAAAAGGCAGTCAAGTGTCATTGTCAGATTTTCATTTTTTTTGTCTTTTGTGGGCAAAAATAGGATTTAGGGCCTCAAACCAATTTTGTTATTTTTCTTATTTAATTTTTGATTTTTCAGTTTAATTTATTTTTATTCTACTGTTCATTTGATATTTTTTAGATTAAATAGCTATTTTTAATTACTTTTAATATTTCTGTTTTTTATCTTTTAGTGGTAAAATTTCATAATTTTCAGATCTAAAATTTTTCTTAGATTTAGAAAATTAGTTTAAGATTTTTAGTTTAAAAAAATATTTACTGTTCACTTTTTAATCATTTATTTTATAAATAATTTAGTATAATTAGGGTTTTATTATTAAACTGTTTTGTCTTTTAGTGAAAAATTTTACATTTTTCAAACTTTTTCAATTTTCTACTGTTCATTAGTGTAATTTAGGATTTTTAAAATTGTCAAATTAATTTTGGCATTATTTTATTATTTTTTAGGATTATTTTAATTTAAAAATAGTTTTTAGTGATTAAAAAATAGAAAAATAGTTTTGAAAATTTAGGAAAAATATTTTTTAGTCTTTAAATAATATAATTAGTTATTAGTTCAATAAATTAATATTTTTGGCATTTTGTTAATTATATTTAATTTTTGGGCTTTAATTAGCATTAAAAATTGAATATTTAATTAATAAAAGGTTTTAAAATATATTTGTTGAATTTTTATTCTTATTTATATTATTTTAGACTTATTTTAATCTTTTAATTAATTTTTAGGTGTAATTTTTAATTTTGTCGCGTTTTACGTATTTACGTTCGCGTTTTACGTCATTCGTCGTAGTTTAAATCGTAGTCGTAGCTCGTCTTTACTTTTTCTCTCCTTAAACCAAAAACGTCACTAATCCAAACATTGTTATTTTATATATTGGCACATTAATACACACACCTCCTTCGAGAACGAACCCGCATTTATTCGGTTTTACGTTTTTCCTAAAGCGTACAACTTAATACTTGCCACATTTATACGCTCTTTTTCCTAAAAGACGTATTTTACCCAACATCATTTTGGCGCCGCTGCCGGGGAGGTGTTTAGTGTGCCATTACTATTAGTATCGTGTTTGTGTGAGTAGTGCGTTTTTGCTTTTTATTTTTTTTGGAAAGCGTGAATATCGTACATACTCATTTTTGTTATTTTTTCATTACTATATTATAATATCCAAATAAAACGTGTTTAATTTTCCTAAATTAAACACAAAACAATCTTTTACTATATTGTAGATATATTGGTTTTCGTGTTTTGTGAATATATTATTACTATATTGTATCTACGTAAGAACAATAAATATACAAGTACTCCAAAAGCGTGAAAACGCAACCTTGATTCGGGATTTCATCACTCGATCATTGTATTCGAATCCAAAGCAAAAGTTTAAAGGCAAAATAGATAAATACTTTCGTGAGGCTTAATTTCAATTAACACAAACTATAAGGTGGGTATAAGGCGGTTGTATTTCACGACCTAAAGGAAAAAGGCTCTTAAGTGCTTCGCGCCGCCTCGTTTCCTCCGCTTGCTTGTGCGTGTTTTGAGAAAGAGAGCTAATCGAGGGTTTGCCGCCCAAGTATTATCTACGTACATTATATTTTCTTGTGTTTTCAAGATTAAACCCTCTTGAACGTTTTGGTGTTCCACCAACGTTCTAAAGTCATCGAAGGCATTCACTCTACGTGATCGTTTTATTCTTTGAGGCTCCTTTAATCGAGAAAGTCGATTCGAGGAGAGATTTGTAGATTTGTGTCTACGTAATACATTCAAAAACCCCCAAAAAATTAAAAAACAATCAAAAATGAAAAAATATTCTTCTTACCCCTAATTAATTAATTCTTTCTCTAACCCTCTAGTGTTTAATTCTCGTAACACCATTCGCGTTTCGTCATGTCGAACGAGGGATATTACTCTTGTCCATATTGTGGAGGTCCGCCCGACGGTGGTAATTGCTTCAATTGCGAAATTTATGGAGGAAGGGAGGGGTATATATACAACTCTCCTCAAAACGACCATGGTTACGGATTTCAATCCTATGACCAAACTCCACAACCGCCTTCGTCTTATTCGTGTGATTTTTGCGGTTTGGAGCACGACTTCCGATTTTGTTGTACGAATTATAATGACCCCACACCGAATCCTAATTTCTTTGACCAATCATCGCAATATCCATCGTCGTATTCATGTGAGTATTGTGGAAACGCACCTCATTATGGGTACGATTGTCAACCGATGAACTACAATACGTCTTTCGACAATCAATTCTCCGGTTTTGACCAATCACCTCCACAAAATTCTTTCGATGATGATCTCGGTGCAAGTCGCGTTGACAAGGGATTTGAAGAGATTAAATTGATTTTTCAACAAATTATGGAGAAAAAGGAACTTTCAACCGTCGAAGTGATCGAAGAAAGGATCAAAGATATGGAAGAGGAGAAACGACGAATCAATCAAGAAATAAACGATATCTCTAATGAACTCGGCATTAGGAGATATCGTAAAGAAGAAATAAGTGACGAGTTTAAAAGAGAGTGTGAGATTAAAACTAAACAACTTTTACAAGATTACAATGGTTTAAGCATCGATATTCGTCATAAAAAACAAGAACTAGAAAGAGAGGAGCATCTAGCTAGATGTGATCTCACGCCTCCTATTTATGATGACGACGACGATTGCGACATTTTTAATCTCAACTCGTCTTGTGAAACCTTAACTCTCACGCTCCCAACGAAACCCGATGCCTCTCTAAGTATGGGGGAGAAGAATCTTAGCACTAATCCTAGTGTTGAGATCCCTATTCCAATCCAAAGTGAGCCTACGGTTGTCTTCGATGAGGAGTTAAGTGATTTTGCTCTCGATAAATTTTCACACGAAGATGCTAACGAGGCAAATTACGATAGTGAGTATGATACGATTTCATGTGATGATGTCTCTCCCAACGACACTTCGGGTAGAGAATCATTGACTTTTTCGAACCCGCTTTTCGATGATGATTTTTCCACTAGTGATGACGAGTCACTACTCGATGAGGAAGTTTGTGTCGACGAATTTAAAATCTACTCGAATTCCCTTTTTGAATTTGATGACGAGTTCGTTTTTGGTGACGTAAATCCTCTCTTTGATGAGACGTTCGAGGACATCGAGAGTGAGGATTCTAAGGATCCTAAACTCGATGAGCCGGATTTGCTAGTCACCCTCCCTAAGTCTCATTTGGATGAGCCTTCTCTTTTGACTTGTGATGTTTCCATTCTCGAGGGGTTCACCGATGGACCGCCTCTCGATGAGAATGAGGATTTTAATGAGGCCTTTGCCTTAGAACCGGGAGGAGACTTTGAGACCCCCATTTTTATTGATTCTCTTTCAAATTTGCCTTCGTATCAAAGTAATCTTACCCACCCTCTCGGTTCCCATGACTACACGTACTTCGAGTACGTTGTAAGGAGTTTTCTTCCTTACAAAACATATCCTTCGGCTTTGCCTTTATCATTTTCCACCAAAAGTGAGGATACGATCTTTGACCCCGGTATAAAGGCTTTGCCTTTATTATCGGTTGCTTTTGGACCTTGATTACATGTAAGTCCCACCAAAAATGACCATACCAAGATTATCCCTAAATGATCACATTTATGGGGATTCGAGTCGAGCTTTTGACTCATTTATAAAAAACAAGGTGCCTCGTGGGGGATTCTCATGCTTATCCTTGTACATATTATCGCTTTCTTAGTTTAACGTAACGAGGGGACTTGTGCTCTTCCAACTTTTGTTCCGTGGTTGTTTGTGATTGTGATTTATTAGGTTCATCGTCATCATTGAAGCCTCTCGTGTTCGTTTTACGGATCACTCGAGCTTCGATCGTTGCCTTTGGAGATTCCGATATCCGATGATATCCTTTTATGTTCTAACGTTTATCTTATTAGCATAATTCATAAACGGCTTTTAGGTTATTCGTTTTACCCTTTCCATGCTCGAGATTAAGCATTCGACTTCGTCTCTAGTATGGGGGTGTTTACACCCCTAGACTCGAAACATTGAGGACAATGTTTAGTTTTAGTATGGGGGGGTGAGTAGATACTTCACCTTGCTTACGTCACCACGCTATCCAATATTCATCTTTTTGTTATCGTTTTGTTGCAAAATAAGGCTAAAAATGGCCAAATTTTAAAAATTTTCTAGTTTTTCATAAGTGTTTAAGACACGAATGTAGGTTTTCCGATGGTGAGAACGAGAGTAATTTTTGACTCGACCGTGCGTGTTGAGCACTTAGCTTCGATTCCTTAACTTTTTAGGCTAAGCCTCTTAAATGAGGACGAGAAATGATAGAGTTATTTATAAGTCTCGTAATCGTCACGATCTTATGTGTAGTAATTATTAGCTTATTCTCCCCACGCTTTTGCATAAATAATTGTTAATAAATATTGATTTGGCGGTTTAGTCACTATTGTTGGTTTCTAATTTGTTTTGGTAGCTTCTATGTAATTAAATTGGGAAAACATTAAGGCATCGCCAGCGTCACGGTTTTGAAGTATTGGCACCCGAATAATCGAAAGCTTCACCTAATAATAAGATTTCAAGTGCTCACCTAAATTAAGCAAAAAATTGAAGCTCACAAGGCCGAAAAATCTATGCCCAAATTGAAAGTGAATCAAGCCTTAATCTTCGAAGCTTTAAAGATCCAAAATTCGCTTTAGCGTGAGGATATACGTCTTTGGCTAATAAAACCACCGATGAGGCGGATAATAAAAGGCAAGGCAAGACCGAAGTCATAATAAAAGCTTCATGGCGAAGTTGAATAAAAGATGGAGGTAAACCAAAGATAATAAGGCCCTTTCGTTAGGGGGCGTATAAAAGTCTTGGTAATAAGTCTCATGGTCAAAACCGTTATAAAACCGTGTTTATCGATCCTTCTTGTTGACTTAAGTTTTTGACATCGTTGTCTATTGGGGTGAATTATTAATTTAATGATTTTGGTTACACCGTTAAAACTCTATTTTTTGGACTTAATCTCTATTCACGCATAAGTCAATGATGTATCCTCGTGATCATTAAGACAAAAATAAAATATAAGAGATACCAAGTAGGAATAAGGGAGTTTAGGTTCGTAATTAACACTCATGAGATTTGATCGTGTTGCTAACTTATAATAACAATGATCTCGTTACACGCTTAGCATGGAATTGGGTGAAATTCGAGGACGACGAAATTATTTCTAACGAAGCATTCACGTGTTCTTGTTCTATGACCCCAAAAGTCACTTTCTCGTGATGAAAACAATACATTATGTCTAAAACGCATGTAGTAGTTTATTTAAATTTATGTCTTGAATAAATGTCATCATAAAATGAATTTTGGAAGTGCTAAGATACTTAATTCTAGCATTGCGTGGGGACACGGCAATGGTTTAGTATGGGGGAGTGATGAGACTGTATTTATACATAGTCTCATCGTCCAAATCGGGCTTAAAACGCTTAAAATATCGTCAAAATACCCAAAAATATGCTTGTGTTTGTTCATTGTATATTTCAGGTACGGATATCGTGAAATTCACCAAAAGATTACAAGAATAGAGCAAAAACGAACACGGGAAACGAAGCCGCACAAGAAACCGGGCCCAAATATGGAATTTACAAAAATGCCCTTGAAGTTTTGAAGATTGGCAACTTTGGTCCCTCAACTTGTGAAGACTTGTCACAAATGACCCTCCACTAATCATTTGTACAAGTTACATCCTTGAAGTTTGAAGACATGTGCAAGAATGGCCCTTGAAGATTACCAAAATTGCATTAATGATCCTTAAATCCTTGATTACAAAATATGAGGGACTGAGATTGTAATTTTCCCTAAGTATTATCAAAGGGAAATTACTAATATGCTGATTAAATGTGAAGTGACACAAATCTGGAAGACAGGGGGTCACTTTTGCCATAAACCAAACCCAAACCCGACCAAACCCACCAAATACCCCACCAAACCCACCAATAGCCCAAACAATCATCCTTTTACCCGGCCCAAGTCAAACGGTCAACCCCAACTTAAATCTTTTAAACCGGATTTTATATTAGTTAAACTTGGGGGGAAACAAATACTATTCATCCTTCTCCCTAATTATCCCCTAATCCCACACATAAACCCTAATTCCACCCGATTTTATTAATGAAAATCAAAGAGCCATATTTTCCAGATCGTCGATTAACCTTCCTCTAAACCAAACCCCACCATAAAAACTAAATCCCGTGACCTCCTATGGCCCACACAAGATACCCTGCACCTATCACTTTCCCTCAAATTCGAGAAGCAGACAAGATGAGTGGTGGGATTTCTTTCCTTGCTCCCAAAGAACTCCTCAACGGCTAAGATCATCTCTTCCAGCTGTCATTTCACATGGGAACCCATTGACCAGATTCTTCATCAAGACCACAAGGGCTTTTCTGGAATTTTGTAATAGCTAGGGTTTAGTTCTTTCATTTATTCTGGACTTTTCTTTCAGTCTCTATATATAGCAGTCGACTTGTGACTGCATATTTTGTTCCAACTTTTGTACTATTTTCTATCAATAAATAGTTAAAGTATTTTTAGCCAATGTGCATAAGTTGAGTTCCATTTAACTGTTTTCAGTAGTGTAATGAGTTTTTATTCTTGCAAAAAAAATTAGTTCTTTAAGGTATTTCTAGGTTTGGTCAAGTGGAAATTTATTTGGGAAACATCTTATTTTTTTATTTTTTTTTTAAAATACATGGTCTGAATTCAAAAGAAAAACCAAGGAAGTGAAAGTGGATTTGAGTTTTCTTTGGTTTTCAGAGATGTGTTGTTGTTTTTAATATAACCTCAGTTCAACAACTTCAAATTTGTTATACAAGTTTTGAAGAAAATCAGTTTTACCTTTGTTTTTTTTATTTGATGGCTTACTGTTTATATAAGACCACTAATAAGCTGCTTGACAACAGCTTATTGGTTCTTATATAAACTTGAAATTCTATTTCCTTGGTTGGCTGTGTTTGTGCAGGATATAAACAAGTCACTCCTATTTCATTTCAGTTTTCTTTGTTTGAAGATATTATACCCCTGGGTCTTTTCTTTAAGATTCCATCAACGGGGCTCTCTACAATCTCACAAGCTTGCATAAGCCCTAAAAATCCCCTATGGAAGGCATTCAGCCAGGTATTGGGCTTTGAACCCCATTGGTTATGTTTTTGAGCTTTTAATGTGATTTATGTGAACATTGTATGAATCTGCTTCATTGTTGGTTTTCATGGTTTGTTTATGCTTGTTAATGATTGTTTTACATGCTTAAGTAGTTTAGAATCATTTTGGTTTGGATTTGAAAGAATTCGTTTGAAAAAAGTTGGATTTTCAGAAATAAGAGGGTGTTTGGATGTGGGTTTTAATTGAAATATTGTGACAGCTTTGGTGTTAATTTTAGTCTAGACACACTCTTTTTGTTAGCTATAAGTATTTTCAGCTTTTGGTTTAAGATTTGGTAGGATAAAACAGGTATCTCATTCTTAAATTTTTGGTAAAAGAAGCTAAGTATATCAGTAAGCCTTAGATAGCTTTGATTTAGTGTTTTTCACCATCTAATCTTGTAGACTGTTAAGAGTGGGTGTAATATAGGGCTCTTAATCAATTAGTTGTGATTTGGTAATCATTTGAGCAAATTATAGGCTTTTAAAATTCGTCTTAGAGTCAAGTTTATTAGCAACTGTTCACAGTCCCATATTCTTCATTACAGTAACTGTGTTTAGGGCTTGTGTGTGCAAAAATTGTTAACAACTTGCTCTTTTTCTTGTATTGTTGACTCCCCACAACCCAACTGGTTGTGGGGGTGCCAATCATTGCCCACAAAACTATGTATTGAACAAGTTACAAGCTAATCTTTGCCCAGACTTTGTTTTTGCACTATCAGTGGGAACTAAGTTCCTACTGCTAGCCTTACTTTTGGTACTGCTACACTAGAAATCAAAAGGCAGTCAAGTGTCATTGTCAGATTTTCATTTTTTTTGTCTTTTGTGGGCAAAAATAGGATTTAGGGCCTCAAACCAATTTTGTTATTTTTCTTATTTAATTTTTGATTTTTCAGTTTAATTTATTTTTATTCTACTGTTCATTTGATATTTTTTAGATTAAATAGCTATTTTTAATTACTTTTAATATTTCTGTTTTTTGTCTTTTAGTGGTAAAATTTCATAATTTTCAGATCTAAAATTTTTCTTAGATTTAGAAAATTAGTTTAAGATTTTTAGTTTAAAAAAATATTTACTGTTCACTTTTTAATCATTTTTTTTATAATTAATTTAGTATAATTAGGGTTTTATTATTAAACTGTTTTGTCTTTTAGTGAAAAATTTTACATTTTTCAAACTTTTTCAATTTTCTACTGTTCATTAGTGTAATTTAGGATTTTTAAAATTGTCAAATTAATTTTGGCATTATTTTATTATTTTTTAGGATTATTTTAATTTAAAAATAGTTTTTAGTGATTAAAAAATAGAAAAATAGTTTTGAAAATTTAGGAAAAATAGTTTTTAGTCTTTAAATAATATAAGTTAGTTATTAGTTCAATAAATTAATATTTTGGGCATTTTGTTAATTATATTTAATTTTTGAGCTTTAATTAGCATTAAAAATTGAATATTTAATTAATAAAAGATTTTAAAATATATTTGTTGAATTTTTATTCTTATTTATATTATTTTAGACTTAGTTTAATCTTTTAATTAATTTTTAGGTGTAATTTTTAATTTTGTCGCGTTTTACGTATTTACGTTCGCGTTTTACGTCATTCGTCGTAGTTTAAATCGTAGTCGTAGCTCGTCTTTACTTTTTCTCTCCTTAAACCAAAAACGTCACTAATCCAAACATTGTTATTTTATATATTGGCACATTAATACACACACCTCCTTCGAGAACGAACCCGCATTTATTCGGTTTTACGTTTTTCCTAAAGCGTACAACTTAATACTTGCCACATTTATACGCTCTTTTTCCTAAAAGACGTATTTTACCCAACATCATGAATCAATAGATTCAATTATTTATCCTTTGTTTTCTTTGTTTTTTAGTCTACATCAGTTGGTATCAAGAGCCAAAGTTCCTGATCAAGATGCCTCCAAGGAGAACTAGGCCTATTCACGATGTGAATGAACAAGAATTTAAGCAGCGTATGATGGACAGAATGGAGGAGCGATTCGATCAAATGTTTGATCAATTGACCGACCAGATGAACACTTTGATGAGCAATAGGAGGCCTCTTAATTGCCGTCATGAGGACGAAGATGCAGATCTGGAAGAAAATCCGTTTGGTGATGGTTTGTCTGATGATGAACAATCAGTAGGGCGACGAATGGGAGATTGCAGTAGGAATAACGATAGGCGTTGGGAGACTGGAATGAGGGTTAATATTCTCGAGTTTAATGGGGACACTTTAAAGCCTGATGAGTTTATTGATTGGCTTGTTTCTGTTGAAGAAGTATTTGAATTCAAAGAAGTTCCAGAAAACAAAAGGGTTTCGTTGATCGCTACCAAGTTACGTGGTCAGGCATCCGCGTGGTGGCAACAATTGAAACTGACGAGGAACAGAGTTGGGAAGTCAAAGATCACGAGTTGGCAGAAGACGAAGAAAGTCATGAGGGATAACTTTATTCCTCATAACTACCAGCGAATGATGTACCAGCGGTTACAAAATCTGAAACAGGGGGCCAAGTCTGTTGAATATTACACGACCGAATTTTACCAACTAATTGCAAGGAATGACGTTCAAGAGACAGAAGATCAGCTTGTCTCTCGATACATTGGTGGTTTAAGAGTCCAGATCATGGATTCTGTTAACATGTTTGATCCGATGACACTTTCTGAAGCGTATCAACGTGCACTGACTTTTGAGAAGCAGAACTGACGAGTGGGGAGTTCTTCTTCTCCTGCAATAACAGGTGCTTCTGGTTCGGGTAATGCGGCATCCCGTTTTGCCCCAAGTCAGGCTAAAGCAGTTGGTGAGAATACTGGACCAGTTCCTAAAGCGGTCGGCAGTGGTGGGTTCAAGTGCTTTAACTGTGGTGAACCTGGTCACCGACAGTCAGAGTGTAAGAAGGCTGGGAAGAGGCAGTTATTTATTGAACTTGAGGAAGATGATGATGTGGCTTATGATGACTACGTGGGAGACGCAGTTTTTGATGCAGAACCTGAGTATGAGGAGGAGTATGTGTCTAGAGATGTGGGGGTGAATTTGGTGGTAAGGCACTCCTGCTTAACACCTAAAGCTGATGGTGATGATTGGCTCAATCACAACATCTTTCAGTCAACTTGTACCATTATGGGTAAGGTTTGCACTTTTGTATGTGATTCAGGTAGTTGTCATATTTTGATAGCTGAAGGAGCAGTCCAGAAATTAGGGTTGAAAACTGAAGATCGTCCCAAACCTTATAAGTTACAGTGGCTTAAAAAGGGTGGGGAGATAATAGTTTCCAAGCGTGTCCAAGTTCCGTTTTTTGTAGGAACAACTTATAATGATAATCTTTGGTGTGATGTGATACCTATGGATGCTTGTCACTTGTCGTTGGGTAGACCTTGGGAGTATGACCGTGATGTAACTCGCCATGGGAGAACTAATACTTATAGTTTCTTGTTTGGGGGTGTGAAGATTACTTTGATGCCAAATAAACCTAAGGAAGTAGTTAATAAACCCACTGGTACTTTACTAACTCTTTCGCAGTTCGAAGACGAGCTGGAGGTAGGAGGTGATGTTTTTGTATTAATAGGGAAGGAGGTTTCTAAAGACGGTGAAGTTCCCGAAGCCATGATCCCTTTACTTGAGGAATTATCTAATGTTTTCCCTGATGAATTACCTGATGGTTTTCCACCATTACGTGACATACAACATCATATTGATCTAGATCCTGGGTCATAGTCGCCTAACAGGCCACATTATAGGATGAGCCCGGGAGAACATGAGGAGTTACGCAGGCAGGTTGAGGAGCTGGTTTCCAAGTGTCATGTTCGTGAGAGTATGAGCCCGTGTGTTGTTCTTGCCCTATTGACTCCAAAGAAGGACGGTACATGGCGTATGTGTGTTGATAGTCGAGCCATCAACAAGATTACTGTGAGGTACAGGTTTCCTATTCCTCGCCTTGATGATTTGCTTGACCAGATTAGTGGTGCTAACATTTTCACGAAGCTGGATTTGAAGAGTGGGTATTACCAGATTTGTCTTAGACCTGGTGATTAGTGGAAGACCGCTTTCAAGACCCGTGAAGGATTTTATGAGTGGTTGGTCATGCCTTTTGGTTTATCAAACGCACCAAGCACATTTATGCGTGTGATGAATCAACTACTCAGGCCTTTTATTGGCAAGTTTGTTGTTGTTTATTTTGATGACATTCTTATTTATAGTGCTTCTTATAATGAGCATGTCAATCATGTGAGGCAGGTCTTGACCTTACTTCGGAAGGATAATTTTTATGCAGCCACGAAGAAGTGTGTGTTTATGACCCCTAAAGTTTTGTTTTTAGGGTATGTTGTTTCTGGTGATGGCATATAGGTGGATGAATCTAAGGTAGCAGTTGTTCAGGAGTGGCCCACTCTAACTACCATTACTGAAGTTCGGAGTTTCCATGGTCTTGCTTATTTCTATAGGCGGTTTATCCCTAATTTTAGTTCCATTATGGCCCCTTTGACAGACTGTATGAAGGATAAGTCATTTGTGTGGACGGAGGAAGCAGAGATGGCTTTTCATGTTGTCAAGGAAAAGCTTACTACAACGTCAATCATGGTATTGCCTGACTTTTCTAAAGTTTTTGAGCTTCATACTGATGCTTCTAAGTTTGCAATTGGTGGGGTTCTTAGTCATGGTGGCGGCCTGTTGCCTATTTTAGCGAGAAGTTGACAGGGCGGAAGTCGAGGTACTCTACTTATGACTTGGAGTTTTATGCAGTGGTCCAAGTTGTGAAGCATTAGCGCCATTATTTGTTTCATAAGGAGTTTGTTTTGTTCATTAACCATGATTCCTTAAGGCATATTCGTACTCAAGATAAGGTTTCACATAAGCATGGGCATTAGTTGGCTTTTCTTGAGAATTTTACTTTTGTGGTGAAACATAAAACGGGTGCTTTCAATCGTGCTGTTGATGCCTTAAGCAGGAGAAGTAGTTTACTTGTAACCATGCAGGTTGATGTTCCAGGACTGGATGTCATTCGTGACATGGTGATTGTGGATCCATACTTTTTAGTTGTTCCGCAGGATTTACAATTCAGAGAAAAAACAGATTTTATTATGCATGATGGGTTCCTATTCAAAGGGAATCAACTTTGTATTCCTGATTCAAGTCTTCGCTTGAAAATTATTAAGGAGTTGCATGGTGAAGGACATGTTGGTCGTGATCGCACTTTACAGTTGGTTCAAGCTTCTTATTTTTTGCCTACTATGAGGAATGAAGTGGATCGTTACGTCAAGAGGTGTCGTATTTGTCAAGTTTCAAAGGGGACGACTACTAATGTTGGACTTTATATGCCTTTGCCAGTTCCTTTGCAGCCCTGGGTTGATATTAGCATGGATTTTGTGTTGGGGATACCTCGTACTCAAAGGGGTAATCATTCAATATTTATTGTTGTTGATCGTGTTTCTAAGATGGTTCATTTTATTCCTTGCAAGAAGACAACAGATGCAGTTAATGTAGCCCAACTTTTCTTTAGGGTGTGTAATGTTTACATGGTTTACCTTCCTCCATTATTTCTGATCGGGACACCAGGTTTTTGAGTCATTTTTGGCGTAGTTTGTGGAAGATGGTGAATACTCAACTCAATTTTAGTAGTGCTTATCATCCTCAAACTGATGGGCAAACTGAAGTTGTTAACAGGTCCCATGGTAACCTGTTAAGGTGTTTGGTGGGTGATCATGTGAAGGCATGGGATCAGAAGTTGTATCAAGCTGAGTTTGCTCATAATCATGCTGTTAATCAGAGCACTGGGTTTAGTCCTTTCCAGGTGGTTTATTCTGCTCAGCCACGTGGTCCTCTTGATCTTATGACTCCTCGGATTTCTAGGTCTGTTCCAAAGAAAGTGTAGGATTTTGTTGAGGGGTTGCACGATGTTCATAAATCTGTTCGTGACAACTTGGTTCGCGCTAATTCGAAGTACAAGCAGGATGTAGATCAAAAGAGGAGACATGTTGACTTTGAAGTAGGAGACTTTGTGTGGGCTGTTTTGACTAAGGATCGTTTTCTAGTTGGTGAATATAATAAATTGTCTGCTAAGAAGATTGGTCCAGTGGAAATTGTGGATAAGATGAACTCAAATGCTTATCGTTTGAAGTTGCCAAGTCATATTCGTTGTTCTGATGTTTTTAATGTGAAGCACTTGTTGCCTTACCATGGTGATTCTTCAGATGATGATACAGTTGGGAATTCGAGGGCGAATTTTTTCTATCCAGGGGGGAATGATGGAGGCCCAAGTATTGAAGAACGGGCTGACTTGTTTCTGGAGGCCCGATATCGCATGACGAAGAGGGGTTTAGTAAAACGGTCATAACTTTTGCATCCTAAGTTCGTTTTCAGCCCGTGACCTGTCAAAACGTGCGTAAAAAGGAGGTCGACGACGCTGTAACCAGCTTCTAGCTGGTTGCGGATTTTCCAAGGCCCAAAAAGACTTTTTACTATCAGTTTTTGCATATTTATGTTTTTTCACTTTCAGTTGGACTTTGTCATTGGGCTACGGTCCAGCCCGTTGGATTTTTAGGGTTTTTCTTTGTTTGCAGTCATTATTTAATGAATCTGTTGTAACCCTAGCAAGACAGTTATCAGTTTAATAAAAGTTAAACCACTGGCCGTTGTGTTGCCATGTTTTACCCTAATTTTCGGGCATTCTTCCGAATCAACGATTATTAGCAGAATTGTTTCTAACATTCTTGTTGAATCAACAGATCCAATTACTTATCTTTGTTCTTTGTTTTTTAGTCTACATCAACACTTTAATTTGATACTTGTATCTTAGAATGTGATAAGAAGCAGTTTGTTCTATTCACTAACAAAGAATGCATGGTGGTGCCTAAGGAATCTAAGCTTTCAGATGAAAATCAAATTCTGCTCGAGGTTCCTAGGAGGCAAAATCTCTATAGCATCAAGTTGAATGAGGTAAATCCTTCTGGTCAATTGGCTTGCTTGGTTGCCAAAGCTTTAGAGGATGAAGCTACAAAATGGCATAGAAGGATGGGGCATGTGGACTTTAAGACAATCATTAAGCTGGTCAATCGTAACCTGGTCTTAGGGTTACCGATCATAATTTTCAAGAATGATCAAAATATTGCTTATAGCAAGGGAAAACAACATAAAGCTTCTTTTAAAGCAATTACTGCTCTAAGCTTGATCACTGAGCCTCTGCAACTTCTTCATATGGACCTATTTGGTCCTACCTCCATCAAAAGTATTGATCACAAGCATTTATGTTTGGTAGTCACTGATGGGTTCAGTAGGTTTTCTTGGGTATTCTTCTTTGGCACTAAGAATGAAACATATCCTACTCTCAGAGATTTCATTACTTTGATTGAGAATCAGCTGTCAAGAAAGGTCAAGGCTATTAGGTGTGACAATGGCACTAAATTCAAAAATGTAGAGCTTATTGCACTTTGTAGTTCCAAGGGAATCAAGAGATACCATAGTGTTGCTAGAACCCCTCAACAGAATGTAGTTGCAAAAAGGAAGATTAGGACTCTCATTGAAGCAGAAAGAACTATGCTTGCAGATTCTAAGCTTCCTACTATGTTTTGGACAGAAGCTGTCAACACAGCTTGCTATGTGTTGAACAGGGTTTCTATCACCAACCCCCATCAAAAGACTCCTTGTGAGCTTCTCACAACAAAAGTAACAGATGTCACTTACTTAAAACCCTTTTGCTGTCGTGTCACCATACTCAACACCAGTGATTATTTGGGGAAGTTCGAAGGCAACGCTCATGAAGGATTCATTGTGGGATATTCTACACATTCCAGAGCTTATATAGTCTATAATATTCACGATAAGAGGATAGTAGAAGCCATCAACTTGAGGTATTTTGAGGAGAAATCTAATATTCAAGGAAAAGGTCCTAAATGGTATTTGATCTTGATTATCTGAGTGATTCATTAGGATATTATCGTTTCAAAACTAACCAAAATGCAGGACCACTAGCTTCCACTTCTTATGCAGATGTCTCTTCAAGCTTCTCAAACTTAGAAGAGGATGATGATATAACCTTCATTCCCTCATGTCCCTCATCAACTCCTCAAGAAGCTCCTGGTTCTTCAACTAGTGCTAATGATCAAGAAGATTCCAGTTCCCAATCAGACCTTGACATGTTACTCAACCAACAACAGGAAGCTACTGCTGAAGTTGAGAAGTGTGGTTTTGAGTTTTCTATAGACACTTCTAATGCTGGTACAACTCCTACTACTGATGCTTCACTTCCTTCTGGTGATGCTCCCATGCCTTCTGGTGCAAGTGTTCCTCCTACCGGAATCACACTTGGTGATCCCAATGCCACAGCTAGATTCTCAATTCCATAAGACCTTGGTAACTATCATAAGAAGCATTCTTCTAAGCAGGATGACATTCATAAGCATCCAACTTCAGGCATTTTCTCTTCTTCCTCTTATGATGATGACTTTCTTGCTGACCTCAACAACATGGAGCCAGTAGTGGAAGTGGACACAAATGCTACTAAGTGAATCGATACAATACACCCTAAATCTCAAATAATTGGGGATCCTGATTCTATAGTAAATACTAGAAGCATGATTAAGAAAGTTACTACTGGTCATCATGCACATGTGAGTTATGTTGAAGATTAAAAGAGGAACAATCATACAGATTTTCTTCACTATTTGTTTTCTTGTTTTCTCTCTCAGGTGGAACCTAGATCTGTTTCTCAAGCACATGATGATCAAAGTTGGGTAGAAGCAACGCATGAGGAAATGCAACAGTTCTTGTTTCAGAATGTATGAGTTCTAGTGGACTTGCCAGATGGAAAATCTGCTATTGGCACCAAATGGATTCTCAAAAACAAAAAAGATGAAAAGGAATTATGGTAAGTAACAAGGCAAGGCTAGTAGCCCAAGGACACACTCAATAGGTTTGATTATGATAAAGTCTTTGCTCATATTGTCAGGATAGAAGCAATAAGGTTGTTCTTAGCTTTTGCTTCTTATATTGGTTTCATAGTGTTTCAGATGGATGTCAAAAGTGCCTTTTTGTATGGCAAGATTGAATAGGAGGTTTATGTCACTCAACCTAAAGGTTTTGTGGACCCTCTACATCCTAAGAAAGTCTACAAAGTTGTCAAGGCTCTTTATGGTTTACATCAAGCTCCTAGAAGTTGGTATGAGAGGTTGTCTACTTTCTTATTGAAACACGACTAAAGAAGAGGTACAATTGACAAAACATTGTTTCTTAAGAAGACCTCCAAAGATATCATCCTTGTCCAGGTGTATGTTGATGATATCATCTTTGGCTCTAAAAAGAAAGAATCATGTGATGAGTTTGAAATACTAATGAAGGGTGAGTTTCAGATGAGTGCAATGAGAGAGCTTACTTTCTTCCTTGGACTTCATGTCAAGCAGCAACAGGATGGCATCTTCATTAGTCAAGACAAGTATGTTCAAGATATCATTAAAAAATTTGACTTGGAACCACTTAGACCAGCAGCTACTGAGGTCACAAAGCTTAAACTAAAAACTGAACCAGATCCTCCTGTGAATGTTCACTTGTATAGGTCAATGATTGGCTCCCTAATGTGGTCTCCTCCTATGCTTTTGTGGCCTCGAGGGCCCAATATTGGGTGTTACAAGACCACACATTACGTGACAGTGGCATATTTGTTATGGATGACGATTACGTTTCTACTTTGGCGTATCTTCGTGATATAATCCAAGCTTTGATTTTAGCGCTTTTGCTAATAAGGACACCGTTCAAACTAATTCCCAAGAAACATTGGCGAGTGCCCTTTTTAGTGAGTGGTCAAAGATATGGAAGCTCACTTTGACATGTCGGTTAGACAGAAAGAAATTTTCGAGTGTCTACATGCTCCACATGCTTAAGATTTACTACTAGCTATCCCTATAGACGGTCTCGATCAACATATGTCACCGGTAGAATACCGCACTTCCTTAAGTATCGCCTTTTGATTCCCTTATTTCCGGTTGATGTGATATTCCTTGTTTGTCGCAAGGCATGTTTAGATTCTTTTGAGGAATATGTGGTTCATTGTAAGGAATTTCCATGTTTCAAGTACCGACACGATTTTGTTAGGGACGTTATTTTTTACATATATAGGAGTGTCGGGATCTCCGCCAAGAAAGAGGCACCTATGAATTTCTTGACCGACCCGTCAGATGGAAGATCCACAACGAGACCCGTTGACATTTTGGTTTTTGGACGGGTCAGAGGTAAACATGCATGCGTTGATTTGACACGGGTTTCTCCTCTCGTGGGATTAAGCAATCTGGATTTTACAGTGGGTCAGGCTGCTATAAAAGCCGCCTCGTGCAAAGTGACTAAGCACGCGAAAACATGTGTTGAAAATCAACACGCGTTTGTTACTTTCACGTTTGATACATTTGCACTCTGTTCCCGAGAATATAAAGGAAAGAAGAGAGATGGAAAGAGGGAAGGGGGAAAAGAGAGAAGTGAAGAGGAGAGGAATACAAAATAATTTTTTATATTATGTTCCAGAGTTGGAAGGAAAAGAGGATGATGTAAGCATGAAAAAAGCTAAAAGATGAACTTCACATCTTTTCATCACAATTTGGGAAGAAGTTTAGTAAAGTAAATTAAATGTAATTTACTATCCTTTACTTTCCTCTTCTCTCTTAATAAATCTCAGGAACACAGTTTTTTTCATTACCATCCTAGACCTTCCCTTTTCACTCCAAAACATAAACTCGAGAACAGAGTGTTGGTTTTCTCGCACCTGAGGCGGTGGAGCTACTTACTAGAATATATCGTGTTATGAACAGTAATGTTTTGACACCTAAATTCACAAACGTTGTATTTAATAGACTTGGTTTTGCTATACAAAAAGGGTAAGCGACGCAGCTTGTTGCCCGGTTGCTTTCTCCTACCATGTTAATTATAATTATTATAAATATTTAATTTTAGAAAAATCACATTTATCGAAATAGGGTCATAATATTACTCTTCATAACCTGTTGAATTTTATTAAATAGCTTATGTATAAAAAAACCAAGGATATCAAATGCAAAAAAATGATCTCTTTAGCTTTTTGAAAAGGCTAATGATTTGCACACTCAAAAATTTGATTGAGACACTCCAAACTGTGCATTGAACAGTTATACTGTTGCTTTAACAGATTGTACATTTGAGTGTCCTAATCAAAAGTTTTAGTGTGCCAATAAAGTTGCACTAAGTGCTTTCCTTAGGGGAGGATTCTTGGAGGCCTTCAAGACCCGCCAGGGGCCTTTCAGGCGAAGCGGATAAGGAGTCTAACATAACTAGGCGAGGCTTCGAAAATACTCTTCCACTTGAATGTCATTACACGACTCGACCCACTAACCACTAACATTTGCCGTTCTAAAAAGAATTCTCTTTTTAAAAAAGTTCATAAAGCAAATTTGACACAAACTCCAACGAAACAAACAAGCAAACACAAACACCCAAAATCTTGAAATGAGATCAACCACATAAAACGCACATGAACTTATATCCCTGGAACTAAAAACACTAGCTAAACATGCACAAAGTACAAGAAAGGGAGATAGGTGGTTTGACCTAGAAGCAAAGGCCAATCCCGGTTGCATGAGAGGGGAGAGAACACTGGTAGCCAACCATGACTGCGAGAAAACTTTGCAAAAGGTGAACCTCCAAAGTTGAGTATGAAGAATGAGAATGAGATGAAGACTTTTACATTGGTCTTAGCTTAAAATGTGATGTTTTGTAATGCGTTTTTCAATTTAGTGTCGTAATAAAAACCATCATTTAAATGGAGCACTCTAACAAACGAAGCGGATAAGGAATTTAAATAATTATGCGAGATTTAAAAAAAACATTATGTCGTTTGGATGTCACTGCACGCCCATCCCACTAACCACTAACATTTGTCGTTCCAAAAAAAGAATTTCTTATAACGAGTAAAGAATATTTTAGTACTCCAGTAAATTGGAAATATATCTTGATATTGGAAAATAGAAGTTACTATAAATAGCTGTAGACTATACACAAAAACATACGAATTAAAAGGGTAATCGAACAATAACATTACCTTCACAACGGTCTCTTTCCCAAAATAGCATCAATTTACGCAAAATTCAAACTCCCTATTTTGATCTTTAACAGTCATCTCTCATTGTTTAGGCTTCAAATCATACAAACACAAGAACATTTTCTTAACAAAACCCTATTTTGATCCTTAACAATCACCCCTGTTGACAATCTTAAAACACTCGTGTGTGCATGTGTATGGCCTCTATGCGGATCGAAGCAGCTGTTTCTTCTTCGCCATTCAGTCATTCTCTAGGAGATCACAATCGTTCCGCAAACATTAGGGGATATATTCATTCACAATGCATCGAGGACGATGCATCATGGCTTCCTTCTCAGAGTTCCAAAACCGACAATTCTTGGTTGCCTACAAACAGCCAGAACTCAAGCTTAAGATCGGAATCTGAATGTGTAAATCATGGGAAAGCGTATATCCATGCTGATGATTCATGGCTTCCCTCCTCAAGTGGCACCAACGGTAAAGGGACAAACACAGATGAACCGAATAATGATATCGACTATTCATGGTTGCCTTCCACTTTCGTTGACAACAACAAAAACAAGAAGAAAATCCATAACATCAATGACAAGAGCAAGATCAAGACCACGAACAAAGTAAAGGACCTTAACGACAACAAAGCCAATAAGAATAGTACTAGCAATAACAATAGGAGTCCACAAAAGATATCAAGCACCAACCATTGGGCATTGGCCCGTGAGGTCGTTCTTTCATGTGATCAAGAAATCCAAAACGAGGAAGTTAACCCACCAAGTTCGTCCATGCTTCAACAACAAGAGTCTTCTTCAAAATCAAGATATGTTGTTGAATCTCCAACTTCGGCCGGGGTCTCTTCCCTTCTTCAAAAATGGAAAGGTTTGGCTGAAACCAAGAACTCCGATAAAAATGACAATTCTTCTCCTTCTACCAACTTTAAAGAGAATAAAAACATAAATCCTACATATAGTCCTCCAACTCCAAGCTCCACGAAAGAGTCGGATGCTAATTGGGAATCTGATAAATCAAAAGGCTCAAGGCGACTTTCGTGCCCACTTCCCGGTATGGAAGTGAAGGATTCGAATCCAAAAGATGCTGATAAGGAGAAGACTCGGGTAGTGGATATAATCAAGAAGTTGTCAAAAGAAGAAGAATTGGCTGCTGCTCATAGTGGAAATGGAAATGAATCATTACCTCCGATTCGTACTACTTTGAAAAATAAACAGCTTGGCGGAGAGCATAAAGGTTTTAAGGGTGTCAAAGTTTCGCGTCATTTTATACGAGGAAGACAAGCTTACAATAATTTTCTTATGAAAATAGAGCATGATAAGCATCATGAGCTAAAATGGTTGGTGGAGCGTAAAGCTGTCTCAAAATTTTCACATCGAGGCCGTATCCAAGTACCAACTTAAACATACATTTCTTTCTGAAACTTACATGTATATATGTTCATACTTCTTAAATCCTTACTTTTGTAATGATGTCTTTATAGGCTTTGCTTCGTGTTAGAATTATGCGCCTTGGAGTTGAAGGTGAACCAAAACCAGAAGGCAAAAGACATAGGCGTTGTATATCAAAAACATTGGAATCAAATAATCGCTTAGATATCATGGATTTGAGGTGACTGTTAATTCTATTCCCACTTCTAATCACTCTAAAAACATATTCAGTTGTCAAACAATATAAGTTATACGAATATAATTAAAACTTGTAGGGAAAGGTTTAACTCGGGAATAGAAAAGGGAACAACTGAGTTAAGGAAACACAAAATAAACGAAATCAAGAACACCCTAGATGAGGACACACCGTCCACAAGCTACACTGCAATTAGAGAGATTCATGTTAAGACCATGGCAGAGGCCACCACGAGCATCAACAAGAAACAAGAACCACCGCATCAAGCACAGACAACGACTCTGAATCAATCGAAAAAATACTCAACAAGATCTTGTAAAGATGTGGTACATAAAGCCAAATTTGCAGATAGTTCATCCAACTCCATCATACCTGCAGACGATAATAGATATGATTTGTATGAAGATGAAGGCCAATTCATGTCAGCTAGAACATCATATAGTCAGCTCGAAGATAGGGGGATTATTGATATAGAAGACATGAACTACATTGATAAGATACCCTTACACGAGAACTTCGATGCTTGGACGACAAGCGATTATTCTCAAACGCGCAGCGACTTGGATGATGATGAAACTTACGTTATGCAGCAACTTGACACACCTTATGATTGGATCAGTGATATTTCCCGCCCAAAAAGTGATTGGGAAGATATGAGACAAGCTAGGTACCAAGAGATGGTTCACCATTCATCAGGAGACGGTGACATGCAACGACTTCTTCAAAGGCAAGTTGTCATTCTCCATTTCTTTTTATACTCACTTGCTCTCCAAAGGGTAATGGATCATGAATCAAAAGTGAAAACAGTTGTGCAGTTACTCAGTTAGGGATCATTTATGTCAACAGTATCAAGTTATCAAATAATATGTTTTCCTTAACTTACTTTGAATGTAGTTTTATCATACTTGATTGTGGATTAGCACATGAACACAATATATATTCACTTCCACATTAATTATATGCGGTTTTGTTTGTGTAGGAAAAGTGTCTCAAGATTCCTTGGAAGTGGTCTACGTGACCTATTAGAACAAGTAATGGTGAGTAGAATCCATAAAACGAGGGTTAAGGTAGCAAAACAGCTAGATGTGAGAGATAAAGGTGAGTTAGGAAAGGAGGAAAAGGTTGGTTCGATGGTGGATGATCCAAAATGTAGTGAATACAGCGAGTCTGCAGAACAGACACCAAATTCAAATCGTTTATGGAGACCTATTGATCCAATTTATAACTCTGATACAACCACAACAACAGCAACGACATCTCCGTCATTAGAGCGCTCTTCACAAAACAATAGTACTCCACAATCCTCCCCTGCCATCACTCATCAATCCATCGTTAGTACTCATCTCCCGCGGATCTTTTTTCTCTAGTGTAAAATTAGTAACAACATATAAATTTATGGTTTTTATTATGACAGGAAACGGATCTTCTATATGACTTGAGAGGACACATGGAGCAACTACATAAAGAGATTATGGAGCTACGGAAATCAATAAAGACTTGTGTTGGTATGCAAGTCAAAATGCAGCATTCCTTTATGCAACATGTTATGGCTGCTGATACTGCAACTTGTTCTGGTTAGAAATCAACAAATGCTTTTTAACTTGTGCAAACTTAACATATGGGTTGGTTGGCTTATATGCAATTATTCTGGTTACAGCTCACAAGAACCCAAGGAAGCCATCTGGTTTGTTAAAACAGGACTGCTCTATTTGTGGTGATATGCAAGTCAATTCACTTTTATACAGGTACTAGTTTCACAAAATCCTGTTATGTTTATCACTGAACATAGTTCTAATGTGGGTACATGGCAAAAACTTTAGATGTGGGCATATGTGCACTTGCTTCAAATGCGGGCTTGAGTTACAACGTGCTAGCGGGGACTGCCCAGTTTGTGAAGCTCCAATAGTGGATGTTGTGAAGGCATTTGTTCATCATGAGAACTAGAGTATACATCCTACGTACTTTGATCCTTGTATTCAAGAGAAGATCGAAGATGTTTTTTCTTTTTTCTTTTTAAGTTGGTTTGTATAGTATTGGAATCAACTTTTGTATACTATGTAGATGAACACTCAAAATGTATATACTGTGTAGCAGATTTTTATAAGCGAAATAGTACCATATCTTATTACATTAGCATGCTAACTAAACATCGCATTGGAAGGAGCCAATAACGCTGGACAACATATATATGTATATGAAAAAATTAGAAAGTAGCATCTAACACATAAGTATGTTTGTTGACACCATCAATTGTCATTCAACACTTCGACCACATTTCCACAACACATATCTCACACCATCACACACGTCTCAAAGAACCGGCTGCAACCTCTTAATTAAATACATATACCTTTTGGTTATCAAAATATTAGTAAGATCAAATTAAGATACCTTATGAATGTCATCCAATCTTATTAAACCGATATGCTATGATAGGATCATGATTCATATATGCATTGCAATTGCAGTTATTTTCCTTTCACGTTGAATAAATAAAAAATATGATGCACGACACAAACATGTTAAATAAAGTTAACATGTTATCATACCATATGTTCATGTTCGTTTATAAAACTTCTTCTTGTGGTTCCTTCATGCACAAAGTTGAGAAAGGAAAAAGGTGTAGTAGCCATGTTAATGTAAACAAGATAAGTTAGCCTCACAACACAAGTCACAATAGGGTGGTTTGTACTTTGTCTACAAACCCCAAAATCCAATCCGTCCATGTTAACTTTTCTTTTTTAAACTGTTTGTATCGACAACAATATCATGCATTTGCTAAAATAAGAATCCCATACCCAAGCATCATGGTTACATTAACAAATTGTATGTGTGCTTCTGGATGGTGTGGGCCTAACTCGATCAAATCATTCAAGTAATCAAGTCACAAATCTAATATCCAAGTAGTGGTGAAAATAAGTTGATGAGGTTGAGCATAAAATGCTAATGAGCCGCGAGCTCGAATTTATAAAGCCCCGGTCTAACTTTTTTCAAGTTTACGGAACATTTGTTAACATAATTAAGTTACATACACGGTTGAAGCTCAAAATAGGTTTTGACAACGATAACAATACTTAATCCCATCAGAGCCAATATAGTTTTTGTAATTCTTCTGTATATAATATAAGTTTTGCTACAACTTTTCTACATAAATCAACATCAAGCTTTTCAAGCATGCTCAATTGAGCTGATCTTGAATCCTAATCAAGTCAAGTTTGGGCCAGTAACATGAAGACGTACTCATTGAGCTGACCTAAAGTTTAGCCTAAATTTGTCGAAGGAGAACTCGAGCTTATCTCGGCTCGAGTCAACTTGTTTCTTGCAACACATTACCCCTTAATGATGGGAGGAGATTCTCTTCATGTCACCATTTATTCTGCATTATACCTTTAAAGTGTAGTATTAATAATATATATAAATAAAGACCCTCCATTCCTTTCACATTAACTATTGCTTAAAAAACCTCTTAAATAATAACTCAACCTCTTTCTTTGCATACAAGCCACTTCTTCAATCATGTGTTCTTCAAAGCCAAAACTACAACAACCAACTCAAGTAAATGTTGATGCTACTCCATCAACCACCATGGTTTCCGACATTAATGGTCGTCCCGTGCTTCAACCAGCCACCTCCAACCGAGTACTCGCAAAGAATTCACTAAAGAAAACTGTGCAAGTTCCACCATCACCACTTCATACCGCTAGTACTCCAAATCCAAAAACCAGCAACAAACACAATTCCCCTATCTCACCTAAGCTAAAATCACCCAAAACACCTGCCATCAAGCGTAGCAACATCAACCGCACAGATTCTACAAGTTGCATCTCTGAAAGGCCTGTAGTGACACCACCCGCCAAATGCACCACTATTAAAACAGTTAATAAAGGCGGTGGTAGTCAGAGCAGTAAAATAATTAATCCTAATTCTTTGGTGGTGAACTACTCATCGGCTGCGATTGTGGATACTCCAGGGAGTATAGCAGCTGCAAGGAGGGAGCAGGTTGAAGTGATGAAGGTTCAAAGGAAATTGATGATTGCACATTATGGAAGATTAACGTCAGCAAAGTATGATAGCTGCAGCAAATTTATGTCTTTATTTGATCCCAACTCTTTAATCAACACAACCAATGTTAATAGTAACGTCACTGATGAGAAAAGGTGCAGCTTCATCACACCTTTTTCAGGTATCTAACAACTCATACAGCACCTTTATAATGTAAACAAAGTAAGTTTTATTTTGGTTTATGGGGAACCTTAAGTACAGCTTAGTCTATTACTGTATTATAGCGTAATTAACTTTTTATGAACATTTGAACTTTGCAGACCCTATATATGTCGCCTACCATGATGAAGAATGGGGAGTTCCTATCCATGATGATAAGTAAGCTCTCTCTTTTTCTTTCTATGATCATAAGAACTCGATATATAAGAGAGTGCATAGGTTCTTACCGTTCTTACCATTTTTCGTGGTTTACTGATACTGAATCTATGTATTTATTTGAATAGAAGATGGTGGAATTTATAAAGGAACTTTTTGATTCCTATGCAGGTTGTTGTTTGAATTGTTGGTGTTGACAGTTGCTCAAGTTGGATCAGATTGGACTAAAGTTTTAAAGAAAAGGCAACAATTTAGGTGGGACTACCTTAAGACTTCAATGATATTTCGTATCTTGATATTGTTATCATTATGATGAGTAATAGTTTAATTGTGTATCACAGGGACGCATTCTCAGGGTTTGAAGCAGAAACCGTGTCGAAATTTACAGATAAAGATATAACAGCAATAAGTACTTCTTATGGGATTGAAGCTGGCTTTATCAGAGGTGTTGTTGACAACTCTAATTGTATTCTTCAGGTATGACATAACCTTAATATACTAATTCAGTTCTATACTACTTTATAAAGCATTTGGGACATTCCTAAAATAATAAGGCTGAAAATTCAGACTTTTTACTAAATAAAGCAAGTTGTTAATATTTTCATCAACATTATATACTATAACCTTTTTCAAACAACATTTTATAACAAACTTTTGTAACAATCTTTTAAAATAACATTTTTTCTTTTAAGTTGAAAAATCTTTTTATTTATTTATTACTTTTATAATCTAATTTCACTATATTTTTTAAAATTTTGTGCTTTTTAG
This sequence comes from Glebionis coronaria, assembly GCA_025667525.1. Classification (NCBI taxonomy): domain Eukaryota; kingdom Viridiplantae; phylum Streptophyta; class Magnoliopsida; order Asterales; family Asteraceae; genus Glebionis; species Glebionis coronaria. Next base: position 298,405,814 of record CM046874.1, read on the forward strand.
TTCGATATCCATTTTGATATATTTTTATTAATTTTTAGTCTTTTTCAATTTTATTGGGTTTCTTAATTCGATTTTTTATAACTTTACAATGAGTAAAAGGTTAATATTTGTTAGTCTCAAAATTCGTTATTAGGTACTCGCCGCCGCATTGCGCGGGTAGCATTCTAGTCTAGCTGTAATTCTTACAATAATTGGAGATTTGTAGTTTAAATAGTACTTTTTTAACAGAAAATTAACTAGAAAGAGGCCATCCAAAATATATATATTTGAAGTCAATATTTCACTCTATTTTTGTGAAAAAATAAAATAGAAAGAAGAAGAACATGTTCTAAGTATGATAGATACAAAATATATATTGATGCCAATATTTTTAATGATCTTCTCTGCCTCTTTTTGATTGTGAACTTTTAAGCAAGTAATCAACTATTAAATTACTTGCATATGCTTATACCAATTATGCTAATTAATGTTATTGCTTGTTGGATATATGAGACGTTACTCTCACAAAAATATTACTCACAAAATATTGTTTTGATAAAGTATAAAACTCGTTTGTATTTGGAGACACAAAATATTGTTATTGAAAACTTGGTAAACTTTATTTTTATTTATTTGGGGCTTGTCTTCAAAATACTTTTCTTTTCTTTTGTGTCGGCAAAAACTCATTAGTTTACATTCTCCCCGTAATGTGTTCTGCCTGAACTCCCAACTTTCGTCTGAGCTCCTGAAATTTTTCTCGTGGAAGTGCTTTTGTGAAAATGTCTGCTAGCTGATCATTCGTTCCACAAAATTCGAGTTGCACCTCTCCGTCTTCGATTGCTTCTCTGATAAAATGATGTTTCAAAGCGATATGCTTTGTGCGGCTGTGATGAACTGGGTTCTTCGCGATTGCGATTGCTGACATGCTGTCGCAAAAAATTATTGTTGGCTTCAATTGCTTTTCTCCAATGTCTTCAAAAATTCTTCGTAACCAAATTGCTTGTGATGTGGCTAGAGCTGCTGAAACGTACTCTGCCTCTGCTGATGATTGTGCTACAGTTTGTTGCTTCTTTGAACACCAACTAAACACACCTGAACCAAGTGAAAAAATATATCCGGATGTACTTTTCATGTCATCCGTACATCCTCCCCAATCACTATCACAAAAACCATGCAAATTTATATTTGCATTTTTTTCAAACTTGATTCCAAAATCTTTCGTACCTTGCAAATATCTTAAAATTCTTTTACCGACTCCCATATGGATCTGACTTGGATTGTGCATGAACCTTGAGAGTAAACTTGCGGCAAACATGATGTCGGGCCTTGTTGCTGTGAGGTATAGCAATTTCCCCACGAGACTTCGGTAAAGTGTAGCATCCACTTTACTTGAACCGTCTTCTTTCATGAGCTTTTCATTGACGACCAAAGGAGTGTCCTTCGGTTTGCATTCCGACATATCGAAAATTTTTAAAATCTTCTCGACATATTTTTCTTGACAAATAAATACGCCGGCTTCATCTTGATATACTTCCATTCCGAGAAAATGATTTAAAAGTCCTAAATCACTCATCTCGTATTTTTGCATCATTTCATTCTTGAAATCTTCGATCATTTTCTTGTTGTTCCCTGTGAACACAAGATCATCGACATAGAGCGCAACAATTATAATATCATTTGTACCTTGATTTTTAACATACAAGGTTGGCTCGCTCTTGCTTTGATCAAAACCTTTTTCTTTGAAATAACCATCGATTTGGCTATACCACGCTCGCGGTGCTTGCTTGAGCCCGTAAAGAGCTTTCTTCAACTTGTAAACTTTTTCTTCTTTTCCTTGAACCTCGAATCCTTGAGGTTGATTCACGTAAACTTCTTCTTTGAGTTCACCGTTTAAAAAAGCTGATTTGACATCAAGTTGGTAAAGTAACCAACCTTTCTGGCCTGCTAGTGAAATGATTGCTCGGACCGTATCCATGCGAGCAACTGGAGCAAATGTCTCGTCGTAGTCAATTCCAGGCTGTTGTGAATAACCTTTTGCGACTAGTCTCGCCTTGTTTCTTTTAACGGAACCGTCTGCATTGTACTTGACTTTGTAAACCCATTTGACACCAATAACATCTTTGTCTGAAGGTCTGTCTGTGAGCTCCCATGTGTTGTTCTTTTCGATAACTTGAATTTCGTCCTCCATCGCTTTCTTCCATGATTCCTCTCTGATTGCTTCTTCAAAACTTTCTGGTTCTACATGACAAAAATTAGCATTGTATATTTCTGTCAAAGAACGAAATTTTCGTGGTGGTGGACTTTGAGATTCTTCGTCAGCTTCTTCGCCGGGTACTTCTTCATGTGATGCTTGATTTTCATCACTTTCCACATGTGCTTCATCCTGCATATTGTTAGTGGGAAAAATTTTTTCTTCTTTTTTTTCTTCTTCCCAATTCCATGAAGAATTTTCATCAAAAATTACATCACGACTAACAATAACATTTTTTGTTTTTAGGCTATACAATCTATATGCTTTTGACTTGCTACTATAGCCTACAAAAATGCCCTTTTCACTTGTCTCATCTAACTTGTATCTTTTTTGCTTTGGTATTTGAGAATAACAAACGCACCCAAAAACTTTAAGATGTCTTACCGAAGGTTTTCTTCCATTCCACGCTTCAAGTGGAGTCTTGTTATCGAGGGCTTTTGTTGGACTTCGGTTCAGCAAATAAATTGCTGTGTAAACTGCTTCTGCCCAAAAACTTTTTGGTAAACCTTTCTCATGCATCATTGATTTCGCCATTTCTACAACGGTCTGATTCTTTCTCTCGACTACACCATTTTGTTGAGGTGTATATCGAGTTGTGAGCTGTCTGTGCATGCCTTCATCTTCACAAAACTTGTCAAACTCTTTTGAGTTGTATTCTTTTCCTTGATCACTTCTCAAAATTTTGATAAAACTCCCCGTTTGTTTTTCAACAAAAATTTTAAACTTTTTGAAAATTCCAAAAACTTGAGATTTTTCTTTCATGAAATAAACCCATGTCATTCTACTAAAATCATCAATAAATAGAATGAAATAGAGGTTATTACCATGAGATGGATTCCTCATAGGACCACATAGATCGGTGTGTACTAGCTCGAGGATTTCCTTGGCTCTCCAAGCGACTCCTTTCGGAAATGGTTTCCGATGATGCTTACCGAGCGCACACCCTTCACAAACTCTTTCAGTCTCGTGAATTTGCGGCAAACCTCCAACCATATTTCTTTGGTGGAGTAAATTTAGACTTTGGAAATTAAGATGTCCAAGTCTCATGTGCCATAACAAAGCTTCATCTGCGGTTGTGGCTTTCAACGCAGTGTGTTCTTCATATCTGAAAGTGATCGGAAAACTTCTGTTTTGCCCCATTATTATCTTCTGCATCTACTCTTTGTTTCTTCCTTTATTATAAATACTGCAACCTTTTCCTTCAAAAATAACAGAGTATCCATGCTCTACAAGTTGTCCGACACTAAGCAAATTTTGCGTAAGGTCAGGAACTAGTAAAACATCATTTATATATTTGATACCTGCTTTCGTCTTGACTGGGATCTTGCCTTTTCCCTTCACTTGTACAACTGCTCCATTTCCCATTTTTACTTGAGAATTTCCTGCAGCGTGAATATCAACCAAAATACTTTCATCGCCCGTCATATGGTTACTACAACCACTGTCAAGAAACCATGTGTCACTTCTTTGAATGTTAGCTGAGTGACAAAAGAAAACATTTCCATCTTCTTGTCTTTCTTCTGAAAAATTTGCATGTTGTTGGTTCTTTTGTCGACAAAATTTTTCTAAATGACCAAATTGATTACAATTGGTGCATTTATATTTTCCTTTGAACCAACAATCTTTTTCTTCGTGATTGTCTTTCTTGCAAATGGAACACTTGTAAGTGTCACCATCTCCAAATGATCTTTTCTCAAAATTGCCTCGATCTGTGTATCCTCCGTAACTTTGTCCACGTCCACGGCCTCTAAAATTTCTTCCTCCGCGACCACCTCGGGATGAACTCCCTCTTCTAAAATTTGATTGTGGTCTTTTGTCTCCTTGCAAGCTGGATTGAAATGCACTCTCGATCGCCTTACCAGAGTGACGTGTCATCCGCTGCTCATATGACTTGAGAGAACTTAGCAATTCTTGAATACCCAAAGTTTTTAAATCTTTGGTGTTTTCAATGACTGCTATGATCGGATCAAATTTTTCAGGAATGCTGATGAGGATTTTTTCAACAACTCGTTGGTCTTCAATTTCGTCACCATAACTTTTCATCTGATTAATTAAATCGGTTAATCTAGATGAATAGTCATTTAGTGACTCATTCTCCTTCATCTTCGTATTTTCGTAATCTCGCCTCAAAGTTTGTAATTTTATTGCTCTCACTTTTACGTCTCCTTGAAATTCTTGCTTGAGCACCTCCCAAGCATCTTTGGCCTTTTTTAGGCGCATGATTTTTGGAAATATTGACGGCGTGACTCCCCGCTGAATCATACTTAAAACGGCTGCATTTCGGCTTCTTTTTTGCCTCAAATCTTTCATTTTTTCTTCGGTTAATTTTTCTGTATCATCGGGTTCTTCAAATGTGTTTTTGACATCATCAAACACATCTAAAGAATCAAACAAAGTCTCCATTTTGACAGACCAGTAATCGTAATTTTCGCCATCAAAAATTGGGACGACAACATGGCTTAAATCGAAACCTTGTCGTCGTGCCATTTAGAAAAATGGTAAGAACTCGTTTAACCCAAATGGATTCGAACAAGCTCTGATACCAATTTATGTTGGATATATGAGACGTTACTCTCACAAAAATATTACTCACAAAATATTGTTTTGATAAAGTATAAAACTCGTTTGTATTTGGAGACACAAAATATTGTTATTGAAAACTTGGTAAACTTTATTTTTATTTATTTGGGGCTTGTCTTTAAAATACTTTTCTTTTCTTTTGTGTCGGCAAAAACTCATTAGTTTACATTGCTGAACAGATCAAGAAAGCATTCGGGTCATTCGACAAGTACATATGGGGATTTGTGAATCACAGGCCCATTGCTACAAACTACAAATTAAATCACAAGATGCCTGTAAAGACGTCTAAGTCGGAAGCCATAAGCAAAGACATGTTAAGGAGGGGATTCCGTCAGGTCGGCCCAACTGTTATTTATTCCTTCATGCAAGCCGTTGGACTCACCAATGATCACCTCACAACTTGCCCGCGTCACCTTCAATGTGTCAACTTAGGGTCCCGGCACTAAATTGATTAATCGCTCTTAGTTACTTATATTAAGATCTAACTACACATACCTTTATTTATTTCACTTTTGAGTTTGAGTGAGGTTTGTATAATATGCTTGGTTTGGTTAGCTGTAAAGATGATGGGCATGTGGAGAGTGGGCAGGGAATGGTATCAAGGGCATGTGGTGATGGCTTTGGTGACCACTTTTTCTGCCATTATTTTGAGTGGTATAAGTTTGTATATATCTTGTTACCTTAATTCCTTGAGGAAGGGGGTAGGGTATATTGTAGTCATTAATTATAGACCCCATCATCCACCATGTTAAAAGTGATGATGGGTGATGCATGTGGGCATAACATAACTTTTTTTTTATGATTTGCAAATGCTGGCTACATAAGTTAAGCATCTTTTTATCGTCTTCTACTAGCTGTTTATGTGTTCTATCCACCTATCTTTTTGTATCTTTGGCAGGATTTTCTCTTTGTTTTGCTTTTGATAGCACATATATACCATCTTCACATGGTTGTGCTGTTTCTGCAAAGTTCCCATACATAATCACCTTATACAAAAGTAAAGTGATCATGACTCGCCAAACAAGCAACTACTTAGTGCATACTGAATGAATGAATTTGTCACTACTTCATGATAATTCGATTACTAAGTCACTTTTTTATGCTCAAATGACGATTTCATGGGTTTTTAGATGTTATGTGTACCTACAATGGGGAGACCTTTTCTGTACTAAAAATGATATTTTAAACTAGTTTATATCAATTCAGTCAATTGGGTTGCATTTAACAAAATAAATATGGAGCAAGCTGGTAATTATGAGTCAAATGAGCCAAATATGAAAGGTAGGCTGGACGGAGCAAGTCACATTGGTCGAATGTGTTTGAGCCAAAAGTCGCCTAGTGTGTGATGTTTAGGTATCCGAAGTCCATTTACTTTTTAGGATATTATGATTACATGCATAAGAAAAACACAAAGTAGTCTGTAAATTGTTTGGAGGTGAGGCCAGCCTGAGATGACCCATTTTGAACTGACATAACTACCTGTTCTAACATGTTACCTACACCCATTTGGAAACCCGTTTTTGCATCCCTAAGAAAATGAAAAGTAGAACTGTTTGACAACAAGAAAATGATCAAAACCTTTATAATTTATCTATTACTCCGTACCTTTTTTTAATGATTTGGTGAGTTAAGCATCTTTTTATCTTCTTCTGTTAGCTTGTTTATTTGTTCTATCTATCTCTCTTTTTGTATCTTTGGCAGGCTTTTCTCTTTGGTTTGCTTTTGATAGCACACACATACCATCTTACACATGGATGTGCTCCACATTTTACAATATTTGTTTGTGCAGCACAGAGTTCTCATACATTCTCCATAAAAATATCGAATACTGATCATTGCTCACCAAAACAACCTGCTACATACATAGTAGTACTACCAATTGACTTACAAAAATGGCCCGTATCTAAGTTTACTTATAAATGGATAGGGGATAAGAGGACATTCTAGCGTGTTAGCACTTCCCTGACTATGTTACTACTTGCATGATAGTTTCATTTATAAGACGCTTATGTACGATCAAACTTCCAAGGGATGTGGGGTGATACTTGGCTTATTGCAACAATATATTTTTGTTTTATGTACTTACTGAACTTTTTTTTCTCATCAGCTCAATGTAGTTTCTTTTTGTTTGAATTATCATGGACACTTGGCTTTTTAAAAAAGGATTGTGCGTTTGGGTCCAAAAAACTTAACAAGGACCCATTCTAAATGATGTCAACTCAATTCTTTATTTGGATTACCAATAGGTCTAAGGAAGAACTTTAGTAATTGTTACGAAGAAGTGAAGGCATTAAGAGGGTTTGAAATCTACTCGACCTAATTACTAAAGTTCTTCCTTAGACCTATTGGTAATCCAAATAAAGAATTGAGTTGACATCATTTAGAATGGGGTCCTTGTTAAGTTTTTTGGACCCAAACGCACAATCCTTTTTTAAAAAGCCAAGTGTCCATATCGCTGTGGAATAAAGAAGACAAAACTCAGGTGAGACCTGAGTGATCCGCAAGAGTGATAATGCTGAATAGACTCGAAAAGTTTAGATTTTAAATCTTCCACCACTTGATAACTTTGGACCACGTCTCCTTAGCAATATTTTTTTTTTGAACGGCGAGTTAGTAGTTAGTGATTCGTGCTTACAGTGACATCCAATTGGGCAGTATGCAAGCCTCGAACCTTCTCCTTAGCAATATTTAATAAGAATCCAAACTGCGTTTCACATAAACTTGAACAGCAGGACATAGACTCACAGAAAAACCCCAACGGTCCACAATAAATAAATTGCACAGTTTTTTATCTATATGTTAGTCGTGTTCTACAAGATCGAGTAGATCCGTGAGATATGGTAGCACAATACCAGAAAACATAGTATGTACTTTGTAAGAATTTCTTTTAAAATATTTGTCACTAATATTGAAAAGTGAACAGACAAGAAAATTCCCAAACATGATCTTGTACGCCTCACATAAGCACAAAAAGTCCAACTCATATAAAGTTTAAGATGTCTGTGTTATTATTATACGTAAAAGAATGAGTTGTAAAAGTAATGGTTTGATTAACTGAAACAAAATTAACTACAATAAATACTTATGCAATCAAGATTTATAATTACAGTTTATATCATTATATTTTTACACATTCATTATGCTACCTTAATATTACCTATATAATTTCTCTATTACTGTACCTCTTTTCTAGTGATTTGGTGATGCTGGCTACATGAGTTAAGCATCTTTTTATCTTCTTCTGCTAGCTGTGTATCCGCTCTATCCACTAATTCACATGAGTGTGCTATGCATGCTCCACAATTTTGAATATTTGTTTGTGCAAAGTTACCATACATAATCACCTTAAAGAAGAAAACTAGTACTCATTACTCGATCACCAAACCAAGCGGCTACAGAATGGACGGACCCGTAGTTTATATCTAATTTCAAAGAAATAGGGGATCAGATGATAGTCAGTTCACTGGGTTTGTTACTAGCATGAAAGTTACATTTCGAATTAAGACACTGGTATATGATCAAATGATGTTTTAATGTGTTTTATGTCAATGTGATATTTACAACCGGTTTATATCAATTCAGGCCAACTGGGTTGTATTTTACTGATAACGGGTCAAATGAGTTAAGTTAGAAGGATGAGCTAGAGATGCAACAAATGAAATTGGTTGAGTGTGTTTGACTAGTCGGATGTCGCCTAACGTGTGATATTTTGAGTATCTGAAGTTAAATTGGCAAACAAAATATTGCAGTAGTATTCAAAACCACATACACCCATCCGAATGAGCCGTTTTGGAACCTTTATTGTATACATTGTTCTATTAGCTCACATTGGTGTAAGGCTTGCTAGAATAATCCTTCAAGAGAGATCTATCAATTTCCTTCGAACGTCTGAAGATAATTTTTTTTCCTATGAACACAAAAAGCACAACCATTTACCCGTCTATTGATAGATGTGTTAAGGAAAATGATTGTAAGATAAATCAAAACCTCGCCTTTAAAAGAGACGTTATCTCTCAGGTTTGCATGTTGCTCACATTTTAGAGTTCTAGTGGTCTCATTTTGCACCTAAAACTAAAAAGGACCAACATTAACAGCTAATTTACTACTAGAATCGCGGTTTATAACGAGGACGTCGTCCCTAAAACCATAAATGTTGTCTCTAAAGAGGTTGTTGCTAAAGGATCATCAAGTGATGGTTACTATGACCCATTTTGAGTGTACATAAGTACCTATTGTAACACACGTTATCTACGGCCATCAGAATTACCCATTTTAGCACCTCTAAAAACTCAATGATGGAAAGGAGTGTGATATACTCACAGAGAATGAACAAAAATACTTCGTTTTGGCAACAAGCATCAATATAGGCTTCAAAAAAACACTCAGGTCTCAAAATATGGCCAAAACCTTTCATTTATTCATCATCTTATTAGCTCCCCCGTTGGTGTGACTCGGTTAAGAATAACCTAGCAATCCTTTTTTTAGAGTTTGAAAAGTCAATTTTTTTACTAAGCCTAATAGATACAAATGAGATCTTCACTTGTCGATACTATACAAATTTTTAATGTTAAATTAGCAACCTATCTAATCTCTTATGGTATATGACTTCCACACCTCTACTGAGACATGAAAAACACATTTCAGTAATATACGCTAACATAGTGCAATATAATCAAACCATGACCTTAACCATATGTCTTGTTAGAAGGATTAAACCCCCATAAACCTTCTGTATTATTGATTCACCATTTATAATAGTAATTACATATGAAACCCTAATGGACCCTAAACCCATAAGTCGGGTCAGACCATATTTATCTACTAATACTCCCCGCAGTCCGAGCGGCGAAATCGCGAAAGCTCGGACTGAAGGAATAAAAACTAAAAAACAAAAGAAAACAATGAACCAAAATAACACGGGATAACCCAAAGTATCCCCTATTCCTACTTGTTTACGGATAACCAATGTATCCGAAGGATAACCAAAGTATCCCAACTTTTTTTTTATGGATAACTAAAGTATCCGAAGGATAACCCAAAGTATCCCAACTGTTTTTTTTTACGGATAACCAAAGTATCTCGATTTTTTTTTACGGATAACCAAAGTATCCGAAGGATAGCCCAAAGTATCCCGAACAATAAAAAAATAATTTTTTTTTCTTACTAATACTAAAAAAGAAGAAAAGTGAACATAAAATACTGAACTTCTGCTTTTTTTTTAATAAGAAGCGATCCTAAAAAATCACACTTCAAACAAAACCAAGCATCTTATCTCTTCAACCAATGACTCTACGAATTGATATCTTCTTCCATCTTTGTTGTGATATACAGTAACATAAAAGAGATGAAACATTTGCTTAATTTATTTAGTTTTCATCACTTCAACCACGTATATCCTGGCTGTTAAAGGCATTTGCCTCTAATTAAAACAACAGATTGGAATATGATATTATAAAAAAAGGTGTTGGAGAGTAACATGAAAAGAAAAGATTGGTGATTGAATGTGCAGCGGAAAAGAAAGAAGATAGATTAAGGGTTTAAGGAACGGTGACTGTGATTGTTAGGGATATGTTTGAAACGGCTGAATTGTTTTTAGGGTTTTTAGGACCGGGGTAGTATTAGTAGATAAATATGGTCTGGCCCGACTTGTGGGTTTAGGGTCCATTAGGGTTTCATATGTAATTACCATTATAAATGGTGAATCAATAATACAGAAGGTTTATGCAAGAGTTTATGGTGAATCAATAATACAGAAGGTTTGATGCTCTGATACCATGTAAGTATGGTAAACTCGTATGTATTATTATCATCCGATACAAATCATTATATACAAAGATATGGATGGTTCTAGACCTGGGCTTGAGCCCGATACAAATATATACATACTAATATGGGCTAACATTCCCCCGCAGTTGAAGCGAGAGGACACCGGACGCTCAAACTGGTACGAAACTCCTCAAACAGTGCACTAGGTAAACCTTTGGTGAAAATATCTGCATACTGATATCTGGAAGGAACATGAAGAACACGAACCTGTCGAGCAGCAACCAAATCTCGTACAAAGTGAATATCAATCTCAATGTGTTTCGTGCGCTGATGTTAAACCGGATTAGAAGACAAATACACCGCACTCACATTATCACAGTAAACAAGCGTAGCGGAAGTCAACGGAGTGTGTAACTCACGTAAAAGATTCCTCAACCAGCAAGTTTCAGCAACAGCATTGGCAACACCACAATACTCCGCCTCTGCACTTGAACGAGAAAGCGTTGCTTGACGCTTAGAGGACCAAGAGAGTAAGTTGTTGCCTAGAAAAACACAGTAACCGGAAGTGGATTTTCGAGTCGTTGGACATCCAGTCCAATCCGCATCCGAATAAGCAACCAAGTCAGTAGTGGAGGAAGTGAATAACTGCAACCCATAATCTAATGTACCACGAACATAGCGAGCGCAAGATCCGTTTAAGAGCCGAGAAATGAGGCTCCCTAGGATCATGCATGTGAAGGCAAACTTGTTGAACTACATAAGTAATATCCGGGCGAGTAAAAGTGGGATACTGTAAACAACCTACAAGACTGCGATATAATGTTGGGTTAGCAACCGGGTCACCAATATCCCCCATTTTGGATCCAGTATCAACGGGGGTCCTGCAAGGGTTACAAGTAGTCATATGAGCCCTCTCAAGAATCTCAACAGCATATTTGTGCTGAGATAAGAACATCCTTATGGAATTACGCATAACAGAAATACCCAGAAAATAATTAAGTTAGCCAAGATCTGTCATCGAGAACTCCTGATGTAATATACCAATAACCTGTTGTAAAAGTGTCTCTGAAGAAGCAGTAAGAACAATATCATCAACATATAATAACAGATAAGCAGTATCGGACCCTTGTCTGTAGATAAACAAAGAAGAGTCACAACGACTATGAGAAAACCCAACTCTAGTGACATAAGATGCAAATCTCTGAAACCAAGCTCTAAGGGCTTGTTTGAGTCCATAGAGAGATCGTTGTAATAAACAAACATAATCAGGATGTGCAGAATCTCGAAATCCTGGAGGTTGATGCATATAAACTGTCTCAGATAAGTCCCCATGTAAAAAAGCATTCTTGACATCAAGATGGTGAACTGGCCAATGCCGAGAAATAGCTAAACTCAGAATAGTCCGAATAGTACCCGGTTTAACAACCGGACTGAAGGTCTCATCAACATCCACACCTTCTAGCTGTGTACTGCCATTCGCCACAAGATGAGCCTTGTAGCGACTAAGAGAGCCATCTGCATGATACTTATGGCGAAATAACCACATACATCGAATAATGTTGGTGCCCGAGGTTCGTGGTACTAAAGTCCAAGTGTTATTTTTAATAAGAGCATGTTATTCGTCACGCGTAGCATTTTACCAATTAGGATCATTGAACGCATCACGATAAAATTTAGGTAAAGGGGAGACCAAAGACACATGCAAATTTAGACGTTGAGTAGGATGATTAGTCCCGAGACGAAAACGTGTAACCATGGGGTGAATCGACACGGGGTTCGGTTTTTGAGGTGGATCTAGAATAATGGGTGATGGGTGTACAGTTACAGGTTGCGTCACGGTAGGGTTAGGTGTTTGCTGGGGGGGTTGCGATGGTTTGAGTTTGTTGATGGTCCGTGACTGTTTGGACCAAATTGGGAGAAATGGGCGATTGGGCTTGGTCTTCAAAGGTGTGGTGTTCGGACGTGGGAGATAGTTGGGCTACTGTATCTTGGTTTTGAAGTGGACTGGTAATAGGAGTATGGACATGAGAGGTATTGGCCGGAGATGTGGGTTCGGGTGGAATAGGCACAACAGGAGTAGTAAAAATCGTGGGAGGATTAATTTCAGGTGTGTAGTCCAAAAAGTTATATGTAGGGGATGCGGCAGGTTGAGTGGAGCTGTAGGGAGTTTCGTCAAATGTGACATGACGAGAAATTATAATCTTATTGGTGTTTAATTCTAAGCAACGGTAACCGCGGTGATTGGAGGCATGTCCCAAAAATATTGAGGGTGTAGCACGTGGTTCAAGTTTTTGATTTGGGTAAAGATGTGGGTAACATAAACATCCAAAGGTACGCAACAGGGTATAGTCGGGATTCTTTCCAAACAAGCGGGTAAAAGGTATGTCATTGTTAATGGCAGTGGAAGGTAAAATGTTCAGTAAGTGTATGGCCATATTAAGAGCCTCAACCCAAAATGTTGGTGGAAGGTTTGCTTGAAAAAGTAAAGTCCGGATGAGATTATTGATGGTACGGATCATTCGTTCAGATTTTCCATTTTGTTGGGATGTTTTAGGACATGATAAGCGAATCTGGATTCCGTTATCGGAAAAAATTTTGTGTAGGTTACGGTTGTCAAATTCACCGCCATGGTCACACTAAAAAGATCGAATTTCACACTTAAACTGAGTATGAACATAATTACGAAACAATATGAATTTTGACAAAACATCAGATTTATTAACTAAGGGATAGGCCCAAACAAAATGTGAGTGATGATCCAAAAACAAGACATAATATTTAAAACCTGAAAGACTCAGAATGGGTGAGGTCCATACACCTGAGTGAATAATGTCAAAGCAAGAAGTAACCACAGTTTGAGAGCTCACAAACAGAAGCCTCACGTGTTTGCCAAGCTGACAAGCATCGCAAAGAGCGGGGGGCTTCTCTTTATTACATGAAATAAAATTATTGAAAACAAGACGACGTAACACTTCACTTTCTGGATGTCCAAGGCGCTGGTGCCACGTATGTTGACTGGCAAGAAAAACTTGAGGGATTTGGAGATGGAGGCGTGACCGGGTAAAGATCTTTCACATCGGAGAAGCACCCATCGCGTCATGAAATTCTTAACAGAAAAACCAAACGCATCAAACTCAATAGTACCGTTATTGTCACGAACAAATTGACGAACAGAAATCAAATTTTTTACAATATGAGGAGTAATAAGAACATTATTAAGACGAAGAGATTTAAATGGAGTTGGCAAAATACTATGTCCCGTGTTAGTGACGGGTATAGAATGTCCGTCACCAACCGAGATAGACGGATACATACAAGTATTAAAAATTTCACGAAGACTAGTAACTGAATTATTAAGATGGGAGTTCGCACCTGTATCCATATTCCAAGCAGCCGAAGAAGGATCATGAAGCGTGCTAGCATTAAAGGCATGAGGTAAAACTGTAGCCTGACCTGAAGGACCTGTAGACTGGACGAGATTAGCTTGTTGAGCCCGTGTATCTTGCTGGGCCGGCGTGGTCTGCTGAGGTGTTATAACCGGATGGGCCTGTAGGTGTGGTAAGGCAGTAGTGGGTTGAATTTTTTGGGTTTGGTAATAAGGATTCGTTGGTGGAAAATAATAGCCTGGTGGTATAGATGGAGTAAAAGGTGGGGTCGGTGCATAAGGGGGGTAAGTGGGATTTGGTGGTGTATAATAAGTTGGGCTTGACGTATGGTAAGCAACAGGTAAGTGATTTGTTGTAGCAACAGTAGGTCTAGAAATTTTAGTATTATTAGAGGTAGTACCCTCTAAACCCAAACGGCTTAATAGTTTACTTAATAACACATCCGTATTGTTACCTGATACTTTAGAGCTAATAGAGTCATCATGTTTAGCATTAGTATCGTGAACAAATTTGCAATCATCACCAAATCGGCATGTACATTTAACAAAATGATAACACGACCTCCATGACTTAACTTGAGGTAAAGATGGTCGTCGAGTTGTACCTGATTGAGCCATTAGAACCAAGGGAGAAGATGGAGTAGTATCCACAGGCAATGCAAGAGTTTTGGACTTCAAGCGCATCTCTTCAGTGATCAACCTCGAACGAGCCGTTTTAAGATCCGGAAAGGTGCCCATATGATGCATAAAACCACACACCTGATCATACTTGTCAGGTAGGCCTTCGAGTGCAAAATGAACAACATCTTCATCATTGACCGGAGATTCAAGACTCGTGAGAATAGTAACCAGCAACTCAATCTTCGTAAAATACGCTTCCATGCTTAGATCACCGAGTCTGATGGACCGTAATTCTGCTTTTAAGGCAGCGCTACGAGACCGTTTGTTGTCTTTTATAATACCAATAATGAGGTCCCAAGCCTCTTTAGCGGACTTAGGACGAGGCACTACTAACCTAGCCTGTAGCGGGTCCGAAAGGGTTGTGAAGATCCATGAAAGAACTATTTTATCAACCTTGAGTTCGTCTCCAGTAAAGGGTGTCGGGGTATTTGATGTGGATTCAGTTTGGACGCCATGTATGAATTTTCCCACCTCATAACTAGTGCAAAGTTGTTCGAAGAATAACTCCCATGATCCATAATTCCAGTTGTCGAGGTCCAGCTTGATGGGTACCCTTGTGAGAAGATGGTGGTGCGTGACAAGGGACAGCTTGTCTGAGAGTAGTGGAGCAGCAGATCCAGTCATGGTGAATGTTGAACAATAGCTATTAAAAGACAGAGGTTGTATAACGTGGAAGAATATGAACAGAGATATCACGAATGCAAACCTATGACCTAGCACAGATAACCAAAAAAAATGTATAATGAACTTATCCGTGACTGATAGGTGTGTAAACACCCATCCTTTTACCACTTAATTCGGGCTAAAACGAGACCAAAACACGTATTTAATATCATTTGTTTGGAATTATGCGTGGTTTTTGTGTTTATTGTGTTTTCAGAGCCAACCGGATGAATATTGAAGAAAACATGGGATTGCACGGGTTTTACTGAAGAAAAAGACTCAAGATAAAGTCTATTGTCCAAGAGATGCAAAAGATTTGAAGTCGCTGGGCCTATTCGAAGATTTATCGAAGAAAAGGACCAAAGATGGAAGATTTATATAAGTCGAAGAAACTCAAGTCTATTAAACGAAGAAATTAAAAGACGAGTTGAATTTAATCGACAACAAATCCCGAATCAGAATCGAAAACGGAAACTTTTCTGAAAAGACGAAAAGACACGAAGAACGGGAGAAAGCCCACTCACCAACCAAAGGAAACACCTATAAATAGGCCATCCCATACACAAGCTAGCTAGTTTTTTCTTTCTTCCTCCCCACTCTTTCTCCTGGTTCGTATAACACCATCACCACTAGGGTGATTGGTGATTTTTATCTTTAGTTCTTTAATCTTGTAATTTTAATCTTTGTTTCATCTTGTCAAAACATCAATCATTCAATACCAAGTTCTTGTTTAATCTTTCATTTAATCTTGTTCATCATCATCTTTATCTTCAAGTTCTTAAGTTTTATTTTTCTTGATTTGATCTTCAAAAGTTGTTTGGATTTGTGTTTTTATTAGTGGGATTTGTTACTTATGGTGTCTAAATGATTTGTGTTTAATTTGGTAAATCCTTTTTAAGTATTTGGTTCGATTTTGATCAAAAATTTGTATCCCGTGTTCTTCGTATACTGTTACTGTAACTGGGTTTTCCAGATCTTCCGAATCAGCCAAAAAGTTCCGAATGAGTCCTTCATTCGGAAACTTCCGAACCAAGCATTAAAGTTCCGAATCAAGAGAAAACTTCCGAATCAAGCTTTCATCCGGAAAGTTCCGGATCAGTCATAAAGTTCCGAACCAAGTAAATCTTCCGAATCAAGCTGAAGGTTCCGAATCAGTGTCTTCCGATCCAGCAAGTTCCGAATGAACCTTCATTCGGAAAGTTCCGAATGAGTATGTTCCGGATGAGTGAATAGTATCTTCCGGATCAGTTAGTTCCGAATCAAGGTTTAAAGTTCCGGATCAGTTATTTTTATAGTTACTGTTTTACTGTTGTTGATTTACTGTTTCTTCACTCATATTTCACAATTTACTTGTTAACTTTAATTTTAATTTGATTTTAATTTGAACTTTAAATTTGCAACCAAGTTTTTGTTAATCTTAATTAAAGTAACTGCCTTTGATTTAAACTTTCATTTCCACTTCTTATTAGAATAGAAAACCAAACCCCTTAATTTAGTAACCAAGAACAATCATTCCACTTAAGACCTAGATCAATTCGAGAGGATATCGAGAGACTAAAATCTGAAACCCATACAAAAGCTCAATATCAAATGGCGCCGCTGCCGGCTCTTCTCGTTAAGATCAAAAGTTTTTTGTGAGAAATTGGATTTTGGGATCCGTTCCCCGTGAACGTTACTTTTTCAAAAATCTTCAAAAACAACTAAAAAATATAAAATTTTCAAAAATCCTAAAAAGTAAAAAACAATAAAAACCAAAAATATTTTTGCCTTGTTTTTCTTTGTTCGTTCTTTTGCAGGTGTATGCGCACTCGATCCACGTCTTATCAAGAGCCCGAGCCTCTCGATAACCTAGACATGGCTGGTGTACAAAACAACAATAACATACCACCTCCGAACAACAATAATAACAACAACAACCCGCCTTTCAACAACATGAATAACAACAACAATGAGCACCTTCCGGATAATCGCCCAATGATTGAATTGCTGCAAGCTCATGTCGATGGCAACATGGATCCAATTGTTATTCCTCCAATTGCCGCCAACAATTTCGAGCTCAAGTCAGGCTTTATCCAGATGGTCTCAGCTCAACCATTCTTTGGACGAACCATTGATGACCCACACGATCACATCAAGAGATTTCTACAACTCACGAACACGGTCAAGTTCAATGGCGTTCCACAAGAAGTGATAAGGTTACAACTTTTTCCCTTTTCTTTAGAGGGACAAGCCCGACATTGGCTTGCTAAGGAACCGCCACAGAGTATTCTCTCGTGGACGGATTTGGAAACAAAGTTTATCAACTACTTTTTTCCACCCTCTCGTACTACCGCTTTGCGGAATGAGATTATAACCTTTGAACAAAAGTACGACGAGTCATTCAGTGAATCTTGGGATCGCTTTAAAGATCTTTTAAGAAAATGCCCACAACATGGTTTTACCAAAGTTCATCAAATAAATACTTTTTACAATGGTTTAAGCATAAATGACCAAGATTCACTGAATAGTGCTTCGGGGGGTAATCTCTTGGCTAAGACTTCCAATGCTGCTTGGGATATCATTGAGAACAAGTCTCGTGTGCAAACCAAGAGCATTAGGACCAATGTTGCTAGTGCTAGCACTAATGACAGCGACAAGCGATTAGACAAAATTACCACGCTTCTTGAATCGCTTGTCACCCACACCGTCAGCAACAACAACAGCAACAACGCCAAAAATGCACAAGTGAACGCTGTCAGCCAACCTTGTGAGATATGCGGTGGTCCCCATTCTTACACAACTTGTACCGCCACCCAAGATTACCCTGCTGAGAATGTGAATGCGGCATATGGCACCTACCAACAACCTGCTTATCAAGCTAGACCTCAAGGTGACCGTAACTTGCTTAGCTACCGCAGCAACAACTATCTTTCACCACCTGGCTTTCCTCCAACCAACCCAAACCAACAACAAAACCTTAACCGCCCTACTCAACAACAACAACAACCTCGACAACCATATATCCCACCTCACAAGCAGCAACAACCACCTCAACGCAACAATCAAATATACCAACAACCTGCTTACCAACCACCTGCATACAATGCTCCTTCAAACCAAACCAACACTGCACTACACCAAGAGGTCGCCACCTATATGAGGACCAATGATGTGATAGTGGGAAATCTCCAAGAGGAAGTGCGCAATTTGAAGGCAGACTTGGTCAAGCAAGGAAATGATTTGAGAGCTGATATGAGAAACACGTTGGATAGCCAGACTAATGATCTGAGGAACATGATGGCTAGTTTTTTCCAAAGTAGTCAACCCTCTTCTTCGGGTACTCTTCCGAGTAACACCGTTGCGAACCCAAGAGGGGAGATGAAAGCAATCACTACTAGAAGTGGTAAAGGTACCAAGGAACCCGAGCTTCCTATACCTCCACCGGTGGTTGTGACTAAGGAGAACGAGTCGCCTGCTCCTATTCCTCCTCCTTCCCCAATTTCTCCACCTCTTCTTTCTACCCCTCCTCCACCCGTGCTTGTGAGTGATCCTATTCCCCTAAAGCCTTCCTCTTCTTCCAATATACCTTATCCTTCTAGGTTGAGGAAAGAGAAGCAAAAGAGCAAGGATGATATTCAGGTTTCGAATTTCCTTAAAATGTTCAAGAAACTGAATTTCAATATCTCCTTCGCTGAGGCTCTCGCTCACATGCCCAAGTATGCCAAAATGTTTAAAGATCTTCTGAGCGACAAGGAAAAGCTCCTCGATCTCGCCAACACCCAACTTAATGAGAACTGCTCTGCAGTGCTCTTAAGGAAATTACCAATCAAGCTTGGTGATCCGGGTCGTTTTCTTATCCCTTGCAATTTCCCGGGAGTAGAGAATTGCATGGCCCTAGCCGATCTAGGTGCCAGTATTAATCTCATGCCTCTAAGTGTTTGGAAGCAATTATCTCTCCCAGAGCTAGTCCCCACCAAAATGACTTTGGAATTGGCCAACCGTACGGTTGCTTATCCAGTGGGGATAGCCGAAGATGTCATTGTAGGAGTCGACAAATTCACCTTCCCTGCCGATTTTGTTGTCGTCGACTACGAGATGGACCCACGAGTGCCACTCATTGTTGGTCGTCCATTCTTGAGGACCGGTCGCACTCTCATTGATGTTGCAGCCGGTGAGCTTATCATGAGAGTGGGTGACGATAAAGTAGTCTTCAACATGGGAAAGTTATCTAAACAACCTTCTTCTTACGAGAATGTTAATTGTATTGACGTTCTTGATGAAGCTTGTGAAGAACACTTCAAGGATGCTTGTAAAAACATTCCTACCTCTCTTCCCAATGTTGAGACCGTTTCCTCTATCGACTCATCACTATCTCTATTTGGAGAGAGTGATTTCCTTTGGAAAGATTTGGAAGCCAGCCTAGGAGATGTGAAGCAAGACAATGACGATTCTACTGCCACTTGGGATGAAGACCTCAGTTTCATTGCAAACCTCCTCAAAGAAGACAACCCTTCCCCTCCATCTCCCACTATCATTGCTATCGAGACTCCGACTTCGAATACGCCTCCCGTCGACAATCCTCCGGATTTGGAACTTAAGGAGTTGCCACCCCATCTTGAGTATGCATTCCTCGAAGAAGAGAAGAAGTCGCCAGTCATCATTGCTAAGGATTTGAAGGATGAAGAGAA
This sequence comes from Glebionis coronaria, assembly GCA_025667525.1. NCBI lineage: Eukaryota > Viridiplantae > Streptophyta > Magnoliopsida > Asterales > Asteraceae > Glebionis > Glebionis coronaria. The sequence continues at coordinate 298,425,786 of CM046874.1, forward strand.
AACCCGACTTGTCGCTGTGTTGAAAGATCACAAGAAGGCTATTGCTTGGAAGATTTCGGACATTCGTGGAATTGATCCTCACTTCTGCACGCACAAAATTCTCATGGAGGACGACTATAAGCCCACTATTCAAAGCCAACGAAGGGTGAATCCAAAAATCCATGAAGTCATCAAAACAGAGGTTATCAAACTTCTTGATGCGGGTATGATTTACCCTATTTCGGATTCACCGTGGGTTAGTCCAATCCATTGTGTGCCCAAGAAGGGCGGAATAACCGTTGTTCCCAATGAACACAACGAGTTGATTCCCACTCGTCTCGTTACTGGGTGGAGAGTTTGTATAGACTACCGCAAACTCAATGATGCCACGAGAAAGGATCATTTCCCTCTACCTTTTATGGACCAAATGCTTGAACGATTAGCCGGTAATGAATATTACTGCTTTCTTGATGGTTTCTCGGGTTATTTTCAAATACCCATCGATCCCCAAGATCAAGAGAAGACTACATTCACTTGTCCCTACGGCACTTTCGCTTACAAAAGAATGCCTTTTGGCTTATGTAATGCGCCTGGGACTTTCCAAAGGTGCATGTTAGCTATCTTCCATGACATGGTTGAACAAACCATGGAAGTCTTCATGGATGATTTCTCGGTCTTCGGGGATTCCTTCTCTGCTTGCCTTGCCAATTTAGAACGTATGCTAAAGCGGTGCGAAGACACTCGCCTTGTTCTAAATTGGGAAAAATGCCATTTTATGGTAAAAGAAGGCGTCGTGCTTGGACATAAGATTTCGAAAGCCGGTCTTGAAGTTGACCGTGCCAAAGTGGACGTTATAGCAAAGTTGCCTCCACCTTCCACTGTGAAGGGTGTGAGAAGTTTCTTGGGTCATGCGGGCTTCTACCGTCGCTTTATCAAAGACTTTTCTCAAATCGCTCGCCCGATGACCCACCTCTTGGAAAAAGATACTCCTTTTATCTTCTCCAAAGAGTGCCTTGAAGCCTTCAACTCGCTTAAGGATAAGCTCACTAAGGCACCCGTCTTGGTTACCCCTAATTGGGAGCTGCCTTTTGAGTTGATGTGCGATGCTAGTGATTTTGCTATTGGAGCGGTTCTTGGACAAAGAGTGAATAAACACTTCCAACCAATCCATTACGCTAGCAAGACAATGACAGGGGCACAATTGCATTATACGACAACCGAAAAGGAGCTTTTAGCTGTTGTCTATGCTTTTGAAAAATTCCGCCCCTATCTTGTCCTTTCCACCACCATTGTGTATACCGATCATTCCGCGTTGAAGTACTTGTTGACAAAGCAAGATTCCAAACCAAGACTTCTTCGCTGGGTTTTGCTGCAACAGGAATTTAAAATCGACATCCGCGATAAAAAAGGAGCAGAAAACTTAGCCGCGGACCATCTTAGTAGACTTGAGGATCCATACCAAGGGGATCATCCGACCAAAGAAATCAATGATTCTTTTCCCTTGGAGACCTTAATGTCTATAAACTCGAAGCCGAATGAAACCCCGTGGTTTGCGGACTTTGCAAACTACTTGGCGGGTGGAATTCTCAAGGAAGGGTTGACGTCTCAGCAAAAGAAGAAGTTCTTTACCGACATCAAGACTTACTTTTGGGACGACCCTTACCTATTCAAACAATGTGCTGATCTGATAATTCGCCGATGTGTTGATGGACCGGCAGCGAATGAAATCCTTCATGCTTGCCACAAAGGACCCACCGGTGGTCACTTTGGTCCCAACTACACTGCAAAGAAAGTGTTTGATTCGGGATTTTATTGGCCCTCCATATATCGTGATGCTCACAATATGGTTAAGCGATGTGATGTTTGCCAAAAGCAAGGCAAAATCACACATAAAGACGAGATGCCTCAGAATTTCATTCAAGAGTGTGAAATTTTTGATGTTTGGGGTATCGACTTTATGGGGCCATTCCCTTCGTCTAAAGGAAACAAATACATCCTTGTAGCCGTTGACTACGTTTCGAAGTGGGTTGAAGCCAAAGCTTTGCCTACTAATGACGCAAGGGTGGTTTGTAACTTTTTGAAAGCTCTATTCGCTAGATTCGGTGTGCCTCGCGCCATTATTAGTGATCGTGGGACTCATTTCTGCAATGACCAATTTGCTAGAGTCATGGCTAAGTACGGTGTAAATCATCGTCTTTCCACAGCATACCACCCACAAACTAATGGCCAGGCTGAAATATCAAACCGAGGGCTGAAGCGAATTCTTGAAAGGACTGTGGGAGAGCATCGCGCCTCATGGGCTGATAAACTCGATGATGCTTTGTGGGCTTTCCGTACTGCTTACAAGACCCCGATCGGCTGTACGCCTTATCGTCTTGTGTACGGGAAAGCGTGCCACCTCCCCATTGAGTTGGAGCACAAGGCTTATTGGGCCTTGAAGTGGGCTAATTTTGATATAAACAAAGCCGGTGACCTACGCAAGATCCAACTCAATGAGCTCAATGAACTTAGGAATGAGGCTTATGAAAATTCTTTGATCTATAAGGAAAGAACTAAGCTCATTCACGACTCTAAGATCAAAAACCGAGAGTTCCATGTTGGAGACAAAGTCTTACTTTTTAACTCTCGGTTGAAAATCTTCTCGGGAAAGCTCAAATCTCGTTGGTCCGGCCCATTCACCATTGCCCAAATTTTTCCATATGGTACTCTCGAGCTCGCTCAACCTAATGGACCAAATTTTAAGGTGAATGGCCAACGAGTGAAGTTGTACTTTGGTGAGGACACCTCTAAGGAGGTGATTCCTTCCCTCACCACGTTCCCCATGAACTAATTTTGGGTCGAGTCAGGCTCGTGACTCGGTTATCAAAAACACGCGCTCCTCGGGAGGCAGCCCGAGTATCTATCCTTGCATGTTTTAATCCCCTAAGTGTAGGGGGGACTTCTATATGTGTTGGCCTTTGTGTGGTGATGTGATTACAGGGATCAGTGCACTCTTGGAATCTTTGAAGAACCGTGCTCCCGTGTTTATCCGAAATCCGGTTCTATCTCTCAACTATCGTGATTCAATTTTCTTCATACTCACATTTGAAATTGATCACTTTAGTCGTCTCTTCCTTAACTTGAGTTAATCAACGTGCACAATGTCATAAGTGTAGGGGAGATTTCTCCCACATGCTTAAACATTGAGGACAATGTTTATCTTAAGTGTAGGGGGGACTTCTATCGAAGTTATAAGTGGACTTTTCCATGAAAATGCCTTCAATTAACCGGAAAATCCTATTTTTCAAATTTTTTATTAACTTTGGCCATTTAGTTGTAATTTTTAAAATTTTATCTTTGCTTTCATATGTATATATCCCGCAATAAAGTCAAAAATATTAATAAAGTGGTGTAGCTAGTTTAGAAGCCTTTGATATATTAGGCCCGTTTCGTTTATTTTGACTCAACCCGAATAGACTTATCCAAGTTTATTCTAGCTAGTATCCTTAACCATATAGACCTTAATTGGTTTATTAGGCTAAGTGTCCACGAGTCTCATTACTTGAGATTTTAAACTGTGGAGGACGAGAAATGATAGAGTCAATTATAAGTCGGTATTCTCGCGCAAGCCCACTTGGTGTAATTATTTGCCTATTCTCCCATCACTTGCTAATAATTTATCTGCAATAAGTAAGGTCTTACGATTTGAAAAGTTACTTAGCTTCTAGCCCAAGATCGTTTAAAAGTTGCTCGGTAATGATAAGAGTTCATAGCCAAGGCATAACTTATGAAGCGGGGCGCGAAGATTGGCGAATCCGAAAAGGCCCTAACAAGGCATGAGGATTCAATTTTATTGCTGAAGATCCAAAGTGATGTGAAAAGCATTATTCCTAAAGTCAATATGAAGGATCAAGACTCACGACGAAAAGCAATCAACTCCCATAAAGATCATGGAGAAGTCTATCCGAAAAGACCCTAACAAGGTATGAGGATAAATAGATCCAAGTCCGAAAAGGAGGCGGATCGTTGTATCTCAAAATCCCAATTAGAGATTGAAGAAATAATCATGAAGTCGTGGTCAACAAAGTTGGAGAACCCCTCAAAAGTCTCCAAGTGAAGAAACTCTATTATGATGAGAAGACCATTATCTCAAGAACGTCTCTCGAAGATATGAAGTATGAAGTACATGCCAAATATCGGCCCGAGAAAGGTCTCAAATCGTGAACCAAGTTATGCCAAGATATGAACTTTTTGATATCCCGAGAAGCAGTTTTAAGAGATTTTGTCCTTTAGCTAACTATTGATCAAATCGTCCTACTTTGCTTTCGGCCCTAATAAACTATCGAAATAAGTCCAAAAATGCATCTTCATGATCATTCTAAGACAAAAATAAAATATAAGAGATACACCTAGGAATAAGGGAGTTTAAGCATTTAATTAAGCCATGTGTGTAAGTGTTTGAATTGCTAACTTATAATAACAATGATCTCGTTTTTAAGCTTAGTTTGGGGAACGTGAAACTTGAGGGTGATAAATCTTCGCAGCACCAAAGCCCTAATGTAAGTCATCGATTTCTCTACAAGTTATTCCCATGTAGCTATTTTCAAGTGAAAATGGTTTTCTATCCTTTTGTTACTTTTGAAGTTTTATTTCTTTAATTTTTGTTTAGTAGTATTTTAAATAAGGCCAAGGTTGATTAATTATGAGAAAAGTGTAAGCTTGCTTTATCACTAAGCATTGCATGAGGGCATGGCAATGGTTAAGTGTAGGGGATTTGATAGGTGTGTAAACACCCATCCTTTTACCACTTAATTCGGGCTAAAACGAGACCAAAACACGTATTTAATATCATTTGTTTGGAATTATGCGTGGTTTTTGTGTTTATTGTGTTTTCAGAGCCAACCGGATGAATATTGAAGAAAACATGGGATTGCACGGGTTTTACTGAAGAAAAAGACTCAAGATAAAGTCTATTGTCCAAGAGATGCAAAAGATTTGAAGTCGCTGGGCCTATTCGAAGATTTATCGAAGAAAAGGACCAAAGATGGAAGATTTATATAAGTCGAAGAAACTCAAGTCTATTAAACGAAGAAATTAAAAGACGAGTTGAATTTAATCGACAACAAATCCCGAATCAGAATCGAAAACGGAAACTTTTCTGAAAAGACGAAAAGACACGAAGAACGGGAGAAAGCCCACTCACCAACCAAAGGAAACACCTATAAATAGGCCATCCCATACACAAGCTAGCTAGTTTTTTCTTTCTTCCTCCCCACTCTTTCTCCTGGTTCGTATAACACCATCACCACTAGGGTGATTGGTGATTTTTATCTTTAGTTCTTTAATCTTGTAATTTTAATCTTTGTTTCATCTTGTCAAAACATCAATCATTCAATACCAAGTTCTTGTTTAATCTTTCATTTAATCTTGTTCATCATCATCTTTATCTTCAAGTTCTTAAGTTTTATTTTTCTTGATTTGATCTTCAAAAGTTGTTTGGATTTGTGTTTTTATTAGTGGGATTTGTTACTTATGGTGTCTAAATGATTTGTGTTTAATTTGGTAAATCCTTTTTAAGTATTTGGTTCGATTTTGATCAAAAATTTGTATCCCGTGTTCTTCGTATACTGTTACTGTAACTGGGTTTTCCAGATCTTCCGAATCAGCCAAAAAGTTCCGAATGAGTCCTTCATTCGGAAACTTCCGAACCAAGCATTAAAGTTCCGAATCAAGAGAAAACTTCCGAATCAAGCTTTCATCCGGAAAGTTCCGGATTAGTCATAAAGTTCCGAACCAAGTAAATCTTCCGAATCAAGCTGAAGGTTCCGAATCAGTGTCTTCCGATCCAGCAAGTTCCGAATGAACCTTCATTCGGAAAGTTCCGAATGAGTATGTTCCGGATGAGTGAATAGTATCTTCCGGATCAGTTAGTTCCGAATCAAGGTTTAAAGTTCCGGATCAGTTATTTTTATAGTTACTGTTTTACTGTTGTTGATTTACTGTTTCTTCACTCATATTTCACAATTTACTTGTTAACTTTAATTTTAATTTGATTTTAATTTGAACTTTAAATTTGCAACCAAGTTTTTGTTAATCTTAATTAAAGTAACTGCCTTTGATTTAAACTTTCATTTCCACTTCTTATTAGAATAGAAAACCAAACCCCTTAATTTAGTAACCAAGAACAATCATTCCACTTAAGACCTAGATCAATTCGAGAGGATATCGAGAGACTAAAATCTGAACCCCATACAAAACCAAATATCAGTGACCTAAGCACGAATACCAGATAAAGATGTGTGTGGATTTGTGACCCAACACAAATCACCAACACGATTTGGTTAGTGAGATTTGTTTGTGAGGCGGCTGAAAGAGATGTTAGGGTTTAGTAAGGTATCGAATGTGAACCCTGATACCATGTTAGAAGGATTAAACCCCCACAAACCTTCTGTATTATTGATTCACCATTTATAATGGTAATTACATATGAAACCCTAATGGACACTAAACCCACAAGTCGTGCCAGACCATATTTATCTACTAATATGTCTTTCAAGAATTTCATCAATATTGGTTTGCATATCTTTAAGTTATCAACATTCATTTGCACCTCAATGACCGACTCAAAAACAGTTGACTCACAGAACCTATTATTAACCAAGATGATATATCAATAACAGTATTGACTAAGATGAATTAATACTCAAGAGAGAAAATATATATATATATATATATATATATATATATATATATATATATATAGATGGCCGTTCATGTAAGAAGGGTGATTTTTGTGAAATGGTGAGATGTGATCTCAGCCCTCCATCCACCCCTCCTTTTTTTGATTGAATGACTGAGATTAGATCTTATTTTACACTAAAAACGGAGGGACCTTTTTTGCAATTATTAAAAGTTGAAATTTTAGGGGTGTGCTTGTAGTGCTCTCATTTTTGCATTCCAAAAAAGTAAATTCCAAAATTTTCTCTATGCTTCTTTTTCACACACAAAAACACACAGTAAACACACACCGTCGTCCCCGTCTATTATCCACCGTCCCGTCTTTAAAACATACAGTAAACACACACCGTCGTCCCCGTCGATTATCCACAGTCATCGATCTTTAATTCATCGTTCCCGATCTCTAATGCTTCGTATCAGTCGTCTTTAATCGTTTTTCAACCACCGTAGCATAGCGGATCTTTAATTTCTGGTATAATTACTTATTGTTAGGGTTTCATTTTGTTGATTGTTTGGATTTAAGTAGTCTAACTTTTTTGGTTACGGCGTCCTATTATTAGATTTGTATCGATTGTTAGGCTATTTTGCGTTTTAGAGTTCATGAAATTTTGGTTCTTTTTAGGTGCGCTTCATTTATGTGTTCTTAGGAATTTCTTCACGCGCGAAGATTTGTATTGATCGTTAGGCTAGTTTGCTTTTTAGAGCTGCTCGTGCGTGAAATTATCGTTTTTTTGTAATTAGGTGCGCTTCATTTATGTGTTCTTAGGAAGTTCTTCACGCGCGTAGATTTTGTATCGAATGTTAGGCTAGTTTGCTTTTTAGAGCTTCTTCGCGCATGAAATTTTGGTTCTCTTGTTATTATGTGCGCTTCATTTATGTATTCTTAGGAATTTCTTCACGCGCGAAGATTTGTATCGATCATTAGGCTAGTTTGATTTTTAGAGCTTCTTCGCGCGTGAAAGTTTGGTTTGTTTTTTATTAGGTTCGCTTCATTTAGGTGTTCTTTTGATTTTCTTCATGGGCGAAGATTTTTATCGATCATTAGGCTAGTTTGCTTTTTAGAGCTTCTTCGCGCGTGAAAGTTCTGTTTTGTTGTTATTAGGTTCGCTTCATTTATGTATTCTTAGGAATTTCTTCATGGGCGAAGATTTTTATCGATCATTAAGCTAGTTTGCTTTTCAGAGCTTCTTCGCGCGTGAAAGTTTTGTTTTGTTGTTATCAGGTGCGCTTCATTTATGTATTCTTAGGAATTTCTTCACCCCCGAAGATTTGTATCGATCATTAGGCTAGTTTTCTTTTTAGAGCTTCTTCGCGCGTGAAAGTTTGGTTTGTTTTTTATTAGGTTCGCTTCATTTAGGTGTTCTTATGATTTTCTTCATGGGCGGAGATTTTTATCGATCATTAGGCTAGTTTGCTTTTTAGAGCTTCTTCGCGCGTGAAAGTTTTGTTTTGTTGTTATTAGATGCTTTTCATTCTGGTTTTTTTAGGAATTTCTTCACGCGTGAAGATCTTTATCTATCGTTAGGCTAGTTTGCTTTTTAGAGCTTCTTCGCATGTGAGAGTTTGGTTTTGTTTTTATTAGTTGCGCTTCATTCTGTAGTTTTAGGCATTTTTTCATTCTGGTGTTATTAGTTTGCTTTTTAGAGCTTCTTTGTGCGTTAAAGTTTGCTTTTTAAAGCTCCAGCGATCCATGCTAATAAGTGTGTAAACACTTATCCTTTTGCCACTAAAATCAAGGAAAAACAAGACCTAATCATGTGTTTTATATCGTAAATGTCAGAATTACGCGTGGTTTTGTGTTTTTGTGTTAAATAGGTACAAATGATCAAAAGAAGAGAAAACACGGGATTTCACGGTCAAATGTTAAAGAAAAGTCCAAGAAAGAGACAAAGACAAAGTCGAAAGACCAAAAGTGTGCCAAGATCACGAAAACTGTCAAATTCAACATGGAATTGAAGAAAAGATCGAGAAAGACAAAATCGAGCTCGTTTTAGTGAATTCAATCATTTACGAAGATTTTGGTCCTTGTGGGTCCCACTTATGCTTAATAGGCCCACAAGCCCATTTAAGGAATGGTTAACTTAAACTAAACGGATCAAAAAAAGTTATTAGAATGGCCTGAGCCCATTTGATAACTACCTATTGGGACGGATGAATTAACTTTGGGCCTCAAGCCCATTTACACTAAACAATGGAACGGAAGTTTTCACAAATTGGTCAACCCTTTTCAGTCAACTCTCAAACGTAAATCCCATTTACTCCTCACACGTGTTCACCCCACAAATAAATATTTACCCCACCCACTTCTTTCACATTACGTTACAAACAATAAACACACCACCCACTTTCATCTTCTCCAGAATGAACGCCCCAATCTCAAAACCCTAATTTTTTACCACCATCAAATTTACCAACGAAAAATTGGGGGTTTTACCCAATATGGTTAATTCACACCTATGGGAATTAAATCCCCATAGTTTTCGGATGATCCACTCACTTGTGGTTAGGGCTGAGCATCGGTCCGGGACCAGACCGGACCGACCAAGACCGGACCGGACCGAGGACCGAAATGGTCCAAAACCCCGGACCGAGACCGGACCGAAATAGTCCGGTCCGGTCCGGGTTGGTCCGGTCCGGTTTGGTCCTCGGTCCGGTCCGGTCCTATTAGACATATTTGATAAGATTTTTGGTAAGACCGAACCGGACCGGACCGGACCGACCGGACCGAGGACCGAATTTGTCCAAAACCTCGGACCGAGGACCGGACCGAAATTACTCGGTCCGGTTCGGTTCGGTCCGGTTTTCTGGTCCGGGTCGGTTTTGGGTCTGCCGTGCTCAACCCTACTTATGGTCCTCATCTCTCCTACCAACGTGGCATCTACTTGTGTTTTGATTGGATTAAACATCTCATCACAAACCCTCCCACCAATCAACAGCCTCCACCTCACCCTCAAACTAGCACAACTAACACAATTTCTGCCATGCTGGTAATCCAAGTGATACAAGTTATTTTCCACCGCAAGATTGAAGAAAATGAAGAGAGAGAAGAAGATTGATGGATTTAACGGATGTGATTCGATGCTTACTATGGAAGCTAACAAGAGGGTTTCCAAGGGGTTTGCCTATAAAAACCCCTTCACATCTGTAATTTAGTGTGCCTTTTCCTTTATTTTAATTTTTATTTCTAAAAAAATAGAATTAGGGTTAATTGTAATTTCCTTTTTAAAAAGTATTGTAATCAAAGTTCTGTTATTAATGAAATTTCAGTTTTATTAAATTCTTGTCTCGATTAATTTTATTGCAATTTATTTTAATTTTATTTTGCTTAAATAATTATTAAAGTAATAGTAGAAGGTAGAACTCTTTCCCCACTAGAAAGATAAAAAGAAAAAAAATAAAAAAAAAAAATATTAGTTCGAAATACGTGTTCTGGTTACTGTCTATGGTCTTGCTGATGATGATGATGGAATTTGGGTAAATAAGGAGGTGTTTGATCGTTTGGTTTCGGTTCACAAGGGGGTTCAGCGCCCACCTTCTACTCAATGGGTATCATCAATAGGTTTGATCTTCTTTTTATTTTTTTATGTTGATGTTTATTTAGTTTAGATTTTATCTACTTGAGTATGTTTTGGATCTGCTTAGTATTTGTTTTGTCTGTTTAGTATTTTTTTTTGGTTTTGGTATTGATTATCTGCTTTTAGATTTGTTTTGTCTGCATATTTGATTTTGAAAGTTTATTGGATCTGCGTTGTTTTTTTTGTAGTATTATTGATTGAGATACGTTTTTATTTTTGAGTAAGTACTGATTAAGCTTTTAGTTTGAATATTTAGATATTTGGCATCTGCTTATTTAGGTTGGTTAGTTTTGGTATTTGTCTGTTTTGATTCAAGCTTTAATAGTTGTTTAGATTAGCTTATTAGTTATCTGCTTATAGCATGTTTAGCTTATTTTAGATATATCTTACTTATCTGCTCTTTTATTGCTTTTCAGTTTCGTTTGGTTGCTTATTGTTTTAGATAGTTCATATCAGCTTATTTAGTTCATTTTTTTTTGCTTATGTTATAAATGCTTATTTGGCTTATTCTATTTTAGTCTGTGTTTTATTTTTATCTGTCATAGCTTATTTGGTATTACTTATTGCTGATATTACACAGATACAATTGATCTGTGTGTATGAAACTTTCAAAATATTTCCAAAAAAAATAATAGAGTAAAAAAATTTATCACTGGTGGGATTCGAACGCGTGACCTCACGCATCACAGCCATACGCCTAACCAACTCATCTGGACCCTTTCTTGTGTTTATCTTTGTAGAATTTAATTAATATAGCTTTTGTTACATCTTGGCTGGCAGCTTTTTATTAATTAGTTTAAATCAATTTTTAGGTTAAATTAAATTTAGTTAATAGTTAAAAAAGTTAATTCAGTTTTAAATTAAAAAAATAAAAAGTAAAAAATATTTTATTTAAACTGATTTAGTTTTAACTAATCTAGTTAAATTAAAAATAGTTTATAAATAGATTTTGTTTAAATTTCAAAGTAGCTAGTTAAAAATAGTTTAAAAAATTAGTTTAATAAATTTAAAATAGATTTTTCTTTAAATATTTCAATTAGATTTTTCATAAGTTTTAAAGTATTTACTTTTTCTTAAAATAGACTAAATTAATTTTAGTTTCATTTTTAAATAGTTTTCACAAATTGTTTTAATAGATTTTAATTAAATAGTTTTCATAATTTTTAGTTTTAAAAATACCAAGTTTTATTTACCAAAAACAAAATATAGTCTAACGTTAATTGAAAATCAATTCGAGTGAGTCGAGGAAAACGAACTTAATTGACAAAAATCCTAGTATTAAAATGGCGCCGTTGCCGCTTCGCTCGTATGATTGACGATTTTTCGTGAAGACGTTTGGATTTTGGGATCCGTTCTTTTTGAACGTTACTTTCTTGCAACAAAATCAAAAACACAAAAAAAATCAAAAAAATTAAAAATACAAAAAAAATTAAAAAATCACAAATGCAAATTCTTTCCAATGATTTGCACCAAAAAAACTGAAAATAACAAAAAGCAATTTCTTTCCTAAGAATTGCAACAAAAAAAAAATTAAAAAATCCAAAAGTAATACTTTTTCCTAAAAGTATTACACCAAAAATATTACGTATTAGTGTTATTTTTTTTAGTTCGATTTCTTTCGATTTTTCTTGTGAATATATATTTTTCTAAAAAAATACAAAAAGATTTTTCTTTTACTATAGTATATTACGTATCACAATAAATTTACCTACTTTTCAAATAAGCCTTAGTTGGGATTTCATCACCCAACTATTGTATTCGCATCCATAACGAGAAAAAAAGGAAAAATAGATAAATACTAGTAAGACGTTTGAACTCGACATATACAAACTATAAGGTGGGTATAAGGCGACGCGCTATAAAAGGCCATCTAAGGAAAAAGGTTTTTAAGTGCTTTGTGCCACCTCGTTTCCCCGCTTGCTTATGCGTATATTGAGAGGGACGACCGATTATTGGTTTACCAACTCAATTAGTACTTAAGTATATATTTTTGTAGCTTTTTCATATTGCTCCTCGAGAGGGAAAATCCTTTTCCTCTCAAAGTCGACCGAGGTCACTTACCTCATTCCAAAGTTTTAATTGTATGCGCACTCGCGCGCATACATACATACCGATTGGTGTACCAAACTCTTCCAATTCTTCCAAAAAGAAGAAGAAGAAGAAGAAAAACAAAAAGACCATCATTAAAGCCGATCCCGAGAATCGAGCTTTCGACAACATGATGGCAACGGATAATCGACCAATGATTGAGATTCTACAATCTCACGTTGAAGGAAACGATGACGCGATTGTGGTGCCGGATATTGGAGCTAATAACTTTGAACTTAAAACGGGTTTTATTCAAATGGTTTCCGCTACACCATTTTTAGGTTGTACTAATGATGACCCACACGCTCATATCAAACGTTTCATACAATTAGCCAACACCATCAAATACAATAGGGTGCCACAAGAGGCTATTCGTTTGCAACTCTTTCCTTTTTCCCTCGAGGGACAAGCCCGGATTTGGCTTGATAAGGAACCACCCCAAAGTATTACCACATGGATCGACTTAGAGACCAAGTTCATAAACTACTTTTTCCCACCATCACGGACTACTTCTTTAAGGAATGAGATCATCACCTTTGAACAACAATATGGGGAAACGTTTAGTGAGTCTTGGGATCGATTTAAAGAGCTTTTAAGAAAATGTCCACAACACGGTTTCACTAAAGTGCATCAAATTAATACGTTTTACAATGGTTTAACTCTAAAATACCAAGACTCACTTAATAGTGCCGCGGGGGGCAATATTCTTGTGAAATCAATGAACGAGGCTTGGGCCATAATTGAAAACAAGGCTAAAGTGCAAACCAAGAGTGTTAGGGCCACTATGGAAAGTGCTTGTTCTAGTGAGAGTGACAAGAGAATCGATAAACTCACTTCGCTTGTTGAAACACTTGCTCTAAAAAACTGACGCCCTCACTACACATGTGAATGCCGTGAAAGAAAATTGTGAAACGTGTGAGACTGGTGGACCGCATTCGTACTTTAATTGTGACAAGGTTTACAATAATCAACAAGAAGTTTATGCTTATAATAACATGAAAATGAGCGGATTCATTTCAAACCAAATGTTGATGTTAACCATTTGTCTTACAAGTCTAATAACTATTTGGCTCCCCCGGGTTTTGTAGCACCACAAAGACCACCCCCACCCGCCCAAAATAGGAACCAAGGTCCTCAACGGGGTAATTTTCAAGGAAATTCTAATCAACAGGGTTTTAATCAAAATCAAGGGAATTTTCAAGGGCAAAACCAAGGGTTCAATAACCAAAATCAAGGATTTAATAACCAAGGTTTTCAAAATCAAGGATTTAATCAAGGTTATAATCAATATCAAAACCAAGGTTTTCCTAATCAAGGTTTTAACAATCAAGGGTATAATCAAATGAACATGCATAACCCTCAAATGGACTTGGTTCTACAAAAATTGACCGACCATGAACGAATTATGAGAGAGATGCAAGAATCGACCGATAAGAAATTTTTGACTATGATTCAAAACTTTCGTCCCCAAGGTGCCCTCCCTTCGAACACCGTGACCAATCCTAGGGCTAATGTTAATGCTATCACTACTAGGAGCGGTAAGACCACCGTAGAACCTTCTTATCCCCCACCTAACCAAGGACCCGAGATACCTTCTTCTTCTACACAACCTCCTTCTTCTTTCACTTGTGACATACCACCCGTTATGCATTCGTCTACACCTTATGTTCCACCGATACCTAAATTTTCTACCACACCTTCGGTTCCAAAACCGGTTCCTTCACCTTCCATTTCTATTCCTCCTCCTCCACCAAAGGATGTTAGTGAGCAATCCACTCCAAAGCCTTCATCTCAACCCAATATACCTTATCCCTCAAGGTTGCGGAAAGAGAAATTGAAGAATAAGGATGATATTCAAGTTTCAAACTTCCTAAAAATTTTCAAACAATTGAATTTTAATATCACCTTTGCCGAGGCGCTCGCTCACATGCCTAAGTACGCTAAGATGTTTAAGGACCTTTTAAGTGATAAGGAAAAGTTGCTTGATATTGCCAATACCCAATTGAATGAGAATTGTTCCGCGGTTATTTTGAGAAAATTACCGGTTAAGTTAGGAGATCCCGGTCGATTCCTTATTCCTGGTAATTTTCCGGGTGTTGAGAATTGTATGGCCTTGGCGGATCTCGGAGCGAGTATCAATCTTATGCCATTATCCATGTGGAAACAATTATCTTTACCCGAGCTAGTCCCCACTCGTATGACATTGGAATTAGCTAACCGTACGGTTGCTTATAGGGTGGGGATAGCCGAGGATGTTATTGTAGGAGTCGACAAATTCACTTTTCCCGCCGATTTCGTCATAGTCGACTTTGAAATGGATCCCCGTGTTCCCTTAATTGTGGGACGACCTTTCTTGAGAACCGGGCGTACATTAATTGATGTAGCCGTGGGTGAACTTATCATGAGGGTCGGGGATGACAAAATCGTCTTTAACATGGGTAAACTTTCCAAACTTCCCGATGAGCCCGAATCCGATAAATACATCGATGTGCTCGACGAAGCATGCGAAGAACATTTTCACGAGGCTTGTACGAGCGGGATTTCTCCTTTACCTCATGTTGAGACCGTAGCTTCTATTACTCCTTCATTGACTCTATTTGGAGAAAGTGACTTTCTTTTAAAAGAATTTGAAGCGAGTTTAGGGGATGTGGATTTAAAATATGACGATTCTCCCACCGATTGGGAAGAAGACATTCGTACCATTGAGAGACTTCTCAATGAGGACCATATTTCTCCACCTACTCCTAAGGAAGTTACAAACGATGATCCTAATTTGACTAAGCCTTCCATTGACAATCCACCGGATTTAGAGCTTAAGAATTTACCGTCTCATTTAGAGTACGTTTTCTTAGAGGAGGATAATAAGTTACCCGTCATTATTGCTAAGGACTTAAAAGAAGATGAAAAATCCCGACTTATCGATGTGCTTAAGAATCATAAGAAAGCAATTGCTTGGAAAATCTCCGACATTCGCGGAATTGATCCTAATTTTTGTACTCATAAAATTCTCATGGAAGATGACTTTAAACCCGCAATCCAAAATCAAAGAAGGGTTAATCCAAAAATTCATGAAGTCATAAAGAAAGAAGTTATCAAACTTCTCGATGCCGGAATGATTTACCCTATCTCGGATTCGCCATGGGTTAGTCCCGTCCATTGTGTGCCTAAGAAAGGCGGAATCACCGTTTTTCCCAATGAAAACAACGAGTTGATTCCTACTCGACTCGTAACGGGTTGGCGAGTTTGCATCGGTTATCGTAAGCTCAATGATGCCACTCGTAAGGATCATTTCCCTCTTCCTTTCATAGATCAAATGCTCGAGCGTTTAGCGAGTAATGATTTCTATTGCTTCTTAGATGGTTTTTTCGGATATTTTCAAATCCCTATCGATCCAAAAGACCAAGAGAAAACCACATTCACTTGTCCCTATGGAACATTTGCTTACAAAAGAATGCCTTTCGGCTTATGCAATGCTCCCGGGACTTTCCAAAGGTGTACGATGGCGATATTTCATGACATGGTTGAAGAAACTATGGAAGTCTTTATGGACGATTTCTCGGTCTATGGTGATTCTTTCTCTTCTTTCCTTGCTAATTTAGAACGTATGCTTAAACGGTGTGAAGACACTCGTCTCGTTCTTAATTGGGAAAAATGCCATTTCATGGTAAAAGAAGGCATCGTCCTCGGTCATAAAATTTCCAAAGCCGGTATCGAAGTCGACCGTGCTAAAGTTGACGTCATTGCTTAGTTGCCTCCACCTACCACCGTCAAATGAGTTAGAATTTTTTTAGGCCATGCGGGATTTTATCGACGTTTCATCCAAGATTTCTCGAAAATAGCTCGTCCAATGACTCATCTCTTAGAAAAGGATGCTCCTTTCATCTTCTCTCAAGAATGTCTCGACTCTTTCGAACTTCTTAAAGGTAAATTAACTAAAGCACCGGTCTTAGTCTCTCCAAATTGGGAGTTACCTTTCGAGCTCATGTGCGATGCTAGTGATTTCGCGGTAGGAGCGGTTTTAGGTCAACGAGTTAACAAACATTTCCAACCCATTCATTATGCTAGTAAGACAATGACGGGGGCTCAATTGCATTATACCACTACCGAAAAAGAACTTTTAGCCGTAGTGTATGCTTTTGAGAAATTCCGCCCCTATCTTGTGCTTTCCACCACCATCGTTTACACCGATCATTCCGCCTTGAAATACTTGTTGACCAAGCAAGATGCTAAATCGAGACTCCTTCGTTGGGTTTTGCTCCTACAAGAATTTAAAATCGAAATTCGTGATAAAAAGGGAGCGGAAAACCTAGTCGCGGATCATCTTAGTAGACTTGAGAATCCTTATCATGGGGAATCTCCAAATCAAGAGATTAATGAATCCTTTCCCCTTGAGACCTTAATGTATATTAATTCCAATCTTGATGATACCCCATGGTTTGTGGACATTGCAAACTATTTGGCGGGTGGTGTTCTTATCGAAGGGTTATCGTCCCAACAAAAGAAAAAATTCTTCAAGGACGTTAAAATGTACTATTGGTACGACCCTTATCTTTTCAAGCAATGTGCAGATTTAATCATTCGTAGATGTGTTGATGGGCCGGCGGCTTTACAAATCCTTGAAGCTTGCCATAAAGGACCCACCGGTGGTCACTTTGGTCCTAATTACACCGCTAAAAAAGTTTTCGACTCCGGATTCTATTGGCCCTCCATTTATCATGATGCACATGAAATGGTTAAGCATTTTGATGCTTGTCAAAGGCAAGGCAAGATCACACAAAAAGATGAGATGCCTCAAAATTTCATCCAAGAGTGTGAAATCTTTGACGTATGGGACATCGACTTTATGGGGCCATTTCCATCATCCAAAGGAAACAAATACATCCTCGTAGCCGTTGACTACGTATCAAAATGGGTTGAAGCAAAGGCTTTACCTACTAACGATGCGAGGGTGGTTGTTAACTTCTTGAAACAACTGTTTGCTCGATTCGGTGTGCCTCGTGCTATTATTAGTGATCGCGGGACTCATTTTTGCAATGATCAATTCGCACGAGTCATGGCTAAGTATGGTGTCAATCACCGACTTTCCACCGCGTATCATCCACAAACTAATGGACAAGCCGAGGTTTCTAACCGTGGTCTTAAGAGAATCTTAGAGCGAACCGTGGGAGAGCATCGTGCCTCATGGGCCGATAAATTAGATGATGCTTTGTGGGCTTTCCGTACCGCTTATAAGACACCTATAGGTTATACCCCTTATCGCCTTGTGTACGGAAAGGCGTGCCACCTCCCCATTGAGTTGGAGCATAAGGCTTATTGGGCCTTGAAATGGGCTAATGTTGACATACACAAAGCCGGTGATCATAGGAAAATCCAACTCAATGAACTCAATGAACTTAGGAATGAGGCTTATGAAAATTCATTAATCTATAAGGAGAAGACTAAGCTCATTCATGATTCCAAGATTAAAAACCGAGAGTTCCATGTTGGTGATCAAGTTTTACTCTTTAACTCTCGGTTGAAAATCTTTTCGGGTAAACTTAAGAGCCGTTGGTCTGGTCCATTCACCGTGGCCCAAGTCTTCCCTTATGGCACCATTGAGTTATCCCAACCAAATGGGCCCATCTTTAAGGTGAATAGCCAACGGGTTAAGTTTTAATATGGAGAGGACATCTCTCATGAGATGATTCCATCCCTCTCTAGATTTCCCTTGAATTAATTCGGGAAATCGAGTCGAGCTAGAGACTCGTGATAAATAAATCAAGCATCGTATAACTAGGTTAGATTTTTACCTTTACCATCCTTTCCACCCTTTTTCACCTTCATCCATTTCCACCAATAAGTGTAGGGGGAGTCAAGTAGGTTGTTTGTGTGTTGTGATGTTGTGCAGGGACATGTGCTTTGATGATCCACTTTTGGTACTTTTGACGCGACCCGTGATCCCATGTTCCCGTGTACCCGGTTCTATCAAAACTATTGTGATTCATACTTGTATATAAATAAAACGAATAAATGTAATCACTTTAGTTGTCCCTTCCTTAGCTCGATTTTAAGCAACGTCTTCAATGTCCTAAGTGTAGGGGAGTTTATTCTCTCACATGCTTCAACATTGAGGACAATGTGTATATTAAATGTAGGGGGACTTCTATCGAATTTTAGTGGGCTTTTCCAAGAATTTGACCCCATTTAACCGGAAAATTTAAAAAAATTTCAACGTTTTTCAAATTTTTGATCTATTTTGGCCTAGTAGCGTTTTCATATATTTTCTTTCCTTTTGTCATCGCATCGTAATAATTTCCATTTCAAGAATAAAGTAAAAAAAGTCAATAAATAAAATGGTTTTAACAAGTTTAGATGTCTTTGATATATTAGGTCTGTCGTGAATATTTTGACTCAACCCGAGTTTACTTATCCAAGTTTACTCTAGCTAGTATCCTTAATCATATGGACCTTAATTGGTTTATTAGGCTAAGCATCCACGAGTCTCATTCCTTGAGATTTTAAATTGTGGAGAACGAGAGATGACAGAGTTGATAATAAGTTTAAGGGTTAATTTTTGCTTATATGGTTTTTGTGGCTCTTTCTTCCCGCTTGTATATTTAATTGCTTAATAAAAGAGGATTCTTGTGGTGTAGATTCGATATCTTAACTCTTAGCCAAATCTTTATTCTCCTTGTAATTAAAGCATGAACACATTGAGGGTGCCAGCGTTGTGGACTTCCGACTAAGGTGGCTCATAACCACTAAGTAGGAGGTATTTAGACCATGGGACCGCGGAATTTGGCCTACTATATATATCATAAATAAAGAAAGAATAAGATTAAAACATGACCTCAAGGAGCCTTAGGGTGTGCGGCATGTAGCACGAACCTTGTCATTAGAGCCTTAGGGTGTATGGCATGGTAAGTGTTGAATAAAAATTGATCAAAAAAATCAATTCCCTCGTTTATTGTTCAAGGAGCCTTAGGGTATGGACAATAGACGGGGAGCATTTTTACATCTTAAAGAGCCTAAGGGTATATGATGTGAACTTGCTAAACTCCACATAAAGTTTACATGACTTTGGAGGAATAATTAATAAGTAGTACTATTTGGCCAAATTTTGGGTCCGGGAATTTATTCCCCAAATCGTGTTAAATCATCCTTGATGTGGGCTTACTTTAGTGACAACATTTTTTAGGACGAGGTTAGGTTTTGAGTGTCGGGTTTGCACCGTTTGGCCTTCATTTTTGGAATAATAATTATCAAATAAGTCAAATGAGCCTACGGGTGAATGACAATCAATAAAATCTAGAGATACAAAGTAGGAATTGGAGAAAGAGTATTACACAATTGTCTTATATAAGTGGTTTTAACCTAAGGACTTATGGTAAACAATGATCTCGTTTTTAAGCTTGGTATGGGGAACGTGAAACTTGAGGGTGATTTATATTCATGACACCAAAGCCCTAATTAAATTCTTAGATTTCTTTACAAGTTTCTTCCATCAAATAAATTCCAAGTTAATAAATTGTTATGACTTTTGTTTCCTTTAAAGTTTTTATCTTTTCATCATAGTAGTAGTAGTAATAGTAATAAAGGCCAAGATGGATCAATTATGAGAAAAATGTAACTTTATGCTTCAAAACTATGCATTGCATGGGGTCATTGCAATGGTCAAGTGTAGGGGATTTAATAAGTGTGTAAACACTTATCCTTTTGCCACTAAAATCAAGGAAAAACAAGACCTAATCATGTGTTTTATATCGTAAATGTCGGAATTACGCGTGGTTTTGTGTTTTTGTGTTAAATAGGTACAAATGATCAAAAGAAGAGAAAACACGGGATTTCACGGTCAAATGTTGAAGAAAAGTCCAAGAAAGAGACAAAGACAAAGTCGAAAGACCAAAAGTGTGCCAAGATCACGAAAACCGTCAAAATCAACATGGAAGTGAAGAAAAGATCGAGAAAGCCAAAATCGAGCTCGTTTTAGTGAATTCAATCGTTTACGAAGATTTTGGGCCTTGTGGGTCCCACTTATGCTTAATGGGCCCACAATCCCATTTAAGGAATGGTTAACTTAAACTAAACGGATCAAAAAAAGTTATTAGAATGGCCTAAGCCCATTTGATAACTACCTATTGGGACGGATGAATTAACTTTTGGCCTCAAGCCTATTTACACAAAACAATGGAACGGAAGTTTTCACAAATTGGTCAACCCTTTTCAGTCAACTCTCAAACGTAAATCCCATTTACTCCTCACACGTGTTCACCCCACAAATAAATATTTACCCCACTTACTTCTTTCACATTACGTTACAAACAATAAACACACCACCCACTTTCATCTTCTCCACAATGAACGCCCCAATCTCAAAACCCTAAACTTTTACCACCATCAAATTTATCAACGAAAAATTGGGGGTTTTACCCAATATGGTTAATTCACACCTATGGGAATTAAATCCCCATAGTTTTTGGATGATCCACTCACTTGTGGTCCTCATTTCTCCTACCAACGTGGCATCTACTTGTGTTTTGATTGGATTAAACATCTCATCACAAACCCTCCCACCAATCAACAGCCTCCACCTCACCCTCAAACTAGCACAACTAACACAATTTCTTCCATGCTGGCAATCCAAGTGATACAAGTTATTTTCCACCGCAAGATTGAAGAATATGAAGAGAGAGAAGAAGATTGATGGATTTAACGGATGTGATTTGATGCTTACTATGGAAGCTAACAAGAGGGTTTCCAAGGGGTTTGCCTATAAAAACCCCTTCACATCTGTAATTTAGTGTGCCTTTTCCTTTATTTTAATTTTTATTTCTAAAAAAATAGAATTAGGGTTAATTGTAATTTCTTTTTTAAAAAGTATTGTAATCAAAGTTCTGTTATTAATGAAATTTCAGTTTTATTAAATTCTTGTCTCGATTAATTTTATTGCAATTTATTTTAATTTTATTTTGCTTAAATAATTATTAAAGTAATAGTAGAAGGTAGAACTCTTTCCCCACTGGAAAGATAAAAAGAAAAAAAAAATAATTAAAAAATAATATTAGTTCGAAATACTGTGTTCTGGTTACTGTCTATGGTCTTGCTGATGATGATGATGGAATTTGGGTAAATAAGGAGGTGTTTGATCGTTTGGTTTCGGTTCACAAGGGGGTTCAGCGCCTACCTTCTACTCAAAGGGTATCATCAATAGGTTTGATCTTCTTTTTATTTTTTTATGTTGATGTTTATTTACTTTAGATTTTATCTGCTTGAGGTTGTTTTGGATCTGCTTAGTATTTGTTTTGTCTGTTTAGTATTTTTTTTGGTTTTGGTATTGATTATCTGCTTTTAGATTTGTTTTGTCTGCATATTTGGTTTTGAAAGTTTATTGGATCTACGTTGTTTTTTTGTAGTATTATTGATTGAGATACGTTTTTATTTTTGAGTAAGTACTGATTAAGCTTTTAGTTTGAATATTTAGATATTTGGCATCTGCTTATTTAGGTTGGTTAGTTTTGGTATTTTTCTGTTTTGATTCAAGCTTTAATAGGTTGTTTAGATTAGCTTATTAGTTATCTGCTTATAGCATGTTTAGCTTATTTTAGATATATCTTACTTATCTGCTCTTTTATTGCTTTTTAGTTTCGTTTGGTTGCTTATTGTTTTAGATAGTTCATATCAGCTTATTTAGTTTATATTTTTTTTTGCTTATGTTATAAATGCTTATTTGGCTTATTCTATTTTAGTCTGCGTTTTATTTTTATCTGTCATAGCTTATTGGGTATTACTTATTGCTGATATTACACAGATACAATTGATCTGTGTGTATGAAACTTCCAAAATATTTCCAAAAAAAAATAATAGAGTAAAAAAATTTGTCACCGGTGGGATTCGAACGCGTTACCTCACGCATCACAGTCATACGCCTAACCAACTCATCTGGACCCTTTCTTGTGTTTATCTTTGTAGAATTTAATTAATATAGCTTTTGTTACATCTTGGCTGGCAGCTTTTTATTAATTAGTTTAAATCAATTTTTAGGTTAAATTAAATTTAGTTAATAGTTAAAAAAGTTAATTCAGTTTTAAATTAAAAAATAAAAAGTAAAAATTATTTTATTTAAATTGATTTAGTTTTAATTAATCTAGTTAAATTGAAAATAGTTTATAAATAGATTTTGTTTAAATTTCAAAATAGCTAGTTAAAAATAGTTTAAAAAATTAGTTTAATAAATTTAAAATAGTTTTTTCTTTAAATATTTCAATTAGATTTTTCATAAGTTTTAAAGTATTTACTTTTTCTTAAAATAGATCAAATTAATTTTAGATTCATTTTTAAATAGTTTTCACAAATTGTTTTAATAGATTTTAATTAAATAGTTTTCATAATTTTTAGTGTTAAAAATACCTAGTTTATTTACCAAAAACAAAATATAGTCTAACGTTAATTGAAAATCAATTCGAGTGAGTCGAGGAAAACGAACTTAATTGACAAAAATCCTAGTATTACATGCCTTATAATTATAAACAATCCACACCCTTCTTTTTCCAGAAATACCCAAAAGTATAAACCATAATTTTTCCACATCACGATTGAGTGATTTTTTGTTGTTTTTGTGGTAATCAATCCATTGTCTGTACATCTTGGACTGATATAAACCCAGGACGTCATTCCCGATCTTGTTCATCATCTCAATGTCCATTTTTCTGTTGGATTGATCCTCCAATTTGTGCTTGTGCAGTTGCTATCATCACTGGTTTACTAAGCGCTAGAAACGCAATGGAAGAAAATATGGAGATGTTTGTTGCTGCAAACAGAAGACTCAAGAAATTTCTAGTGTGCAGCTGGTTGTTTTTCTTTGTTTTGTTTTTAGTTTCAATGTAATTTGCCAAGTAATGTTAATGAACTTCTTAATATGCCACATAATTATGTTATTGTCATTTTTACATATTTGAATGAAGTTTTATTAAAGTTATATGTTCTTCAGTCATTTTATGGTAAAAAAACCATTACATGAAGTCCCAAAACAGAAAACACAACATACATAACAGTAAAACATAAGGATATTATTGAAACATAGTAGTATAGTAGCAGGTTGTGAAATAAAAGTCATAATACACAAACCATTATCCTTAGAAACATTACACAAAAGAAACATGTTAATTTTATTTTTCTTGCAGTCATTTAGTCCTTTTGTCCCTTGTAAGTGGTGGCTGTGAACTTTGAGTAGCAGCACTTGAAGTTCTCTTGTTTATTTTTCCTAGAGTAGCAGCTTGTGAGCTTTCTCCTTGAGTAGCTTGTTTTAAACTTTGTCCTTGAGTAGCAGGCTGTGACAGGTGACTTCCATCAGCTGGTGTTTTTTGAGTTGCATCGGGTGTTCTTTTAGTTGCAGGTTGTGAATTTGGAATTATCTAATCATTAGTTATTTCATTTCAATTAAAGCAATTTGTTTTTTTTAGCAATTAATATCTAAATGAGACAATCAGATAAATCATTTAACAAGAATTAAACAATCACAGCATACAACAACTTTTGATTCAATAACCATAAATAAGAAAGTCAGAAATACAAAATCAAACGTTAGAGCCAGCGATACAATCTGTTATTTCATTTCAAGTAAAAAGTTATATAACAAAAGTGCATACGAAAACTTTTTCATAACAGAAGTAGCATTAATCATCTAACTTCAGTTCCTTCTATGGTTGTTTCAATTTGAATCAATCTCCTCTTCTATTTTCAAGTTTGATGGACATATAAACCCTTTTGCTTTTAAACAATCAAGAGCCTGCAACCAAAGAATTCAATGACATGTATAAGGGTTTCTATGAATTTATAATGTACAATATAGAACATAAATAAACCATGAATTTATTTTGAAAGTATAGCTTTACCTCTAAGCATTGTTCCCCAATATTTAGTTCCTTGACATGTATAAGGCTTTCTATGAGTTTCTTGGGCATACTTTCGTTATGAAGCTCATAGTCTTGCGTTTCATTTATCGGATTATAGAGTTTACTATCGTAATTTAATTC
Organism: Glebionis coronaria; assembly: GCA_025667525.1. Lineage (NCBI taxonomy): Eukaryota > Viridiplantae > Streptophyta > Magnoliopsida > Asterales > Asteraceae > Glebionis > Glebionis coronaria. The sequence goes on from CM046874.1 coordinate 298,450,156, forward strand.
AGTTTTAATAAGAGAAGACGCATTCAACAATGATATATCCTCAAAAACGAAACTATTTTTCATTGAGAATGACATGATATTTGGAGCATTGATTTTCATACATTCTTGATATTCTGAAAAACTAGAGATTACTAAATTCTTAACACTCTTGTTGTTAACATTCAGCATTTCAAAATATGAACCATTATTCAATTCCAAAGTTTCCAACAGTGGAGCGTCAGATAAGATTTTTTGAATCAAATCTTCATCTAGTCTACAGTATCTTATGCTCAAAGTCTTTAGATTTTTCCAACATAGGTCATCCAATTCATCAAAGTAGCATTCATTCAATTTGAGATGAATAAAACTTGAACAGTTATAAAAAAACTGGGTAAAATAATTCCTTCACCAGTACCATAATCCCAAATATTGATTTCAAACTCTTCAACCTTAAGATTTATTGCGTAAGCAATACATTTTGTGAGATCCAGTTTTTTGTATAAGATGCATGCAGTTTGAAATTCTTGATTTTTGATTGGGCATATTGTCTTAAGATATTTTCGACAGAAGAATAGAAATCAAATATTTTATTATCATCAGTTTCACGATATTCAAATATAAGATTAGTAAGTTTTTTCCAAATATGTTGCCATTTTTTAGAAAGTATACCTATTCTAATAGCCTCTTCAGTTGATTCTAAAAAAGATATGATATCAAGAACTATACCTTCTGGTAAATCAGTTATTCGATCTAAAATGACGGATTTTTTTTATGGCGATTTTTTGATGGATTGTTTTGATTCCTTATCATCTTTAAAGATGATGACTGTTTTTTTGAGAATATGTTTTTATAATAATTCTTTTTAGGTTTAAATTTGCTTGAAGTTTGTTAAATAGAATTTGGGCCTTACTAGTTTCTATGAAGCACATATATGAACAGAATAAACATTTGTTGTGCCTGATTTATGTTTTAAACCAAATAATTATATTTCGCATGTGAAAATCTTGTTGTTTTTTCAAATCTCAAAAAGTTACATAAGTCGTGAAATCTTAAATCATTACTTTTTTAACATGTGAAATCTTTTTGTTTCTCACATGTGAAATCTTGTTGTTTTTCACATTTGAAAGTTTTTTCACATGTGAAATAATTATTTCCACATGTGAAATATGTTAAATCAGTTAAATCAATACTTTTTTCACATGTGAAAACTTTGTTGTTTTTCACATGTGAAAACTTTGTTGTTTTTCACATGTGAAATCTTGTTGTTTTTCACATATGAAACTTTTTTTTATATAAACTTTAAAAATTTATATTAAAAGCATTTTACATTGTTTTAATTGAATAACATGAAATTATAAAGTAAAAAAATACATAAAGAAAGCGAAGAGCATGGTAGCCTTCAAAATACAGATTTAACTTTAATTCAACAATCATACCATAAACTTTAAAATCACAAAAATAAAACAAAGAGCATTCTAACAATAGTAAACACTTGAATCAGATAACGTTATCTCCTGTAGTTTTGTTCTTCAATTTGATTTTATCTTTTTCTCAAATTATCATGTTTGATGGACATTCAAACCCTTTTGCTTTTAAACGATCAAGAACCAGTAATAAAAAATCAATGAATTATATTGTAACACCCCATTTTGATAATGGAATATCACGCGTAATTATGGCGTGTCATCAAAGCATACAAGGATAAATGTATAAAACATTACATGACCATAGGGATAACCGGAATCAAACATCGGTTCCCAAACATAAGCCCAAAACATAATAAAGCAAAAGAAATGCATGAAAGACTACAAAAGCATAAATATATGAAGGCAAAAGAAAAAGAAGTCTCTAGCAGCTTCCATCCTATGCACATCCTCCAAATGCTCAAGTCTTTCCCTAGGATACCTGCCGTTTTGGGACATGGAAAGGAAAGTAACGGCTGAGCAAAACGCTCAGTGCACGGATATAGACATAGTATGAATGACTAAAACATAATAAAGACTTAATAGCAGCGGAAATGTATAAGTCCTGGAAAACCTGGAACATGTTCATAAAACTGGTTTTATAGTTTGAAAAGCCTTATGTTTATCTTATGGAAACTGTTTTACGTATTTTACCATTAGCCAATATAGGTCATGAAAATCCACCGTGCATGAATACTTGGAGGGGTGACCTCATCATACAAATTAGAGGGGCTGCCTCTAATTTAATATACTGGTTTATGGGTAGGAGGGATCAGCTCCTTGTGAAGGATGCAAGGCACACACCACATTCACCATGTAATCCTGAATAAAACGTGTAACTAGGATGCACCCATACGCCCCACATGATAATATAAATAAATGGCCAAAAGCTGAAGGGACGCCACGAGCAATCACTCCGCCGTGGTGAAGTCATAACATCAGTGCCTCTAATGTTATGGTTATGGTACCTCCATAACTAGGTGAAACTGGTCATGCATGTATATGGCTATAGGTAATCATATTTAAAACATAAGCAATCAAACTCATACTTATACTACGGGAAAATAGTTGGCTGCATACGGGGAAATCCTAATAAGGAAAGAATGTCCATACTGAAAGGACGGGAATCCGTACCTTATGTCCAGTGAACGAAGAAGACGAACTGAGAGGAATCCTACTTCCGAATCACTAGTGCTACATAAATACATACATGAATAAGTATCTGCTTACTAAATACGTAGCTGGTTTTAGGTCATGTCTTAGCTTATTTTATGTGTTCTTACTATGTTTTACTGTTTTAAAGCCTTAAACTGTGTTTTATCTTATATTCTGTTTAATCTGATTAAGTATTTCTGGTATTTCATGTGTTATTATACTTATTGTGTAATAATAAGTAACTTTCCAAAAATAGCAGGTTTCCTAAAATAGAAAGTTACCAAAAATAGAAAGTTTCCAAAAATGGAAAGTTTCCAAAAGTAGAAAGTTTCCAAAAATAGATTTACTGCTTAAAATAGATAAGTTTCTAAAAATAGAAAGTTTCCATAAATAAATTAGCTGCCTTATTTAATTAAGTTTCTAAAAATAGAAAGTTTCCATAATTAGAAATAAGCTGGTTAAATAAGCTAATCTCATAAGCTTAAGTGTTTTCTGTTTATTTCTAAGTCATACAGATATAATGTATAATTTATCAATTATTACATGTCATTTAATAAACTATAGGTTAAAAGTATTTAATTAAATATAAATACTTAGGTTAAAACATGTATTATTAATTATATTAATATACCCTAAGTCATGAGAATTAATTAATTATAGGTCATGGTTTTAATAATTAATTAATTACTTAGTCTAATTTAATAACTAATTACTTAGGTTAAAATTATGTATTATTAATTAAAAAATAATAAACCTAAGTCCATGTTTTAATTAGATTAATTATCTAACATGTTAAATTAACTTAATTAACTTGTAAATAAATGATCTTGTAATTAAGGTCGTATTGTATTAATTTAATTTACATTATAAAATAAATAAACATGTAAAGCTAATTAATTTGTAAAAATAATAACACGTACTCTTGTATTATTTTATTAACAAGCGTCGAAAACCGAACCCGTGTCTTATTAATTTAAACGTCAAACTCGTATTATGTTTTATAAATAAGCCGAGCCAAACAGCCCCCTTAATGTCTTTTTAAAACTGGTAGCCAAACACCCCCTTAAACCTGTTTAAAGCCAAAATCCAAACATACCCTTAACTGCCAGATCCTCTTGGCAGTTTTGAGTTTCCCCTGACTACCCTGCGTTCCCCCTGCTGCGTGTCTGGTTACCACCGTGAGCAATAGCTCTCGGATCCCACTGACAGCACAACAACGCCCCTGCTGGGCTTTCGTTCCCACTGTTAAGCCAAGCGCACCCCTGCTAACTGCAGGGGTTGCGGCTGAAAAAGAAAAGGCCACTGGCCGTTTGGTTCGCAGCGTCTCGAAGGAAAACCCACCACCGAGAGTCATAGACTCTCGGTTTGGTGCAAGCCGAACCAAAAACAAACAGATCCGACCCTAATCAAGCTTGTTTGTGATCATAAAACGAAAATAAAAAGAGATTAGGGTTTCTTACATGTTATTTAGGGTTTAGGAGTAACAAAACACGAATCATCATGATCTCCTGAATCTGAAAACGCATGTCATCCCTTGTTTCTTGATGTTACCCGTCGGCAGCAAAAGAGGCAAAGAAGAAACCTACGGCTATTTTTAATTTTAAGGTTTTATGGAATGTTTTGTGTTTGTAAAAAAATAGTACTCCCCCGTCTCTTTTGTTATACACGGCACCAAAAACACACTTGGGCCTTGAGCCCAAGTCCCAATACTTTCTAGTTTGTCTAAAACAGCCCCTTAAACACTTGTAATATTTATTTAACACGCGACTTGTTTAAATAGTACGCGTAATCGTATTTTAAAGTGTCGTAAGTTTCTTAGTCATAGTTACCCGTGTTAAACGTAATTATTACGTATATAATTACTTGTCGTGTTAAATTAAATATACATAATAATAATAATCGTTTAAATGTCTGTGATTACGTGTTACGTAGTTTACGTAATTTAATTAGTTTTTGATCGTGACAAAATATATTATTTATTCATGTTCGTAATAATTATATATATACGTAATTAATATTAGTTCGTGTTTTAATTACGTTTATGATTAATTATTGTTAAATACTTATCATGTGTTCGTACGTAATCGATACTTATCGTGTTTATACACGTACGTAATACTTAAAATGCTAGCACGTGAATGTGATCATACTATAAAAGGAAAGTTTTAATCTAGTATGTACGATCCTAAGGGTACTATGCATGGTAAAAGCATGCGGGTTTTACAACTCTTCCCCCCTAAAAAGAATAATTCGTCCCCGAATTATAGATAACGTAACTGAAAGAGAAACATACCCGAATCAAACTGAGAGGGTATGTAAAATAAAATAACGTGCAGGTGACCTGGCAGAAAGAACGCGGAACGTGACATGTCTTAAAAGGACATGGAACGTGACGTGGCTGAAAGGACATATCTAATTGATGAGAGAAAAACGGATAAAAGTCCGGATGAACTTGTCCGTTTCCAAGTGGCCTCCCTCTTGGAACGGTTCCTTCAGAAGATCTTGACACAACTGATAAATCTTGGTCCTCCTAACCTTGACTTGGAATCCGAAGAAATTCTCGGTTATCTACGGAAGGTAGATCCCCTAACTTCGATCAAGGGAATAAGAATTAATCGTGTAAGAGTAACTGAAACGTTACGATGAAAGACAATCTGACTTAACTGTTAACTAGAACGGTGCGCGAGACATAAAGAAACGTAGTACGTGAAAAATTTTGAACGTGATACATGAAAAATTTTGAACGTGCTACGTGGAGATATGGCGAGTGTAGTATGAGTAAACATATCGTGATCCATGATACGTGGAACGTATCTTGATCATGATATGAGGAACGTGGAATGAACATGATATATGAAACATATCGTGAACATAGAATATAATGGCGGTATCGCCAAACGCTACAAGGTGAGACGTGGAATACGACGTGAAACGTCTATCTGATGATGGAGAGTTATACTAAACTTGGGTCTGGTCTCTCAAGTTCTTGCAAAACTTCCCAGAACGTAGTGAACGTAAAATTGTAAGTGAAGATACCATCATGAACGTGAATAGTGTCACTAACGCGAGCGCGAAAGCAAGTCATGGAATTAGAATGAAGATGTGAAATATATAAGGAGCACAATTGTGAAAATTTGTCTCACCCGATAACTGAGGGATTGCCAAGTGATCGGATGAGCCTTGGCTGGAACGTGTCTGATCAATCTGTTGGTTCTACAATCCTTGCGGATGTAAGGATTATGCAGACATGATCAAACTGTTGACAATAACCCAGATAGCATCATGCTTCTTCTGAGTTTGCTGAAATCTGGTAACTAAAATCCGTGGAGATTTTGTCCCATTTCAATTTACAATTTCAGATGATGAAAACATCTCAGTCTGTTGGTGTCCTATCTTAACCTATTTGTATAACAAGTATGAAGATATGAACGTAACACTGAAAACACTTATGAATTTGCTATGAGTTCATGAAAACTCATTCCTATAATGCCGTTGGAGCATAGATGAGACTAATTCCAACATCATAAATCTAGCATGACCAAGTCGTGCACGAATAGCAGTCACGGACATGTCCTGCTTTTTCACTCGTCACTGTTGGCAGCATGATCATGAGTTCGATCTTGGGAAGGTGATTAACACTATACGGTTGGTTGGACATGTCGTCAATACGTGGAGGAGAATAACGGTCATGAATGGTGATTTGTTTACGCCGACGGTAGTCGACACATAATCTCATGGTACCGTCCTTTTTCCGTGTAAGTTCTTCTGGAATGTATGGGAAGATTTTAGAACAATCAACTGGCTATGCGTATAAGACTTAAGTGGTCGTGTCTTACTGACAGCTAGAAAATTTTAGCGACCATGGCTAACGACGCACATGCTTGTAAGCATAGATAATTTGTACAGATTTTCTCGAGGGAAAATCAAGCTGAAAGTATTCAGGAGCCTGAACATTACTGTACATAATTATGAATCGTAGCTTGGTGTGCTGTTCATAGTACATAATTAGGATAAAATTCATCTCGTGTCTGTCCGAGGAAATGCGTTAGCAGCTTGGACCTCATCATTAAGCTGAAGGAAAACCTTCGTATACGTGGGAATACGAAAGGCGTCCTTCATGATCATGAATATATGAACCATGGTGAAAGAAATGAAGTGACATTGGCAACGTGACAATTCTCACTGATGCGCTGATAATAGTATAGAAATTCTTGTGGCCTGATCAATACATGGCACAACAAAATGGATATACCCTTGGAGGGTACCATGAATTTCTCAGAAATGTTCCATAGTTGGACGTGAGTCATGTGTCTTGACTTGTGTCTTGGAACTATATGTGAGACATGTGTCTTGACTGATGTCTTGACATGTGTCTTCAGAAAGAATACGTGAGACATGTGTCTTGACTGATGTCTCGACATGTGTCTCGAGACGTAAAACGAATAGAACTACCAATATTAGGTTACTATGCCAGGATTGGCGGATCGGTTGGACTACTGATCATTTGTATGTCTGATCACGTCCGTGGCCGGAGCCTCGGTTGCGATTTCTAGGATAAATCTGTCATAGTAGTGGTTACTATCGTCTTGTCTGTCAGTTCCATGACGGTAATTTTCATGACCGTGATTCATGTAACTATTCAGCTGAGTGGCCGGCTGGTACCGGTTTGCACTCATATGGCTGAAATGACAGCCAAATGACGTGTGACATGTAACGAAGAATTAGGGACTATGATTGATGGAAATCGTCTGATGGTGAAGCATCTTCTCGTCCAATTGCTTTGCTCCGACGCCTTTGTCTTCGTCTTGTAGGATCTCCAGGTTGTGAACAGCATCCGCATCTCGTAGCGTCTTCGAACGTCAGCAGCATCAACCTTTAGTAACATCTCCAAGTTATGAGCGACATCAGCAATTTGAAAAGTATCAGCAAGTGGAAGTATACACATGGGATAAGGTATATAGAGTGCACATGGAATGTACATGAAATGATCGGTATGGGGTCAATCATTTATCATGACTTAAGGAAGTATGCCGATTAAACGGTTAGGAAACCCATCATGATAACCTGGCAATGCCAGTATATACCTCATTCTGGTTGCATAGAGAAACGCTAAAGTGTGGTTACACAAAATTCAATGATGATTTGCCTGACAGCATGATCAATGAAAACCAACCATGACTATCATGAAAGCAGAATTCAATGAAGTCCAACAATGTCTTACGTGAAAGCATAAATAAAAAAAGAGGCGTAAAACATAATCAACATGAAGACGGAATTATCATGAAGAAACATGAAACCATCTATCACGAAGAAGTGTATAACATAATCAGCATGAAACTGAAGTTAACCATGACAGTATGAAAACATACTTGACATAAAAACATAATAACTTATGAGGGGACATGAAAAAAATTTATGCCAATTTACATCATGAGAAAAACTTTATGCATGAAAAACAGTGCATGAATGCGTAATGTAGTTTATAAAACCTTTATATGTGCGAGGGGACGCCTATGGGTCGGTCCCAAAACAAAAGACATAGCGAGGGGACGCCTATGGGTCGGTCCCAAAATTAAAAGTTTTGATAAAAGCACATGCGACTAAATAGGGCCAGTCCTATACCAACCATTACTTAGTCATAATCCCTGCAACAATGATACATGAAACATAAATAAATGAAACTCATATGTCAAAACTTATCAGAAAAAATTTATGTGACTAATTATGAACTATTGGGGTTCAGTCCGCCTAGCCACTGTTCACGAGGAACATTATGCATGAAACAATGACACATAACTAAATATGAATGACGGTTGTCCATCCATATTAGCAAAACAATATCGATGAAAACATCAAGGTTAAAACCTCAAGGTGCTGAAAACATCATGGTTAAAATAACAATGCGCTGAAAACATCAATACGTAGAATAACAGACGTTGGCTTAGGAAGCTCCTGGTGACTACCCACTAGTCACAGGTCGAGTTTTAGAGCCTACAGGTCGAAGCCTTGGCTCTGATACCATAATTGTAACACCCCATTTTGATAATGGAATGTCACGCGTAATTATGGCGTGTCATCAAAGCATACAAGGATAAATGTATAAAACATTACATGACCATAGGGATAACCGGAATCAAACATCGGTTCCCAAACATAAGCCCAAAACATAATAAAGCAAAAGAAATGCATGAAAGACTACACAAGCATAAATATATGAAGGCAAAAGGAAAAGAAGTCTCTAGCAGCTTCCATCCTATGCACATCCTCCAAATGCTCAAGTCTTTCCCTAGGATACCTGCCGTTTTGGGACATGGAAAGGAAAGTAACGGCTGAGCAAAACGCTCAGTGCACGGATATAGACATAGTATGAATGACTAAAACATAATAAAGACTTAATAGCAGCGGAAATGTATAAGTCCTGGAAAACCTGGAACATGTTCATAAAACTGGTTTTATAGTTTGAAAAGCCTTATGTTTATCTTATGAAAACTGTTTTACGTATTTTACCATTAGCCAATATAGGTCATGAAAATCCACCGTGCATGAATACTTGGAGGGGTGACCTCATCATGCAAATTAGAGGGGCTGCCTCTAATTTAATATACTGGTTTATGGGTAGGAGGGATCAGCTCCTTGTGAAGGATGCAAGGCACACACCACATTCACCATGTAATCTTGAATAAAACGTGTAACTAGGATGCACCCATACGCCCCACATGATAATATAAATAAATGGCCAAAAGCTGAAGGGACGCCACGAGCAATCACTCCGCCGTGGTGAAGTCATAACATCAGTGCCTCTAATGTTATGGTTATGGTACCTCCATAACTAGGTGAAACTGGTCATGCATGTATATGGCTATAGGTAATCATATTTAAAACATAAGCAATCAAACTCATACTTATACTACGGGAAAACAGTTGGCTGCATACGGGGAAATCCTAATAAGGAAAGAATGTCCATACTGAAAGGACGGGAATCCGTACCTTATGTCCAGTGAACGAAGAAGACGAACTGAGAGGAATCCTACTTCCGAATCACTAGTGCTACATAAATACATACATGAATAAGTATCTGCTTACTAAATACGTAGCTAGTTTTACGTCATGTCTTAGCTTATTTTATGTGTTCTTACTATGTTTTACTGTTTTAAAGCCTTAAACTGTGTTTTATCTTATATTCTGTTTAATCTGATTAAGTATTTATGGTATTTCATGTGTTATTATACTTATTGTGTAATAATAAGTAACTTTCCAAAAATAGCAGGTTTCCTAAAATAGAAAGTTACCAAAAATAGAAAGTTTCCAAAAATGGAAAGTTTCCAAAAGTAGAAAGTTTCCAAAAATAGATTTACTGCTTAAAATAGATAAGTTTCTAAAAATAGAAAGTTTCCATAAATAAATTAGCTGCCTTATTTAATTAAGTTTCTAAAAATAGAAAGTTTCCATAATTAGAAATAAGCTGGTTAAATAAGCTAATCTCATAAGCTTAAGTGTTTTCTGTTTATTTCTAAGTCATACAGATATAATGTATAGTTTATCAATTATTACATATCATTTAATAAACTATAGGTTAAAAGTATTTAATTAAATATAAATACTTAGGTTAAAACATGTATTATTAATTATATTAATATACCCTAAGTCATGAGAATTAATTAATTATAGGTCATGGTTTTAATAATTAATTAATTACTTAGTCTAATTTAATAACTAATTACTTAGGTTAAAATCATGTATTATTAATTAAAAAATAATAAACCTAAGTCCATTTTTTAATTAAATTAATTATCTAACATGTTAAATTAATTTAATTAACTTGTAAATAAATGATCTTGTAATTAAGGTCGTATTGTATTAATTTAATTTACATTGTAAAATAAATAAACATGTAAAGCTAATTAATTTGTAAAAATAATAACACGTACTCTTGTATTATTTTATTAACAAGCGTCGAAAACCGAACCCGTGTCTTATTAATTTAAACGTCAAACTCGTATTATGTTTTATAAATAAGCCGAGCCAAATAGCCCCCTTAATGTCTTTTTAATACTGGTAGCCAAACACCCCCTTAAACCTGTTTAAAGCCAAAATCCAAACATACCCTTAACTGCCAGATCCTCCTGGCAGTTTTGAGTTTCCCCTGACTACCCTGCGTTCCCCCTGCTGCGTGTCTGGTTACCACCGAGAGCAATAGCTCTCGGATCCCACTGACAGCACAACAACGCCCCTGCTGGGCTTCCGTTCCCACTGTTAAGCCAAGCGCACCCCTGCTGACTGCAGGGGTTGCGGCTGAAAAAGAAAAGGCCACTGGCCGTTTGGTTCACAGCGTCTCGAAGGAAAACCCACCACCGAGAGTCATAGACTCTCGGTTTGGTGCAAGCCGAACCAAAAACAAACAGATCCGACCCTAATCAAGCTTGTTTGTGATCATAAAACGAAAATAAAAAGAGATTAGGGTTTCTTACATGTTATTTAGGGTTTAGGAGTAACAAAACACGAATCATCATGATCCCCTGAATCTGAAAACGCATGTCATCCCTTGTTTCTTGATGTTACCCGTCGGCAGCAAAAGAGGCAAAGAAGAAACCTACGGCTGTTTTTAATTTTAGGGTTTTATGGAATGTTTTGTGTTTGTAAAAAAAATAGTACTCCCCCGTCTCTTTTGTTATACACGGCACCAAAAACACACTTGGGCCTTGAGCCCAAGTCCCAATACTTTCTAGTTTGTCTAAAACAGCCCCTTAAACACTTGTAATATTTATTTAACACGCGACTTGTTTAAATAGTACGCGTAATCGTATTTTAAAGTGTCGTAAGTTTCTTAGTCATAGTTACACGTGTTAAACGTAATTATTACGTATATAATTACTTGTCGTGTTAAATTAAATATACATAATAATAATAATCGTTTAAATGTCTGTGATTACGTGTTACGTAGTTTACGTAATTTAATTAGTTTTTGATCGTGACAAAATATATTATTTATTCATGTTCGTAATAATTATATATATACGTAATTAATGTTAGTTCGTGTTTTAATTACGTTTATGATTAATTATTGTTAAATACTTATCATGTGTTCGTACGTAATCGATACTTATCGTGTTTATACACGTACGTAATACTTAAAATGCTAGCACGTGAATGTGATCATACTATAAAAGGAAAGTATTAATCTAGTACGTACGATCCTAAGGGTACTATGCATGGTAAAAGCATGCGGGTTTTACATATATAACTCAGTTTATATTGCTACATTTGAACTTTTTAATAAATCATTTGTAAAGTATGATTAAATAGTAAGAATAAACTTGTACCTCGAAGCATTGTTTTCGAACCTTTAACTCCTGCACATGTTTAAGGCCTAGTATGAGACCTTTGAGCATATTCTCCTCCTTAACTTGCTTTTCATATGTTTCCTCTCTTTGATGATAGTCTTTTGTTTTGTAGTTTAATTTAGCTTTAATAAGAGAAGACACATTCAACAATGAAATGTCTTCTACCTCAAAATGACCTTCTATAAAAAGCGACAAAATATATGGAGCATTGATTTTGAAAGATTCTGTCTCGATTGAAGTACTAAAGAATACCAAGTTCTTAATGCTCTTGTTGGTAATATCAAGCAGCTCCTCATTATAGCAGTCCATCAATTCCAAACTTTCCAAAAGTGGACTTCCAGACAAAAAAAATTCAAGTGAATCTTATATAAAAAGCCACATGTAATGCTCAAAGTTTTTAGATTTTTCCATCGGATGGAATCCAATTTATCAAAGTAACACTCACACAATTTAAGATGAATAAAAGAGTCACATTTGTAAAGAATTTGGGTAAAACAATGCCATTGCAAGCACTAGAATCCCAAAGATCAATATCAAAGTTTTTGACTTTACGCTTCATTGCGTAACGTATAATGGATTTGATATCCAATCCTTCCAAATAAGGTACATGCAGTTTGAATTTGTTGATTTTTGTTTCCTTGTTTTCTTTTAAGATTTTTTCGACAGAAATATAGAAATCAAAGATATTATCATCATCTATAGTATACTCATCAAATTCAAAAACAAGATTTTTAACCTGACGCCAAAGATTTTCCCATTTCTTGCAGAGTATGCATGTCCTAATAGCCTCTTCTGTTGAATCTAAACGAGTTATGATATCAACAAGTATACCTTCCGGTAAATCACTTATTCTATCGGTTAAACTTTTTTATTTGCGATTTTTTGATGGATTTTTTTTATTTCCCTAAAATCTTCACTTGTGCAGATACTTTACGAATCAAAACTCAGAGTCTAATTCTAATTTTTCATAATCTCTTCACTTGTGCAGATACTTTACAAAATCAATAATCAAAGCCTAATTTATGTTTTCACTAAAATATTCACTTGTGTACATTCTATACGAAATAAATAATCAGAGCTTAATTCTTATTTTTCCTAAAATCTTCACTCGTGCAGATACTTTACAAAATCAATAATCAGAGCCTAATTGTTATTTTTCCTAAAATCTTCACTTGTGCAGATACTTTACGAATCAAAACTCAGAGTCTAATTCTATTTTTTCAAAATCTCTTCACTCGTGCAGATACTTTACAAAATCAATAATCAAAGACTTAATATTCACTTGTGTATATTCTATACGAAATCAGTAATCAGATCTTTATTCTTATTTTTCCTAAAATCTTCACTCGTGCAGATACTTTACGAAACCAATAATTAGAGCCTAATTTTTATTTTTCCTAAAATCTTCACTCGTACAGCTACTTTACGAAATCAATAGTCAGAGCCTAATTCTACTTTTTCCTAAAATCTTCACGCGTGCAGATACTTTACAAAATCAATAATCAGAGCCTAATTCTTATTTTACCTAAAATCTTCACTCGTGCAGCTACTTTACGAAATCAATAATCAGAGCCTAATTCTACTTTTTCCTAAAATCTTCACTAGTGCAGATACTTTATAAAATCAATAATCAGAGCCTAATTCTACTTTTTCCTAAAATCTTCACGCGTGCAAATACTTCACGAAATCAATAATCGGTCACCTAATATCAATAATCAGAGCCTAATCCTAATTTTTCCTAAAATCTTTACTTGTGCAGATATGTTAACGCGTGCAGATAATATCAAATCAAAAACTAATAACCTAATCTAAAATATAATCCTTATACTATAGATTAATCAGTTAATAATAAATAAAAACTTATATAATAATGTTACTGTTAATTTCAGTAGAATCTGATCGGCGGTATAGTGCATCTTCCACGTCAATATCATCATGTATTAACGTGACGTCATCGTATTCTCCTTCTTCATCATTCATTGTGAATTTTATGTTTGTAGGATGTTTTTTATCAGTTGAAGAAGCTGATTTTGATCTGTCAATGTCCGATTGAAGAAGGTAGGTTGTTAGGTTTTTAATGGAGGTTTGATCGGTGATTGAAGAATGTAGGTTGTTAGGTTTTAATGACCGATTGAAGAAGGTAGGTTGTTATGTTTTAATGGCCGATTGAAGAAGGTAGGTTGTTAGGTAGGTTGTTAGATAGTTTGTTAGGGTTTTAATCGGGAGAGAATGAGTGATTCACACCTTGACGTTATTGAGGTGTGTGTGTTTTTTTCCTTATATACTTCATTCTAGGGAGTTTTTTGCAATTTATAAAACTTAGTGTAATTTTTGGGCTAATCTCAGCCATTGAATCAAAAAAAAGGATGGGGTGGATGGAGGGCTGAGATCACATCTCACTATTTCACAAAAACCCCCGTTCTCACTTGAAAATGCCTATATATATATATATATATATATATATATATATATATATATATATATATATATATATATATATATATATATATATATATATATATATATATATATATATATATATATATATATATATATATATATATATATATATATATATATATATATATATATATATATATATATATATATATATATATATATATATATATATATATATATATATGTACTAGTGGCAAAACCCGTCCGATGGACGGGTATGACTTCTAATTGTCGTTTTAACTTTTTTTTATTTGTAAATATTTGTTTGTAAATACTTTCTTCTAATCAAATTTGGGTTGTCACTCTTAGTTTTGTTTATATATTAATATATTTTTTTGCCGTCCATAAAAAAAAGTTGACACATTAACTATATACCAAAAACTCAAAAATCAACGATAAGAAATTAAGAAGTCTTTTGAGTCAAGCAAATCCAACCAATATCTAATGTGGCCTGATAAATTTATTAGAATTGATAAGAAATTTGTAGACATATCTTTAAGGCTTGCCTGGTTACATATAATACGCATTAGTGCTCTAGAACATTGTGGTCTGAAATATTCAATCGCAAATCATTATAAACTTTTTATAGGACTCAAAAGTGCACAGAAAGAGTATTAATAACAATTTTGAAAACTTGAGGGAACTTTATTGCAAAAGTGATTTTTATGAACAAAAAGAAAACCAATCAAACCCATTTAGCAAAATATTAACCACCTGTCCTATTGTCGATCGAGGGATAACAAAGAAATTAAAAAGATGTCATACTTTAGGTGATTGTTCATTACCGCTTAAGAATATAATCTCCTAAATGTCATACTTTAAGTGATTGTTCATGCCTGTTTTAGCCAAAACCATCAACATGGTGGAAGACCTACTAAACTTGAATGCAACTCTTTGTACCGACATTATCATTGTTAAGTACATTTGGTAAAAGCACCTTATTTTAAAGTTTAATTATATTTTTTATTCATGTAGATATGTTTCAAGTATTTCGCATGAGTTGCTTCCCATGCAACATATGTCTCTCACCTACTAACCTTCAATATAAATATTAACAAATACTTTATGATCGCCGATGAAATTAGCTCTTCATTTTCCTATACAATGAATTTGATTCGTGTTTCTGAATCAACATGTCATTTTAGTTATACTTCGCCATGGGTCAAAACGATGAAACTCTTGATCAGTTATTCAAACTTTTTACTTAACATCAACAGTTAGGATAGTGAGATAGCACTTTCAGCCACAACTTCTAATTTTGTTTTATACTTTTTTGTTTAACTGGACATGTTAAAAAATTGTATATTTTTCAAAGATTTTTTAGCATGGTTTTACTTAAAAAATTGTAAAACTGGTATGTCGGTGATATCTCTGGTGTGAGGGTGTGTTTTTTTAGTGTGATTCATAAATGTAGCCTAAGTACGACATTGCAAACGCTAATAATATTCTTTCTTTATCATAAACACTTTATAAGTAAAATTCTACATTTTTCAAACGATAGAGAATAATATTAAAATCAAATGTACCTCAGAGTTAAATAGCCTCGTATTGGTAAGCATAGATACTAAAGATTGCATCTAAACAATGGATTTATGGCGATAAGTGGTCAAACGGTTCAATTAAAAATGTCTTAATACTCTTATATATAAGGAGATATGCGCTATCTATACTAAAAAAGAATGATATTTTTTTCTTATATATTGGCACAATATTCTTGTTTGGATACAATAAGCATGTGAAGTTCTAAACAACTCACCATCGGCATTCGGTGTGCTTGGTTAGATATATTAAAGGGTAAAGAATAGAAAAAGCAATCATTAACTATGCTTGGTTTACTATAATGAAATGCTCCATTACCCAAAACAAAGGAATGAGTCATTAATCAATAAAATGGAGGCTATAACTTATAATAATGCTTACCTCATGTAACCATCATGTGCATATTGCAACTTTCATTTGTTAGTGTAGTATTGTTTTAACAATCCTTTAATCCATTTATCATTTATAAAACAATACTTTTGTTTTTTCTTCCTTTTTTTTGTTTTAACGTAATATCACAAGGATTTCCATTTTAATTAATATTATTTTTTATATTTAAAATATTATATGTTGTAACTCAATACGTTTAACAACTTTCATTTGTTTCCAAGACATGATACGTAAAGATTTATTTTGCTATTATACATTTCAATCTAATTTGGGTTTAAATTTGTACGATATTTTACTTATAAAATCAATAGCATCATTTTTCATAGTTGAAGTCTTGAATTTCGGTAATTTGTATCGAATGAAGTGAAAAAAAATAACTTGTGTAAATAATTGCAAGTATAGTTTGGCATGTAGACATATACTATTAGAGTGGGGGGAGCGGCTGTAAGGTGGGCTGGTAGCCCTTTGGCGCCACCCTCCCTTTGGCGCACCACTCCCACCCTCGTGTCATCCGAGCTCGCGCCAACAGCAACAGCCAATGCCATCCACTTTTCATTTTTTTAGTTATAAAGTGGGGTATTTGTGGGCTCATTATACCCCTTTGGCATAACTTTTTCTCGTATCAACCACTCCCCCCTAAATGTGGTGCCAAAGGGTTTCTGGTGCCAAAGCCTCAAAATCCTACGTGTCGGCTTTGGCACCACCTTCTCGTGTCAACGGTTCTCAGCTCTCTTAGAGTGAACCAACCAAGATTAATCATAATATAATATTCATTACATTCCCTTAATATTCTCCTTATCTTTCCTATTACCATTACTCTATTTGAACCAAGCATCCCATCACAATTTTTCTATTGAAAGTATTAGAAGCTAACTTTGTAAACAACCCCACCAGCAAAAGTTATTAACATTTAGCCATTGCCTTGTTGGTTCATTTATTTGTTCAACCGTAATGAAACGGGTAAAGATGGTGCTTTCAAATACAGGTTGTTCAAGACCCTCAGCTGAGTTGAAGGAGGAATACTTTTACTGTCCGGTGAACAGTTAATTTTCCCCGATAAGGGTTTCGTCACATCCGCAAGTCACTCTATAATGCTTAATCCTACTTTTTCAGTACTCAAAATCTAATTTCAAGCCAGTAAATTAAACACTAAAGAAGAGAAGCAAGTAAGCATACAGATTATTAGAGTGAGGTGCCTCTATTTTCTCCATTAATAAATGAACTGAACCTGAATGATCATCCACATCATCTGCTTCAATCTCAACGCTCTTCAAATCTAATTATTTAGAATTTTATATAAATAGCTCATCAAATTTGTTTATTTCTATTACAGTATATTATAATGAATTACTATCTTATTTAGACGTTCAAGAATGTTTTATGAATTAAAAAATAAGTTTAAACACTCTTCAGCCTCGACATACCAACCTGTGCCATAACCAAATAAGTGTCTCGTGGCTCAACACCAATCTTCTCAAACTCATGTTGTCTTCAATTTGCTATGCAGCAGAGACATCATAAGCATGACTTTATCATAACTTGTTAACGCAGAACTTTCTTTGATGATCCAGTCATTACCACTTTCACGTAATCCTGTGGATGCTTTCCATTGTATACGATTATTACAAAAGAATTCATATGAGGTGGTTTTATATTATTTCCTTAATGTGATTGATCTATGAAACTAACATCCTTATCAGAAGACTCTTATTAGAATACTAAAGTCCATAATTCTCACTATACCTTTCTCTGTGGGGTTCAAAAAACTGATTTATTGGTCTAATGTCAGAGAGCTTCACCCCATCAGGATAAGGGGTCCACCATGAACAACAAATATCTTCTCACTTATAACACACGCTAAAGTCAAATGGAAAAAAAAACTTCTAAAAAGAGCTCCACAAATTTATCAGTCAACTTTGATCTAAGCTCCACAAATTGCATGGTACAAAGTTATGATTCAACGGACATACCGAGTGTCATCATGAAGGTTACTGGTCCACATGTTAGACATAATAAAGTAATGGAATTCATTGGGTCTCAAGAACTTCGAGAACTTCTGCCTGGATAAAGGGTAATTAAGCATAAATGTTAGGCATAAAAACAATACGGCATATATATATAGAACATCTGACAGAATTCTATTTGGGCTTAGTGTAGTCAAGTTCCAAAAGATGCTAATTCCATAACAGGAAAGATCACTACTTTCGATGGAGCACTCAATGATTTAGGATAGTAACCGCTTACAAATATCTAGTGAGCGTGGTAACTTTGCATAAGAATTAAATTAGATAAATTACCTTGAGTTTATGTAAACGTCCCGATTCGGGAGGATTGATTGCATGTCAGTTATTTCAAACTGACAACAGGTTATGGTACCCTTCCAAATCCACTTTCATTATCAGCACAACATCTCCTCAATCGTCTGCATATACAATTTACATTTTATCAGAACTTAAAATTAAAAAAAAACTTTTATCAAAAATAGGATCGCGACTGACATTCCAATGAGAATGGTGCCAATAGCCCTCTAGGCCGCATAGACCTTACATATTCCAAAGTAGAAGTCGGGGTCATGTTTTTGTATTCAACGTGCAAAATGTTAATCGACCCATCTATAAAATGTCTCGTACGTTCAAACTTTCTTAATTTAAATAAAGAATTATGGCTACCAAATAACAAAGTCCAATCTTTGTACTCCTTCCTCGCCCAGCTTTGTAGTGATGTATGTGGTTTTACCACGTGTTCCATTCCCTGTAACCAAAACACAATCTACCAACTCAACTTAATAAAAAACATGCCAACATATGTTAATTTGGCTTCTAAACTATTGATTAAATTAATCATTAATTTAGAAATAAATTTCAAATGAAACGTCTATAGTAATTTCAAAACCATTTCAATTAAACAAACGTATATGATAATTTAGGCATACCTTTTAAATGGAACATATGGTTTAACCGGTAAGATACCTATATACAGGGGTGTTACTCGGGTTCAAATTCTAATTCGGGTCGATCAGGTCAACCCAACTAATCCAAATTCAAAATCGGTCCGGGTATCGGGTAACTTATTTATGGGTAACTTATTTTTGGGTAACTCGGGTTTGGGTCAACCAATTGACCTGAATAAGGTTTTTTTTAAATTATATATAAATTATATTCAAAAAAGGTAATAAATAAATTACTATTTTACTCAATTTCGGGTTGACCCGAACCCGAGTAAGCCGAGTTCAAATAGGATCGGGTCCGGGTAACTTATTTTTAGCCTTAACTCAAATTGGACCCGACCCAATTGACCCGAACCCGACAACCCGACCCGAACCCGATAACCAACTAAACCATTGCAAAATCAGAAGTTCAACTATTGGCATATGTTGTGGTAATTAACATGAGTAATACGTATGTTCGGATGAGCATTCACATGTTTGTGAGTTCTGAAAATGGAACGTGCAAGGTTTTATCTAACAAATAATTTTGGACTGTTCTGACTTCTGCTTGATTGATTTTCTTAAGTATATATTTGATATTCCATTTTCTACATTCTGAACTAATTTATAAGAAATTGTCAAACCTTTCCCATCAGGATTGTAAGTGGCGCCAGTGACTATTTACCGTCCAATCAATAACATAGGAAGAATCAATAGACCATATCCGAACCTTTCCAACAATTCATCCGCTTATGAAATAACCATCATCCACGGGGTTGAACTGAACACATGTCGCTGCAAATTTTCAATCACAGTTATTTGTTTCATTAGTATTTGCTAAACTTGATAGTAATTGCAATTATGCTAACTATGAAAGGACATAGTACAATGTGACAAAACACACCGCAAAAGAAAAGCTTAGCCAAAAGATATAATACGGTGTAAGAAGTCTCTGGTCTACTATTCGGTCGATTAGCCCCTAAAATAAGGTTGGCCAAACCCCCCCCCCCCCCCCCCCCCTTAGAGTTGTGTGTCACAAAATCTGATAGACTTGAAGATAATATAAACGCATTAATAACACTTTACCAAATAGATACAAACGTTGCTGGATATCGAGAAAACTAAAAACACGATGCACATCCCACTCTATGTTAATACCTCGAATTTCATAGTTCATGCAGGTTATTATTCGTGAAAACTCGTCTACAGGAATCCCTTTTGATAAGCTTCTGAACCTGCAACCAACAAATATTATTATTTTTTCTGTTACAGGAATACTATTTTCCTATTTATAAAGTGTGCTATAATAACTTCTGATTATACTCAGCTAATGAAATTATCGCAATGTCATATGTCCAACGCAGAGTTGTGGCAGTAATGCAGCATGGTCAGTAAGATAACACAGGAACATACTGGTATCAATGTAATGATTTTAGGGACAGATTGTTGTAGTTATGTCCTGAACTTTTATATAGGTCTTTGGTGTGAGTTAGACACAACATATACCTTAAGCCTTGATTTCACGTACTCCCCTCATTTGGCGACCTTCCATCTTGTTAGGCAAACAAACTCGCATTTAACATAGCTATAGCAATCCAAACCAAGATTAAGATACCAGTCTGGTAAGCAGCATTATCACATCAATGATATTGAACCATTGACCTCTGACTCCACCAAGCACAAAAGAAAATTGAAATTGTAGAAGATAAAAAGAAACCATGTTTTTGTTTTCAACAAAGAAGATGTGACTTTCCTGCTTTTTGAACATTCATTATATCTTTATCAGAAAGACAGTAATATGATCTAAATTTCTTGATCATCCACCAGCAGACGGGGAGTTATTAAAAAGCCATGACACCAACATAAGATTCAGACGTGAAACAATAATTTACTTCTTTTTAATTACTTGAGTCTGAACTTTCTCTAATGACATAAGGCGTAAGTAAAACAGCACGGAGTGTAGGGGAATCAGTACTTTCGTTTTCAGTGATTTTCTTTTGATGCGGCTTAACTCCAAGTGATGGACTGTCAGGGTTTTTCTTTTGTTGTGGGTAACTCCTGTAAATAAATAGTGTTCAGTTCTTAGATCACGCAAAACACACTGATAATCAGTAGCCAAAAAATCATACATCAATTTGAAACATGTATAGATAAGGATTAATATTAATATGGAGATACATAATCACGACTGCACGCTTGTTTGCTCATTCTTCCGCCTTCATTTTTGTAATTTCAAACTGCCTTACAATATATAAAACAAAAAATCGCATTACATTAATACCAAATCAGTACTTACCATCCAAATTCCAATCACAACAACTAAGGGGTGTTTGTATCGGCTTATATAGCAGGCTTATGACTTATGTTGTCTTTGAGCTTGCTTTTTGTTGCTTGTTTGCAAACTTTTAGGCTTATATAAGCTTATGATGACATAATAAGCCTATGTAAGCCAAAAAGTGTTAAAATAATCCCCAAAAAGCAAGCTTATGAATAATAAGCCGAAAATCACATACATTGTAAGCCCGACCCGACCTCTGACCATGACAATGGTTAATTCATGTGGGACTTACCCAACTACGGTGGAGCATTATTTGATGTCGTCGTGAAACCATTAATTGCAACCTGTAATTCTGCATTGCTGTTAAGAATTTGCATTTCCTCTTCACATATCTGCTTAAAAAGAACATTGACATTGATTTCTTATGAATGATAGTAATAGTACGTAATGACTGATAAGGAACAACAACCAGAATTTGGTAATTTCTATTGAAAGCACAAGCAGAAAGTATCAAATAGTTCTAATATGAAAACGGGTAAACAATGGCTTTTTCTTAAATAAAGTTTCTCTTTAAAAAAAATAGCCATGAGTTTAGTTTTTTGGTGCAATTGATACATTATGCTAGGCCATCCAGGGAGCTTAAACGACAATGGCAATGCATTATAATGAAGCCTTGATAAATGCTCAATTTTAAAACTCCAAGCATGAACGAAGACATTAACAAAGTGACAAAAGAAATGGACTTTAGAGTCAGAGGGAAGCATATCGCTAAAAGACACTCAAGAGGATGGAGATCCATCGACTTAATGTTCCCTTGATGGATATTCAGAAGGTTCACCAGATTTTGTATAATTTGGAGTAACCAAGGGATGTACAAAACCTGTGAAATTTAAAAAGTAAGGCATAGATATCGAGAAAACAACAATATAACTAGACAACAGATAATAGTGTATGAAATCCGACATTACTAACATTTGAGCTGCTTTCACCCTATGTATTGTAACTGTATATATCTTGTCCATCCAAGGAGTTTGGTAATATAAAATCAGTAGCCAATGAGTCTTCTTGCAAACAGTATCTAGATACAACCAATTTTGTAACAACCGCACAAAACAAACACGTCTCAATCCTGGCAGGCTGACATCTAGCGAATAGCGATATATCCGATATCTTCCTCTTCATAATACTACCCCGAAAAAAAGTTGCCAATAATTAAGGTAATCCAGATGACCAAACACCCGATACACAAACCCACAATTAACAGTCTCAATGGGAAAAGGATTCTTAAGAACTTGGTTTCAGAAAGTGACACAATCCAATGAAATTAGGACTCAGACACACACAAGATATGCCACTGCCACTAACAGTAGCAACTATTGTAGGACTCTCAAGGGATGGTATCCAGAAGAACCTTCAGCCAGAAGTCCCTATTGATATCATAAAGAATGCCATTTTATTTATTTATATTAGTTTAGTAATATAGAAAGAGCAAATAGAACCTTTATAAAGTTACCTCATCTTCAATATTCGGTAGGTTCGGCAGGGCTCTATAAAGACAAATCCAGACATGTATTGTGGCTAGAGTTAGCAGGCATCCTCTAAAAGACATAAAAACAATAAATCACACACTTAAATGCTTTGTCAATATTCCTAATGGTACAACGTCAATATATTACAATTATAAACTGAAGTGGATAATAAAGTAACTTATATATAAATCATTGAGTACCCACAAAAGGATTTATTCCCGCTAGACCGCTCCTGCAAATCCTCCTGCAATTTTATATTATATGTGGTAGACCGGATGATGACTGGGACTTGTTATGAATAGGATCCACAGAATCCTCTAAAACAAACATATCAATATTTAAACTAAAACATACTTTTATAACAAAACATACCAATATTTAATCAAATATTCAATAGCCTATCTGATCAGCAGTCTCGTTCTATAAGATTCTTGAAGAAGATGTTTAGTTTTTTGCCCTTATTAGGGTTCTTAAAAAAAGACGTCTGATGAATATATGGATGATAAATGATAAACAACGAATGAATAAAATTAGGGGTGTTAGGGTTTTGTGAGGATATAATACGAATGTATGATATCAAAGGATATTAGTAATAATTACTTGAGTATATAAATTTCGTTTTGCAAAGTTATATCACAACTTCTGGTTAATTTCAGCGGGTGTGTCCTTTCTCTTTGTGTCGCCTAACCCGGTTTCGAATCTTGACAAGAGCGAGTTTTTTTAATTTCGAAATTTTCTGTGATGAGATACGTAAGGATAATGATGACATGGCATTATGAGCTGCTTATGTGGCATATCCCTCCTCTTATATATAATGTAAAGATATATATATATATATATATATATATATATATATATATATATATATATATATATATATATATATATATATATATATATATATATATATATATATATATATATATATATATATATATATATATATATATATATATATATATATATATATAGGGGAGAGTTAAAATAAAAAGACTTTTTTTGGTGAGAAGGATAAGAAGGATTTTTAGTCAATCATTTAAAATCAATGGATAAGATCAATCCATATTCCTAACTAACTAACTAACTAACAAACCACCAAAACACGATTTTAAAAAAGTCTTCAAAAATTCCAAATGGTCGGATTTGTTGGTGCAAAAAAAAGTTGTGAATAAACGTTTTTTAATTTTGAGTTTTTTTACGTTTTTCTGATGCACAAAAAACAAAATTTGATGCACAAACACGTGAATTTTGGTGTACAAAATTTTTTTCATTCAAAAAATTTTCAATTTAATATAGTTTGATGCGGAATCATATTTTAAAGAAAAAAGTCAAAAGAAGTTGGGCATAAAAATGAATTCTTAATGCACAAAAAACCTAAAAAACTTAAAAGAAAACGTTTTTGTGCATCAAAATTCCGTTTTTGTGCATTAAAAAAGCGTAAAAAACTTCAAATTAAAAAAACTTTTTTCACAAAAGTTTTTTGCACCAACATTCCCGATCTACTGGAATTTTTTCATAATTTTTGGAGAACATTAAAAAAAACACGTTTAGATGGTTAGTTAGTTAGTTAGTTAGTTTGTTAGGATTGTGATTTAATCTCATCCATTGATTTTAAATCAATGGCTGAAAATCCTTCTTATCATTCTCACAAAAAAAAAGTCTTTTTATTTAATCTCTCCCCTATATATATATATATATATATATATACACTAGCGTCGTAGCCCGCCCAACGGGCGGGGTCGTTTTTTTTTGTTCCGGAGGGTTTATGGTTCATGCGTTTTTAGTTTCTTGAATCTGTAATTTAACCTTTAGTATATTTTAGTTATAGTTTACGCGTAAGTGACGTTTATTTGTGTCCAACTGGCGGGGTTGTCTTTTTTTCTTAATCTGAACGAACCGTTAACGATGAACTCATGACTCGATCGGGTTCTATTCGTAAACCTTTTTTTTGAAATAACGTTTGTCTAATCCATTATATATTTTTTAGTGGGTCGGATAGTTGTCGGTGTTATAAATCTATTTTTGTTATTAGGAAGCTAACCTTTCATATAGTTAGGCTTTGACCTACCAAACGAATGGGTTCTAACCTATGTTAATCTTCAACATACACACATCTACTTGTGGGGTTTCATTCGCAAATATTTTTTTAAAACAACGTTAAGAGCGGTTTGGTCTCATGTTAATGTCTGAACGTACACAAATGTTGAGAACATTTTTTTCAAGGCTATTCGTTGAGACCATGTTAATGCCAATCTTTTTAACAGTTGTTTTAAAAAAGATTTATAAAAAGATTAAACCAGTACACAAATCTTCTTAACATTCGTAATCTTTGAATATACACAAATTAATGGGTGAGTTCTGTTCGCAAATGAAGTCTAGCTCAGTTGGATGGATGCATTTGGTTATAGTCTTCACATGGGGGAGGTCAGGGGTTCGACTCCTGTCATTCCCCATGTGGGGGATTTTCCCAGAATTGGCATCCGGGTTTGAATTCCGTCGTAATGCCTTGAAGCCCCTTAATGGGAAACTGGATGGCTAGCATAGGGGTTGATATTCTCTTCGTGAGATGATTCGAACTCGGGTCGAGAGACTTGGTGTCTCGATGGCACGCAAGATACTCCGCTACACCAAACTGCCGTTCAAAAAAATGGGTGAGTTGTGTTTGTAAAAAAAAAACAACGTTTGTCGATCCATTAACATTTTGACATATAAAACTAAAATTTGATATTGTTAGGCCTTGTGTAACCCAAATGATCAAAATTGAAACTAATCAATATTGAAAATTTTTAGTTAAAATTGTAAATACATGATTTGTTAAATAGTTTTCTTTTTCAAACCGGGAGGTTTTTAGAATAACGCGACCTATATTTTTTGTAATCAATCCTATGGTCACTAATATCTTAATAAGATGGTATTTTTGTAAATCACTCACGAGCCACATGTTTATTATCTTTTCTTAAGGATGATGGGCGAGATTAAAAGGTTGGGAGCCACATGTTTATTATCTTGTCTTCTGGTATGTTCAATAAAATTTGTTTTGAAATATGAACTAACATTTAATAGTGTGTATAGTTTCCTTACCTAACGGATAGTTTTTGTTTCATATTTATTTACGATCTTACCTAAATATAGGTTTGTTTTATTTTGTTTTTTTTAGTTTTTCTTTGTAGTGAATAGTAATGTAAATAGTGTTTGATATTATGTATTTTCATGGTAGATTGTTTTTAATATTATGTGTTTACTTGTTTTTTACTTTTAACAGTGGGACATATAGTTTTACGTGTGAACAAATTGTTGTTAAAAGCAAATATTTCATAGTGTCTAGCTTTCGGTCGCCCAATTGATGTGTTCAGTTCATAAATCTTCTTTTAAAACAGTGTTGGTCATTCAGTTTTAATTGTTGATGTGATTGTCTAACCATAGAATCTTCATTCATTTCTTATTTTTTCTATTAACAGTGGGACATATAGCTCTATTAGAATACCTTCTTAGTAAAAAGCAAAACAATCTTTCCCAAAGCTCAGAGATAATGTCAATTGAAAGATAAAGATTTTTATACGAGCAGATAAGCAAATTTAATATCTCTACTTTGCATTAAAATTATTTAAGTATAATCTTAAAAAAATATTAAATTTTGTATTATTCCAACAATGTTGATTACTTTTTGTGTAAACAAAATATAAGTGAGTGAGCGAGCTTCAGGCGGTATCCAAGTTATTATTTGTAATCTATTAACAAAATTAGTTAAAATGATAAGTGATGTTGAGATTTTTAAACTAGGGATTTAATTTTTTAAATGCACTAAGATGTCATTCTTTTTATCTTTTACATTTATCCAACGAAAAATTTTCAAAATATTTTATTCAAACCTATGCAACTTATATAATATGTGACTTGCCAAAAAATGTTAAAATTATACTTTATTCTATGACACATAATACATTTGTGTAAGACAAAAGTAATTGTGTTTAAAAAGTTGTTTTTATGCAAACTTTTTGTATTATTTATGCGACTTGTATTAGAAAATATTTTTATTAAAAAAAAGTTTTTAACTTATTTAATTTAAATTTTATTTTTATGTAACTTGTACTTTTTA
Organism: Glebionis coronaria; assembly: GCA_025667525.1. Lineage (NCBI taxonomy): Eukaryota > Viridiplantae > Streptophyta > Magnoliopsida > Asterales > Asteraceae > Glebionis > Glebionis coronaria. The sequence goes on from CM046874.1 coordinate 298,477,312, forward strand.
TCTATTAAAAGGTTATTTTTTTATAAGAAAAATAATTTTTTATAAAAAGATTATTTTAATTTTTTATAAGAAAATAATTTGCTTATAAAAAATTAAAATAATTTTTTATAAAAAATAATTTTCCTATAAAAAAATATTCTTATAAAAAAAATAATTTTTTATCAAAAGATATTTTTTAGAAAAAATAATTTCTTTTATAAAGAATAAATTTCTTTATACAAAATAATTTTTTGATAAACAAAACTAAAAGTTGCATAACAATAAAGTTTAAATTAAATAAATTAAAAAGGTGTTTTTTTGAATAAAAAATATTTTTTAATACAAGTCGCATAAAAAATACAACGAAGTTGGATAAAACAACTTCTTACACACAAGTACTTTTGTCTTACCCTAAAATTTTTTGGCAAGTCATATAAGTTGCATATATTGCATAAATTGGATGAAATATTTTGAGAAATTCTCATTTAGTGGATGCAAAAAGAAAAAAAAGTAATATGTTGAAGCATTTCAAAAGTTATCCCTTTATTTATGTACTTAAAAAGGTTATCTTAAACATGACAAAATGTCAAATGTACTTAACGATGGAACAAATATGTGATAATGACTAAAAAGTTTAAAAGCATAAAATTTAACCAAGATTGTTGTTTTGCTTGTTTGTTTCCGTGTATAAAATTTAAAAGTTGTGTGGAATAAAAAGGTTTTTAAACACACTCAGTTTTTATCATCAATAAAAAATTTGAGGTCTACAACATCATCATCGCTTATGTCGTATCCAACTTCACATAGTTGTTTGAATAGTGCTTTGGCCTTGTTAATCTTCGTTATCTTATTGCATCTCATTCAAAGCGTCGACTGTCACGTTCCAAATGTTGACCTTCGATACAACTCACAGGTAGTGATTCGTCTTCTCAATGAAACTTGTTAATATCCAAAGATAATAGTCACAAATGAGCTATAAACCTGCAAAAATCTCAATTTTAACCGCAAACTTCATAGTCACATACATAAACCTTTAAACACCAAGTCACAGTTTCTACTAATAAAAATATCATGATATGTAACTATAAGTTAGTTCTGGTAACGTAAACTATTTTTATAAGCAAAATAAAGAAAAAACTACCACTACAAAAGTCTATTATGATAAACTTATGATCTTTAAACTTCTAGACATGTTTCCTAACGTTTCATGAAACTTTATATTATCTTTTGAAATCAAGGGTTTTTGAACGATTATATAACCTACATTCAAAAGCAAAATAAACAAAACTACCACTGCAAAATTCTATTTTACTCCCATCAAAGGTGACAAGATGGACTAACGTTAACTTCCTGCACAAATTCCTTTTCATGCCATGTCTCATTGATGAGAAACTACCTATGGTCCATATAAACTACTAATAATTCTATAAGAGTCGACAACCATAAGTAGCCGACTCCAAAGTATAATACCAGCAACCTATAAAGACACATGTTTACACCATAATATTAATATTCAAATGTGAAAATGCGATAGTATTAAAACTTAAAACTACATCAATTCATGATTTTACACATGAATGTATTTAAATTTGAATCTTATTTGATGACCTCTTAACATAACTGTTGTAGGTAAATTATATTATATATCGTTTCTGAATGACTTGATCTTGAAGTTAGAATGTTGCAGATGCAGTTGAGATTTCTCAAATACAGCACGCCAGCATGGTTAATTGGTTATGCATATTATTATAATTCACAATAAATTATCAATATAAAACATGCAACACGAATAAAAACTTATAAACTTGTAGAGCGAAGGTTGCGGACATCGAAACATCTTATAGTTGGAAGGAGTCTCGCCATATATTTTCAGAAAAAACGAAGGTACAGTTGGGATTACTACTGCCATTACCTATCCATATAAAAAAATAAGAATTATACTTCAGTGTAGCTACACATACCTCCTAGGGTTGTTGCCCTGATAGCTTGATTTTTTCATTCGACTTGTTTGAGGCGTAACACAATCTGAGGCGACCCATTCATAGAAGTAAAATGAGAAAATTATTATACCTGAGTGGGGTTTTGAGTAGCTCAAGAGGGTGGATTATCAGCAAACAGAAGGACTCACAAGAAGACCACAACCCAGTCCTTAACAACTCCAGCCAGTCGAATGGTCAGGTCATTGTCCTCACCCTCTTGCATTCTTTTTTGCAAAGCGTTTGAGCCTTTGAACCCAAATTCCTGTGCTTAGAACTGAGTACACGCCCATTACCATTTTTACAGTCTTACTTCTTATAAGGAAGATGCTAAAAGTTAATAATAAGCTAACATATAACAAAACTAATTAGGTGTCATTCTAGAGTCTTACCTGAAGCCGAGCAGCAGTTGTCCGTATACTTTGTGATTATCATTAATGATGTTCAAGTTCTGCTACATATAATGCTTCAGAGAGCTTTGCAAATTATCATTAATTTGACCTCTTGAAGGCAGTAGCCAAACGTTTATCAAGTGGAATCGTGCAAAAGTTTCCTGATGGATAGAAAATAGACTAAAAGTTATAAATCAGCTAGATACATGGTTTACTTCTATGTTGGACTTTATAGAAACATGGTCAACAGCATAAATAGTTGTGATAAAGCACCAAAAAAGTGGGTGTTTAGACATTTGTATCAGCGATTTCGTTTCTTTTTTTGCATAAGACGGGGGTGACACAGTGTTCGATCACAGACTCGGTTTTGAAATCCTCCGTCACAATCTTTAAAAATTTCAGATCGGTGTTTTTGTTTTGTAGAGAGATATATGGTTTTGTAAACTGGCTGTCTTGTATAATGCTCAAGACTTGAGGCTACTATCAAAACACTTTGTAAGCACAAAAAGATACATACTCATGCTTTCGATGCGTTCCAATATCAGAACACTCTGTAGCTTTAAGAGCTAAAATATCCGGAGCAACGTTGATAGGGTGTTGAGTCCACTTATAAACTATGACCACGTTTCCAGACCCATAACCATATATTCCTTACATGCAAAAATAGACGGTTTTTATTCAAGGGATTAAAAGGCACATACCAGGTTGAATGATTGTCTGAGATTGTTGGAAACAACGACCTCTTTTCTTGTCCAGAACCATAAACTCTCATTGTGATCTCCAGTAGCCAAGATGCATATCATTAGTGAAAGACATTATTAGAATAAAAATGGCACCTTAACGTAGCATTTGAATATTTTTTATTAGTGCATGAACTTTTTTTAAGCCCATTCCTCGCAAAGATTGAAAATAGTCTCAACCGCTTATAATACACTTTTCAATAATGAAGTATACACAACAAGTACATGCTTGCTTTTCTTTATAGAGGCGAGCTGCTATCTGACGTAAGTCATGATACGTCATTAAGAAAACTGGGAAAGTACTCACTATATAAATGTTGAGGTGCCATGTCATGTTAAATTGGACTAATAAAATCCTAATTACATAGAACAGATTTTGAGACAATAATGAACTGCGAGCGTTTCAACCATCTGTAGTGCGAAATCGAGGGTGGCAGCTGGTTATTTAAAACGATCAGTGCTATGCAACAAAAATATTATTAATTATCAGAATAATAGAGGACACCAACTGTTACAGTAACTACATAGAACATTAATAGGACATGATTGTAAGTGCAAAATACCAAATTAAAACAGCAAATAACCTCTTCGTTTATTGAGGAATTGACCAATGACGTTGTCGCAGCGATGCTGATTGAGAGTAAGTAGCGAGTTGTCTAACAGGATGAGGCACACCGTATGTTGTTCATGGACCACTAAAATAAGTACCATCAGTGATTCCTTGGTATCCATAACCTACATTATTTACGACACTATAGTTATTATACCACTACAGATAAAGAGTTGATTTTCTAAACCCCGCTTAACCCGTGCCCTTTGAATCAATTTCCTTGACAACATGTTTGTATTTAGTTATTATGTTGTTGAGCGGTGTTAAATTAAATACCAGGATGAAGCATCCTACTGCTGCAACGATTACTTTTGTTATTACAACAGAATGTCTTCTCTTGTATCTCACGCCATCCCTACATACTCAGCATATAAAATTAAATTAGATATATTTTAATGACAAGGATCGCAACAAATACCTTGTGGCGACTTGGTACACGGTACCATGTTGTGTATACTTGTATGGATGCTTTTGATTCCTTCAAGAGCTAGTCACTGCATTCTTAGACGCCTTATGGAGCTGTTACAGTGAATATCCACACGTAAATACGCTGCACAAGGAATGAAAAACTAAATCCTTAGTAAATGGCAAGTTGATCACGTCTATAATGATGACTTAGATACAACTTAAAAATGAATAAATAAATGATTATTCCATGTGTTTTTAGATTAGACTTCATACCCAAACTTACCAAATACCAAGTGCTCAAACACTTAAACTACTTCATCTCTCTGCAAAGATAAAACCATCATTTTACAGGGTGTTTGGAAGTGCGCTTATTTGCTTATTATCACTTGAATTGCATAAAATCAGTCTTAGCGTTTCTAAGGGAAAAAAAGACCAACCTTTTCCACATTTGATACGCATAACAGCTTTCCATGGTCTCTAGCCAACTCATGTCTCAGTTTGTCTTTGTGGATGGCAGAATGAAAGCTTGGATAGTAATACGCTTGACCACCTGTATATTTCGCCAACGTACCTAACAGCAAGAATCCCATCTTCTAAGGGAAATCATAGCAGGCAAGAATCATTAGATGCTGCATTTTGTCCTGAGATAATTACCATAACATATAGGACTTATTGGATAACAATAATAGCAAAACAAAACAAAGACAAAACACTAAATGTACTTGTGGACATCACCTTTTTTCAGCAAACAGAAGTGGAAAAACACAAATACATCTTGGCATCTAGTCCGGCTTCTTTGATCTCATCACCTGCACTCCAGTTGTTCCTTTTAAATTTCAATCTCAGAATGTGGGAAAACTACATATACATTAGTGTTATACAAACTGCATATTCATAGCATCAAATTTGTGCATATAAGCTCATGTCTAACCCAATCATAGCTGACGAAATAAAAATCATATTTAGCTTTCATGTGATGTGCTGGATAATGAATGAATGATATTAGAGTTTGAAAAAAAGTAAATGATAATAAGCAGAAAAATGGCAATATTCACGTTATATAAATAAATAAAAGATATATACCTGAGTTCAACATGGTGTGATAATATTTAAAGAAGGTTGTAGCAAAATAGATTAAGTAATTGATGTACAATCCTATTGCTACTCACACAAACTTGGTAAGCAAAGCAACCTTTATATTAGCAGACCTGATTCTCGTGATCCTAATATAACATCATTAATCTACTTAATGACCACAATCAGTAAAATTAAAAGATCTTCTCCCTTATCGTGTTTCCCACGTGTAAACCTTTCACAAGAAACTGGTAGATCCCCATCCACCCATAAGATTTCTTCTTCGTTTATAGGATCAAGTTTTAACCAAAATATTTGTAGTTTTAAATCGGAGAAAAAACCTTATTGACGTAAGCATAGAACCTGGTCCTAGCATCATGTGTATCATAAGCCCACAATCGCCCTGCCCTAAAACTCTCCTCTTTTATGTTTTTATAAGAACTGATACAAAACAAACGTAACGTCAATCTATGGTCATTGAATGGATCCGTTTATTGATTGTTTTACTTGCAGACACTGTGCCTGCTGATGCTAGAAAAGCTAATCTTCTGGGTCTGTAAAAATATCAGATGCATGCACCTTGTTTTTTGGGTCTGCAACAAATTACAAATTGTAATTCATAGTCACCTAGATATACTCCTTGTTTAAGATTATTCCGTACCTGATGCAGCCAACCAAAAAGTTTACTCCAAAAGTGAATAGTAATCCCAAACACTCAGATGTTACTTGTACGCTAATCCATCCATTCTAAAGCTCAGGTATACTCCTAGTCACCGGCCGATTATGTCTTTCTTTTTCCAACTGTTAATTCTCTTTCTCTATTGTTCATTCTCATGTGTTAAAACTTGGATCAACACAGGCTCTAACATCGAAAGAACAATATCCATGGATGCTCCAGCTCCACTGCCAAACAAAAACAATGATATGCTTCAGTTCAAATTCTGTCACACCATTTTGGCTCACTTGAAAATGTTGAGGAACACGTTTAGGGATCTCTTTTTTTTGGGTAAAGGGGACTAACAACCCTGGTAATATATAGCATACACGTTTAGGGATCTCAAAGAAATTTAATATAGAAAAAGATATCATACCTATTATATATATGCTGGTATGCAGGAACATCAGAAAGTCCTCAAATCAAACAAATAATCGAAAAGGATTTGAATATGATTTATAAACAACTATCAGAAGCCACAGATATTTTTTTATTTATCTTATTGGCAACTGAAATATGCAGAACAGAACTCACCTGCCAAACAGTCTAAACCTACAACAACCAACGAAACACCTCTGCCGCTCTCATATAATAATTAATTGGATATATAGATTAAAAATTGCCTTACTAATAAGCATATAAAAAGAAAAAAGAAAAAAGTCAATCCCGAACAAAATTGATGCCACGAATATGCTCGACAAAAAAAAACTTCTATTAAAAAACGCACCTTCTATTCCTAAAAAACGCACCTAAGGTTGTACATACAAATATATAACAATTGTTTACATAGGAAGCTATTAACAACCTTTTATATTGTCGCCTGCATTATATATCAAGACTTTGTGTAATTGACTGGTTAACTTGGGCAATGTTAACACCTTTCACCCCTTTAGTTATAAGCCAAAACATATAAGCTCATAAGCACATATATAAGCATAACCAAAACACCCCCTTTAAAAAATGGTTTTGTATAACAGATTAGGTAAAAGAAGGGCCTGGGGTAATGCAGGTAATGCTAGTTGCAGCAAAAAAAATAAGGTTATTAGCTAGATACACCTGAAAAGGAGGATTATCAAGCAAAACCGGTTAATAGTGAAAACGAATAATGATATCAAATTCCAAATAGTCTATGTATCATAATCATATACCTCATAAAAAAAATTCCAATTTGAAGAAAAATGAATATTATAAGACCAAGTAACACCGTAAAGTGGTCTTCCTGAGCCGTCGGATATTGATTCCTTGAAGTTGTACATGCATGTCTGTTTGTTAGTTGTGATAGGTATCACTCAAAAGCTTGTGTTCACCTTCATCCCAAGCACCATTGAACTCTGATGGCGTTGTATGAGCTGTTATAAGACGGCGACTGCCCCACCTCATTCCCATCGTTGAAATCCATTTGAACGTTTACACTTTTGTCGAGCAGAAGGAAAACACACCCTACTTGGGTTAGACAAAGTAAGAACAAATAATACTACAGAATCCAAAATTCCGAAACACCTTCATTAAGGTTGACTGGGAAGCCAATCTTTGCAAGTCTGTACACCCTCCAACCGAGGTATCCTTGGCTACGCCACCACTGTTTTCTAAGCTGGTTGGATAATTTATATAGAGCTGAATTTTGCCAATAGGCTCCTGCTGCAGATCTCGGATTGCTTCCCGTCTCCATGTCTGAACAGCTGAACTGTCGTATCAAAGGTTCTTCGGTGACCTTCATTGCAATAGAAAAAAAACTGAAAAATTAGGCGACGGAAACTGCAACCTAGGTATAACAGAAAAGTGAGTGAGGGAAAGAAGATAGAATACACCCCGTATTCATTATAAGCGACTGTCCAATACGAAGTACTGCAATAGATAGGCAGAATATGAAATAAGGAATCTTAAATATTTACTTGAGAATATCAACTGGAGCAATAACATCAGCGTCGTCTCCATACTTTTCGTTAACCCAAACACTGTAAGAGCTTCACGGTGCCATTTTCATTAGGTAATCTATAAAAAAAGTCCCTACTTAATAAAACTGATATTTAAATAGAATTTAGAGAAAACATCTTCTATAATCCCAAACACAGATATGATAGAGAATATTAAACATTATCAACGAGGTTGAGGAATTCACATATGCAAGAGAATGCTTCTGCCATTAAAACATTCTATTGTATCTCTGAACAGAACTGATTTCATATTGGTTATAAGCACATTAAGAAGATTTTTGATGTGTGCTTAAAAAGTAATGATAACGAATGTGAAGAAATATAATCATTAAATTGACTCTGAAGGTTTTTTTTGGACCCAATCCATTGCAAAAGCTTGTGGAGGCTGCTGATATTAGGGTTTATTGAGAAGATGATGTTATTAAGGATTGTATTCAAGATGATAAGGATGGGCATGATATATATAATATATATGTACAGAAATTAATCATCAAAAGATAGGATTGTAGAGATAGTGACGGCATGTTGGATAAATCGTTTATGTCACATATCCATGGAATGGTTAGAGTTTACTCTAATAAGTATTTGAAGTGTATAGTCTACGTATGCATGGACTGTACACATATAATTGATACTTTGAAATGGTATTATAGGTTGACGGTATTATAGGTTGACTATGTATTATGGTAGTGTACCATAAGAGTGTGTCACATTTGTCCAATTCTTTAGGATATTTTAGTTGTGTTGTAGCACACGTCTTATTATCTGTAGGCTATAAATAGCCATAGTTTTGTCTAGCAAATTGAGTCAGTTTTCCCTTTATCAATAAACAGAAACATTGAACACCCATATTGTCGGTTTGATTGGTGTTCGGGTGGTGTGAGTCCGGGGGATGAAGGGACTGATTCCAACATTTGGTATCAGAGCGTAGGGTTCGATACCGGGGAAGCCTCAGCCGTCGCTGGCGGTGTGTCGGTCGGTGGAGGGCACGTGTTGAAAGGGCTTTATAGTAGAAGAAGGTTAGGACAGCAGGGGCTGTTTCAGACTGTTTAACAGCCGTATATGGAGACATTATGGTGTTTTCGGTTGGCCGTTATCACGGAGTGCCGGTTGAGATGACGGGGGTGACCGGTGATAAACACTTGTGTTTCGAGACTGTTAGTAGTGATCAAAAGAAAGAAGGCAGCAGCAAGAGGAAAGAAAGAAAGACTGAAAGACAGAAAGAAAGAAAGAAAGAAAGAAAGACAGAAAGAAAGAAAGTCGGGTGTCGTAGAAAGTTCGATGCCGTAAAGAAAAAAGAAAGTAAAGTCAGGTGCCCTAAGAAAGAGAAAGAAAGTCAGGTGCCGTGGCTTGAATAAGAAAGTGTGAGGCCTAGAAAGAAAGAAAGACCGAAGTTTCAACAGTCGAAGACCGAAAGATACTGTTGATATGAAGACCGAAAGGCCGAAGACCGAAAGACCGAAGACCGAACCGAAAGGCCGAAGACCGAGTAGACCGAATACTGTTGAATCACATGACCGAAGATTCACAGAAAGACCGAGCAAAGTTTTCTCTCAAGAGAAAACAAGAATGGGAAAGAAAGAAAGAAGTATAACGAAAGGGAAGATGGCAAGAGCAAGGAGGAGACGTGTGAAGAGTAGTTCTCGTGGAAGAGGAATACATCAAATCAGGCGGATTTGATTCCGTTGGTTTTGGCGGATGACTAGACAGATCCAAGTCTCCAACCCACGTGGTGTTTTCACGATGTG